>ML805947.1:237422-260093 GCA_009831015.1 Picea engelmannii | reverse complement strand
TGTAAGGAGAGCATCTACTTGAGGGCCTCAAGAGCCTTCCATTGGAGAAGGAAGGGACCCAAGTCCCCTTTCCCCTTTGTGTATCTCTGGATTTCACTAATCAGACTAGCCTATCTATTGGTGATCTTGTTCCATTGTCACTTATTTTTAGTTTTTGTTTTTATGCTCATGTTTTCTTTTAGTTTTTGTTTAATTCTTGTTAATAGCTCTATTTTTTTCTTTCTAACCTCTTTACATACAGCTGTCATGACTAGCAGAGCCCAACTAGGCATGTAAGCACTCACTTTTTGCTCACACATCGACGAAAAGAGTGCAAACAAGAGTGACAAGGAATTATGTTTGAAGGTGATTGTGTGTGATCCTTGCTACATATTTAGAAGTAGATCGAGGTTGTAGATGCGAAGAATCAACCCATAACTGTGTTTCGAGGCTGATCCAGTCAATTTTGGTGACTGTAGAATACATTATACAGTGTAAGCGAGTGGAAGGATGAGATCTGATCAGGGAGACCCTTTTCAAATAAACAATCACGATTATATCATTGGGATCCTCCACATCTAGATACTAAACTCTATTAAAGAGTTGTGTCGACAACAAACAATCAACGATGATAAAGGCAGAGCAAGGTTGGATCGTTGACAACGACGAATCTACGATCGTCGACGATGTAAGATTGATAATCCTACTGATGAAAAGTAGGGACGATGATGAAGAGATGGGAAAATTAAATAGATTGGTGGTGTGGATTTAATCGAATAAGGAGATCGACAGTGGAGTGGTAAATGGATATTGGCGGGTTTGAAAGGAATCGACGGTGCCAATTTAATCATTTAAATCTAGATTGATGGTCTAGAATGATGGAGACAGATTCATGTATCGTCGGGATTAACATGTCGTTGGGCCAACTGAGCCTTGTGTATGTTTATCTTTGGTAAAGTAGTGATGATGATACATATGTCGTCGAGACTGGTAGATTGTTGGGGTTGTTAGGTGTGTGTGTTTTCTCCTTGGTAAAAAAAAATTGCCGATGACAATACTGCATATCGTCAGGTTGGGACCGTTGGACATCGTGATTTCTCCACAACAAGAATCCTCCTCTGATGACGACCTTAGCCTAAGGTTGAGAGCTTGGTTGTGTGGGAATCAAAACTTCACACCAAAGGAAGAAGAATGCGCTCGAAATTAACTTGTTCATTGGTGCACATAACAAAGTGGTTCTAAACTCTGTTAGAAGACAGATCCGAGGTTGATTAAGGAGTTTGTGGGAAGCTGGGTTCTAAGTTGTCAATAGAGTTGTTTTCGAAATCTATCCAGAGGTAGTTGGACCTGGTAGGTCTGCATCAGGATGCCACATCATCCCCCATTACGCATGCATATGGGGATAGCCATGTATATATTTTCAAGAATATTCTAGAAGGTCCAAAACCTTATCACAATTTAGGGTTGGGGAAGTCAAAAACCTACCCCTAGATGGATATTAGGTGATGTTAAATACCAGGATGCTAGGAGGAGAAGACGTTCCATTCTTTAGCATTGTATTTGTTCCATAGTTGAAAAAAGAACCTAAGTGTGGTATTTTGAGAGAATAATAGAAGAGGAGAGATTATGTAGCAGCCATACAAGCCATAATGTCAAAGGAAACTCCACATAGAGTGCCTCTTTCTTTGTACTTGCATTTGAAGAAAAGAGAGGAAAGAGGCCTCACCTTCTAGTTTGGTTTTCTCCCATATTGGGTTTCCCAAGTTATATCTTGTGTTTATTTGTGGATGGTGTGTGAGTATTTTTTCAATTCTCTATTTTTTGCGTTTCATCTATTTCATACATTTTAAGTAGAAAACCAATAATCAAATAATCTAAGATCTAAAGGAAATTGACCTTCATGGTAAATATTTTGGTATTTCATTAGATCAGTTGTGATGAATTGTCCAGTTGAATATCCACGACATGTTATAGATAATATTGGTATCAGAGCAGGTTTCTTTGGGGTATTTGTGGAAAGTTGTAGGGATCCAGGAATCAATTTAAGAAGAAAGTTGCATAACTCTAGCCATGCCAACAAGTCTGTTCATAACAACCCTTGAGATCCATTAAAGGAGATATTTGCGAGGCTAGAAGAGCAAGTCGTTGACATATCTCACAATATGTCCCTCCTCATGGCATCTCTAGAAAGTAAGATTGGACTATTAAAAGAGTTTTAAGGATTGAACTCATAGATTGGATCAGATGGAAAACCAAGGAATGGTGAAGAACCAAAAAAAGAGTCACATAAAGAACCCGAGAAAGAGCAACTGAGTTCCAATACCATAAACCCTTCAAAATATTTATTCAAGATAGAAGAAAAAGTGGACATAAAGCCATACCAAGGTGATATCGATGCATTAAAACTAAATCATTGGTTGCAACAACTAGAAGTTTATTTTAGCGTTCACCATATAAATGAAGAACAAAAGATATCATTTGCTAGACTGAAGTTAGAGGGCCATGCTTTGACCTGGTGGGAAATCCATACATAAACACTTAGGTTAGAGGGTGATCCACTAGTAACTAGGTGGGGGGACTTTAAAAACCTCATAAAGTCCCAATTCTACCCTATCAGTTATGTAGAGGACCAATGGAAGATTGCATAGGAGTACACCATCGAGTTCAAAAAGATGATCATCATGCTGGGTATGTCTTCCAAGAACCTATATGTACTCCTCAAGTATCTGGGGGGTCTACATAGCCATCTATGAAAGCAAGTGATGCTTTTCAAGCCAAGGACAGTGGGTGAGACATGTGTACATGCACATTATCCAGAAAACATAGGCCATAAGAAAGGGAATCCAAGCAGTTCCAAGCAAAAAGAGCACCATGAAGCTTCCAAGGAGGGGAAGAAGAAGTACAAAGGAAGAAATGATAAGAAGATGAAAACCACTGCACATCAATGCAAGGATCCAAGAAAATATTGTAACCATTGAAATATTTATGGGCACATTGAGCAAAAGTGTTGGAAATTACATCTAGAGTTGAACTCGAAGAACCATAAGAAGGATGCAAAGAAAAAGAATGTTCTAGCCACAGATTTGAGTAACCAGGTTGAAAGCAGATCCAATGTGGATGAGAAGATGTATGCACATCAATGAATAAGGAGGTGAATTTGAGTAGCCTTCACAACTAGGATGAGAAGGAGATGGCCAAACTCTTCCACATCAAGGTCCAACTCAATAAGACCAAGATAAACGCCTTGTTCAACTTTGGTTCACATGATAATCTCATACTAGTGGATCTGGTCAACAATATTGGATTGGAGGTTCGTGATCATATTATCCCATATCAATTGGGGTGGTTAAACAAGGATACATAGATCAAGGTAACAAAATAGTGTAAGATTAAATTTCTTGCAAGTGATGATTTTATTGATGAAGTGGAATTGGATGTAGTACCCCTTGACATATGTGGACTAGTGTTTGGATGCCCCTACATGTATATGAGGGATGAAATATTCATGCAGAGAGCCAATGAATACCAAATAATCAAGGATGGGAAGTCCTACATCATCAATGTGCATAAAGGCAAGTCAAATATCTCACTAGTAAGTGCCAAACAAGCCAAGAAGTTGTTTAGTTCCAATACTAAATATGTTTTACTTTTCTTAAGAGAAAATCAGATTGAGGATGAGTCGATAAGAGTAAAGGAATCCCTGGAAGGGTGTACTAAAGAGAGAAAACATCCGTTGGAGGATTTGCTACATGCATATAAAGGATTGTTCCAGGAGCCTAAAAGGTTACCACCCAAGAGGGAAGTGGAGAACTAAATACAATTATTTCTAGACTCCCCATTGTCGAATATTGGGATGTATAGCCAATCTATTCTGGAAGCAAATGAAGCGAAGAAGCAGTTGAAGTAGTTGTTGGAGCAAGGTGTTATTCGACTAAGCACCCCACCTTGTGGGTCACCTATCATACTTTTACCAAGGAAGGATGGGACTTGGCGAATGTGTATCGGCTACGAAGCATTGAACAAGATTACACTAAAAAATTAGTACCCTCTGCCCAGGATCGATGATCTATTAAATCAGTTGTAGCATGAAAAATATTTCACCAAGTTGGATCTAAAATTGAGATACCACTAGGTACTCATCAAGGAAGAAGACACCTAGAAGATTGCCTTTAATACAAGGCAAGGTTTGTATGAATGGTTGGTCATGCCATTTGGTTTATGTAATGCACCAACTACATTTATGAAATTTTTGAATGATGTGTTATGCCCATATCTAGATTCATTTGCAATAGTCTATTTGGGTCAGATATATTGGTTTATAGTGCTACTCGGGAGGAGTACATATCACATCTTATGTAGATGTTAGAGACTTTGAACAAGCACTAGTTGTTGGCTAACCTCAAGAAATGTGAGTTTTCTCAGCAGCCTTTGGTGTATTTGGGGTATGTGATTGGTGGAGGGGAGCTCAAGATAGATCCTACAAAGATGGAGGCCATCATGAAATGGCCAGTTCCTATAAATTTCACTGAAGTTAGGAGTTTTATTGGGGTAGCACAGTACTTGCACAAGTTCATAGATTCATTTTCAGCGATAACTACACCACTCCACACCATAACGGTGGGTGGTAAAAGTTTCCAGTGGGGGAAGAATCAACTAAAGGCTTTTGATGAGCTGAAAAGAAATACCACTCAAGCACCAGTTCTCACATTACCAAACTTGAAAAATCATTTTGAAGTCGAGATAGATGCAAGTGGGTATACATGGGAGTGGTTTTGATGCAAGGAGGAAGGCATGTATGCTATCATTCTAAAATATTTCATGGGGGCAATTCTGAAATACCCTACCTATGACAAGGAAATCTATGCCCTGGTTCAAGTTCTAAATAAGTGGAAGCACTATTTGATGGGAAAGGATACCATCATCCACACATATCACCAATCGCTTTAGTATTTGCAGGCCTAGAGTAAGCCACGACAAACTAGACATTATAAGTGGATGGGTTTTTTCTATCAATTTCATCTAGTCATCAAGTATAATAAGGGAATCACAAATAGGTTGGACGACATGCTTTAAAGCTCACCCACATCCAATATTACAACTTTGGGAACTTTGATGCACATGGATCCTTTTACCCATGATGCATATAGAGAGGCATACATAAAAGATGAGAACTTCAAGAGGTGTTTAAACAACTTCCAGACTAAATTCCTATAGAAGAAGGTGACGACAAGGCATAATTTCATTTCCATAATGGGTTACTCTACAAGATTGACAAGCTCTATGTCCCTAAATATGAATGGCTGCAACTTATCAGAGAGGCTCACACCTCCAAGTTTGTAGGACATTTTGGTGTTGGGAAGACAATTGCCAACTTACAAAGGTATGTGTACTGGCCCAAGATGAAATACGATGTAGCATAGTATATTAGAGGATGTATACTTTGTTGTACCAGTAAGCCCAATAACAAGAAACAAGGTCTACACCATCCCTTACCTGTACCCACTCGACCTTGGGAAATAATTTCCATGGATTTTGTGGGAGGTTTACCAACAAACAGGAAGGGACATGACTATCTATTTGTGGTAGTTAACATGTTCAACAAGATGTGCATTCTCATGCCTTATAAAAACACCATCAAAGGACAAGAAGAAGCAAACATGTTATTTGAACAGGTCTGGGTGCACTTTGGGATACCGAGGAGCATCATCTCAAACATGGATACCAAATTTCTCAGTACATTTTGGACTACATTGTGGTAGAATACAGACACTAACTTGAAGAGATCTATATCATTCCATCCACAAACAAATGGCCAGACATAAGTAGTCAACATGAATTTGGTGCAACTTTTGAGGGGTTACAATCAGAAGCATCTGAAGACCTAGGATGAAAATTTGATCTACATACAACACTCTTATAATAGAGCAATCCACACTTCTACTAGTAAGCCACCTTTGGAAAATTGCTTTGGATATTTTCCATATTCACCCTTGGATGTTGTATATGGAAATTAAGGAGGAGTGAGGGAGGGCCTAATAGAAGATGCATTAAGAACAGAAAAATTTGTTGAGAAGAATAGGAAAACCCATTTGCAAGTATAGGAGATGCTGAAGAAGTCACATGAAAAATACAAGGCCAAACATGATCAACACAGAACCGATAATTCATTCAAAGTGGGAGACAGAGTTTGGTTACAACTGAACAAGGAAAGAATCCATGGTCCTGGTAAGAAGATCAAGGCTCTGCAATATGGGACTTTAAATATATTGAAGAAGGTGGGGAGATAATGCCTATAGACTTAGTCTACCCTCATATATGCATATTTTCTTAGTAGTGAATGTGGATAATCTCAAAATCTATGAGTCTTCCATGTTGGATTAGGAGGAGGAGCATCTCCTACCTTCCATGGAGGGCTTAGCACTAGATGCTCAAAAAAGTTGGTAGAGTACACACTTTTGTAGAAGTAGTCCATAACTACAATATAAGGGTAGCATGACCTTTGGTATATTGGGTCGAAAGGACAACTTCTAGGCAAAGCAAAGTGGTACTCTAGGGAGAAGCTAGAGGAAAAATTTCCTCACCTCATTTAGTAAAGCTGTTGGGGACCAAAATCCTCCCTAAATGGGGAGGTATGATATGGATTGGATCGTTATATTAATTTTCATCTATATCGATGCTTTCAGAGTGGAAAAAATTGGAGGAATTATCTTGTAGGGTCATTTAATGGCAGGTCCCAGTTTGGAAAAATGGGGTTTGAAACCTTCAAGATCCATTTTGAGGCATCAAATGGAATGTTTTGGGGAAAACAATTCTTAATTGTTGAGAATACTTAATGTTATTCTACACATTGAGACCTTTCCAATGGTGCAAAAATCACATCAATCGGAGCTCGCATGCAAAAGTTATGCCTCCCGCAAGTTGACCTACCGTGTTGACCACCATGGTACGAGTGGATGCCACATTAGCCCCTACTCAGGAATATGGGGATAACCACATAAATAATTTCAAGAATATTCTATAAGGTCCAAAATATTATCACAATTGAGGGTCGGGGAAGTCAAAACCCTACCCCTAGATGGCCATTGGGTGATGTTAAATATTGGGCCGCTAGGAGGAGAAGGGGTTCCATTCTTTTGCATTGTATTTGTTCGATAGTTGTTACAGAGGATCCCAGTCAGCGGACTAACCAAAGCTCCCTTGGATTTTCCCTTGATCCAAGATAGACAAAGGGATAGACAACAATAAGTTTACACCCTAGATCAATCAAATTTATCCTATTATGCTATGAGAATGGAAATAAAGTGCACCTTATTTATGAAGGTTCTCCTCGCATATCCTTGGATGGAGTATCTCTTGGGATCCCGCTCTATCTCTTTATCACCCTTTACCTGCACAAAAAAGATAAGAAACACATTTCTCTAATCTATCCAAACTAAAGGAAGGCAAATTTGAACTAGATGTATTTTAATCTACTCAAGGAGAGACTAAAATTTCATAAGCAAGATATAATCATGGATTAAACAAACATTGAAAGGGGGAAACAATATTGATCTATATTAATTAAAAGTAGAGAACATTACATCAAGTTTAACATAATCCTTGAGTCTTGATGCAAGCCTCCTGGGAACCCTTGGTTCCAACTCCTCCTTGGACCTCTCTCAAGTTAATACTGACTTTCAAGAAAGAGGATGGATGATGAATCTCCTCTGTGTTTCAACAACATAACTTTACTCTCAATTCTATCCATTCTACCATAGAGTGCCTTTCTTTTTATAGAGTGATGGAAGGAGATGACTAGGCCTCCATAACTAATCCATAACTCTAAGTGACTTGGAGTTCTTGAGTGGGACGCGTTGACATCTCATCTATCTTTGATTTCCTAGAATGTATCGAAGATCCCCAACTAGAATCACTGGATATTTTCCTCAAGTGTATCGAAATTCCTTCAAATTGGAATGTCGCAGGTTGAACACTGGTGTATCGTGACGTGTCACGGGTTGATCGTTATGAGAAGTGCGATGCCCCTAAAAAAGGTATTAATTCTTAGGAAAAATGGTTGTGTCTCTTTGGTATGTCTTCCTCTGAGTTTTAGGGTGACAAATATAGTTGTAACATATTCCCTCCAATGTGTGAGGTTAGAAGAGGAAAACACATTATAAATACTGTAATACTATATATGTGAGAGAGGTCAAGGAGTAAGATGAAGAACATGGATCCTGTGAGTACCTACAATCAATAATCAACCATATGTATGTATAGATATTCCCTGATTCAGGCATACCTATGCTCGGTACAAGATAGACAAAGCACGACCGCCAAAAATACACTGCAGATCCATGGCATGAAATGTAAGAGCATGGCCACGAAAAATACACAGTGGATCCATGTCGAAAAATATCATAGCCATGAGCATATATAATGTGGATCTATGTCACAGTATACATCAAAGTCATAAGTGATATACTCCAATGCAACTTGGGAGGGGTATCTTATATCAGTTCAAGACCCTCAAATCCAAGGTCTTCATCCCAAACCTTGATGGTACAAATCTACATCATGTGAATAAATGAGATGATGTCAAGCATGGTAGAAATCATCTGATTATTGGTCATTGAGGTATACCATTAATAGATGCGAGGGGACCCACCAATAATGAAAATGGGCCCCAAGGTACCTAGTACAATCTAACGAGTGTGAATAGATGATACGATGTCAAACACTCTTAGAATCAATCGATTAAGAGTCAATGATGTAAACCCACTATTGATTGTAAGGAAACTTTCCAAATATGACTACAAGCTCTAAGGTACCAGTTGGTTTCTATACCCCTATCCCAGATAACATGATGAAGTCAACAGGAAGAGATTTGTTGAAGGAGGGCCTTAATGTATCCCCTATCAATCGACATGAAAACACCGAAGGATGTGTTGAAGAGAGAGTATTACTAAGTAACATTGACACAAGGATGGTCAATGTGGATGATTAACAAGACAACATATGGCCGACTCAAGATTACTTCCCTTAAACATATATGCATGAATCATGATGAACTTGGCAACATGAATCAAAGAGCACCACTTGGTATAGTGCGATGATGCAGGAGGAATTGAAGCACTCTCCATAATAATTGGAAGAGTAACCAGTTGGAGTAGTATCAAGACTCAAACTGATGGTATGAATCCTAGGCAAGCTATAACACAACTATAGGACACTGACGTAAATATGTGCCATGTTCAAGGGCAACACGACTGGCAACTACCACTTTTTGAAAAAGAGAGAATATTGTTCCCCCCTTTCTCTTTTTTAATTTTTTTTGTTTGTCTCTTTCACAGTTTAATGAATGCGAAAGAGAGATAAAAGTTTACTCAATAGTGTCTTTTTCGTTCAGTTTTTACGAGCCCTAAAAATAGGTAAAAGGTTGCTCGAAAGTGTCTTTTTCGTATAGGTTTTATGAGCCCGAAAAAGAGGTAAAATTATGATCATCTCGAGAGAATGAGTGGTTGAATAGTATGCATCTATGTTCCAAGATGATGGAACTGACCTAGGAAAAGTGAATGCAAAAGAGTACTTGTGTTATAGCACAAATTGCCACATCTATGCATTTTTGACATGGCCCAACCCTTTTCCCTAACTTGCTAATCAAAATCCCAACTTCCATCATCAGAGTCACTTTAAAAACATGATTTTTTCTTATATCCATGGGTTTCTTTTGTGCAACATGTGGACATTTATTCCTTGCTAGATTATAGCCTGCGGATGCCCTAAAAAAATGTGAAAAATAAAATGATTCCACATTTTCAGGTGGGGTTTTCGGTTGGGCTGGTTTCCCAACCTCCCTGAGCCCGTACCAAACACAATTCAACCTACTTAACCTATCAAGGATGGTATATATGCATCATTAAGGGCATAGATGAGGGAGAATAATTGAGGTGCAAGATCATGCTGGAATTGTTTTAGCAAGCTTCCCTAAACCCCTTCATTCTCTGAGTAGCATCCCATACATAGAAACTCCTTTTCCAATGTTCCTTCCTTCTCTTTATAACTTTAGGGTGTGTTCCTATGCCTATTGATTTATCCAATAAAGAGCCTTACCACTTGAGTCGATTCTTGATGGTCTTTGGAGGAACCCAGGGCAGTTGGATCCGAACCAATACCAAAGGATGAATCATGTTGTAACTACCTTTCTCACATTGTTGGTAATAGAAGAGTTCTCTTTCCTTCCTATTGTGTGTTTACTGGTTCATTGTGATGTCATATGCTAATGTCTTTCCTATGTATTTGAATCCATGCACATGATATATGCTATTTGAATGTATAAATACCTTGTAGCAACCTATTCTTGGTTTCCTATTGCATATTAGTTACGACATAGATCAGTAATGCTTCAAGAAGCGAGAGAGAGGATCGACATCGAATGAAGGATTTAAGGTGTGAGGCCTTCCCTTCTTTCTTTCTCTCTCTTTCTCTCTCCTTATAAAATTATTTATTTCTTGTATGAATTGATATAGATAGGGATTGGTTCCATTTTCTGAATTTAGTCTTTCTCTGCTATGACTTGACCCAAGGTCACATGGTAAAAATCCCTTAAACAACTTGGCAAGTCAGGTCCACTCATAGCATATGTTTTCTCTAGAGGTAAAGGTTAAAAAATGGTAGCAGGGTAAAGAAAAAGGAAAGAGGTCAAGTGTGGCTACAATAGTGATAAGTGGGATGAAAAAAACAACAACAAAGCAATAGACATCGAGACATGAGAAACAAGTGCATAGGAAACCATAAAGTGAGTTCATAATGATGGGAACCCTCTTGGGACATGGCCATAATAGAGGTGAAGAAGATAAAATGAGGTTCAACTTCAAGACATGGAGGGTCTAAATGAGGGTTCCCATGCCGAATATTGATTGCATTATGGGCACTAGATGTCAATCAAGGTGCTAACTAGGGCACCCATGAAGGGTAGGAACTACCACCTAATTTATGACATGCAATAAAGGATTGGTTAATGTTGCAAATTGACGGGGTCAAACCTAAGGCTTTGTGATCATAGTATGGATGGTCAATAATGCAAATGGAGTTACAGGGAAAAAACTGTCCTATATATCGATATGAAACACGTACCTCAAGTTCAGTGGATGTCGCTATGATACATAGAGTGTCACCAAGTCATGTAAAACACATCTAGTAATAATAGACTCGAGGTTAAATGACATAGTGAGAGCTCAAAATAAAATAAATGTTTTTTAGATTTTTGGATACGGTATATGCAAAACAAAAAACACTCACACCGCACACCTATCTACAAGTAAATACACACCTGATGCTTTATGCAAAGTAGAGCCCATTGCTAGGCTCATGCCAAGGATATTTAGTGTTACTGGTGAAGTCATGTGCCATTGTTGGTACCATGTGGTACATTATGTCGGGGCCACCCCAAAGAGGATCAAATTTCGGTGTGCAAAGACACTCATTGCGAGTATTTTCATGAGCTATTGTAGCTCCATGATGATTCCCATGAAGACTCAAACAAGGTATTGATCTTCGGTATGATTGAGATCAAATGATTCAGTGGCAAGTTCTAAAAAAGATATCCAAGGCTCAAAATAGTCAAGAGGTAGTGTTTCATTGCATGCCCCAGAAAATGCCCCTTATCTTGAATCACACATCATCATGTTAACCTTAATTTGTTTTGAGTAAGTAAGAATAGATGATCGATGTGTCACATCTTCCTTTGGCTTATCGATTGAAGCCATGACCTCCAATATGGCATCATCCGAAGGAGATTGAAAATAGAGGGATTCATGTGAATGGGGAGAGTCAACAATAGGTTGATCATATTCCATATTGGGTTGGAGTTTCTAATCGGTGTCAGCAGATGCCAACAAGATTGTCGGATCAACAATCTTGGCCATGGTGACTCACATACTAGCAACGTAAGATTCAAAATTCTCTGGGTGATGAACCACCCAAGGATCAAGAGATCTAAGGGATCCACTAGTAGCATAAGATATCATATTTAGGATATGGTGGGGGAAGGGTAAAAGTACCCATAAGAGATGAATCTTTGAACATCTAGACACCAATACTTGTGTATGCACTCTGGGAGTCATCCATAAAGGGTATATTGGTACCCGTAGTACTAAGGTTGGGCGTGCAGAATGCAAGCTGGTCGGTGGTTATGATACACCCTTGATGGGGGAAACAAAGGGCCCTAAAGATCGCTACAACCATTATCACAAAAAACCAACTACGCCCGAGAAGAAGATTATATTTTAAAGGGGCATCCGCTACTTCCATGTCAACGAAAATCATTTTTCCACCTAACTCTATGGGCAATGCGGCGAGAATCCCATGAAGGCGAAAATGATTCCCATTGAATGTCTTCAACATCGTGTTGGATTGACTAAGCTTTGGAGAACCAATGGCTCTCCAACATGAAATGGACATGATGCAGGTTGAGGCTCCCTCGTCGATAACTATGCGATAAATCATTTTTCCACTCATGATCACTTATATTTGAAAACCTATATGGTGAGAGAGCCTATCTAGCCTAGATTTTAAATTAAACATAATCACATTCGACTCTGATGGATCTCCCCCACACATGTTAGTTAACAATGCTTTCTGTTTCATCAAGTAGCTTTGGAGAACTTTGAGAGTAGACATGGCACATGGTGCCTGGGCTAAGTCTTCCACAATATTGTAATTGTGGGTAACCCATGCATTGGGATCATGCATAGCTCTACGAAGAAAAACCTCCAGGGGGTGAAGAACAATATCGAGTTGTGACTTCTCTATATGGAGAGGAACACTTGGTTGGGTAGAAGATGATGGGTCCATAGAGGATGGACCCATGTCAATAAAGTCATAATTATGAGCTTGAGTTTGAAGCAATATTATCTTTAGCATGAAGACTTGGTCACTTGATGGTGTCCCTCTGGGCTGAGAGGGACCTATTGTGCCTCCTTGAAGAGGAGTAGGATTTGTCGCAACCATTTGTTGGTGTTGGGGAGGAAATGGATTTGTCGGCACAACAGGCTGCTGGGAGGTACTTTTCTAGGAAAAATATAGATGGATTTCATCCATTTTTGGACATTGGTGGGTAGGATGATCCTCTATACAAATATTGCAGGGGAACAAATTCTTCTTTCCCTTAATTTCTCCGCCAGTGACATTTTGGGTTTGGGAAGATCCTTGTCCAAAGTTATAATTTTTCTCTTTATTCTTTTTTCCTCCAGGTTGCCAAGGATTCATTAAGTGTGTGGATTACATTGAGTTAACTTCAGAGGTTTGGACAAGAGATCTAGCAGTTTGAGCGATGGGCATAGTGGTGGAAAGGTTTTATGCGATGCTCAAATTTCTCAAGTGTCCAACTAACTGGCCCACAGATGCATTGGAAACCTAACTGACCACACCATCGACATGGGGTCCTAGGTTCAGTTTGGAAGGGTCTGTTAATGACTGAGAAACATGCAAAATGATATCATATAAGGTGCCCGACTATGAATATATCAAGTCAAGATGTTGGTCACGCATGATAAATTGTTCTTCGGTGACTTCCCTTGACATCGCTATGTCTCTAGAAATTGGAGGAAGCAGAGATTTGGTAAACCAATCTGCAATGAGTTGGTCTGGGATGTATGCTCTAATAATCACACAATGACGTCACCACTCATGGACATGGTTCGAGATATGGGAAGAAGTGGTTTGTTGCAGATATGTCAAGGGTTCTGTCCCTGTCTCATACCTCACTTGAAGCTAGAAGTGTGTTAGAAATTCCATTTCTAGTTTAGTAAAGCTTCCGTAAGAGGAACCTTTTAGTTCTATGTACCATTTGGTGGCACCTCTGGTCAAGGTTCTTTGGAAAAGTCTCAATCTAATGCTATCATCCATCAAAGAGTTTGAAAATTACCACAAATGATAGGTCATGATGTCGGTTGATGGGTATTCTCTAGTCTTACCATCGAATTCAGGAATGTTAGAGGGTATCTTGGTAGGAATGGTTGTCCATCTCGGTTGGTGAAGGATGGGGTCATTTGTCAACTGTGATAGATAAGGTAAGTCTAATGTCACCAAGAAAGGAAAAAACATGTTGAAAAACATATTTTTGGGAGATGGTGTAACATTATTGGAACCAAAAGGACTTGGAAGCCCCCCCAAGTGATAGTTTCTGGTGGAGTGAAGATTTTCAAAAGGATTATTTCCCCCAAGTTGATGAGGACCAGGGAGAAAAGTGCTTCCTGAAACATGGATAGTTCCAGGACAATACATGCTTGTAGAAGAATACTCCCATAGACATAAGGTTGGATAAAAAGAGACACATGCATAAGTTATGGCGCACTGTCGAAAGGTTGGCTGACCCAAGGGGTGTTGGCGCTCCTATAAACATTGTTTCCCTTAGGTTGACTAGGAGTAGTACTTGACATGATATTTATGATCCATCAAAAAGGAAAATCAACATTGGGAAAAATTGGGCAGCCTATAGGAATACTAGAAACGGAAGGAGGCCCACCTTCGATGCTAATGTTATGACTTTCCCCCCTGCCAAAAGCAAATCCTGACATGGGTGTTGATGATGATACAATGAAATTAGTACTACTGGATGGATCCAAGGAAGGAAATGAAGTAACCAATGATGGTCCCCATATAAAGAAATTTGACGAGGAAGGAATGGATGGGGTAGGCCCAATCACACTAAGGGATGGTAAGGAGGACATTACTGATGTGCTTCCCGGGTTACTATGTGTGGAGTTCACTGGATCTGGAATACTTGATTATCCATTTACTCTTTCCATGTTGTGAGAGTTGAAAATGGAAAAAGAATATCTAAGGTTACTACCTATCTCAAGGAGAATGGAGCCAAAAGGGTTGGTCAAAGGAGGGTTAAGATTCGATGGAGGAATTTTGTCGACTGCTTCTACTTTGACATGCTCAGTGCCCCTTAAATCCAAAAATTGTCTTTTAGACTCTAATGGTTTGATATCATTTCGGAAAAGAGACATCTCTTGTCTCTTTGCAGTAGTTTGGTCTTCCTTTTCAGGGGAAAGACCACGTTGTCATCACGATCAAAAAAGAGGTTGGTCAACCACGATGACCAAATATGTTTTCAAAAGGTACACAAACAACTTGTGTTCAATGAGACTTGGACCAAAGAGCACACCCCTACCAATCTAGGCAATCAAAAAGAAAAATGGCTGGATAGGACAAGCCTTCCAAAAATCAGAGTTTTGAGGTGATGAAATCCACAGAAACTTGACTAGTGAAGGATGAGGGACAGTTACAAAAACCCAATCGAAATAGCCTTTCCCGATGTAAGAATCCCTATGAAAGTGGACACCCTCCAAGGGTACTGAAACAAGTGATCAACGTCTACCTTAGGTACTACAGGGGCTTCCTGCCCATAGTCACCTATGTAGCTTCCTATCACAATCCACTAAGATTACCATCGCACAACAAATGACTAGGCGAATAGTCGCAGATTGAACCACACATATGGGTAGTGTAGCTAACCCCGAAATACCAAAAGCACTACCTCACACACCGATATCTCTTGGGACCCCCGTACATGTAGTAGTCCAAGTCATTTGAAAAACACCTCAATGAGTAGAACAAGGATATCACTCTACTCGCTTTGATGCGATCTACTGCTTAACTCCCGTGTTAGAGGAGGTTCCTGACACACTTATTGCAACATTGGATTTACTCCTTGTTGACTCCAGTTTCAGTTTTCAGCCTTGGATAATTTACTCTCCAACCTATTCGAAGGCTCTAAGTCCTATTTAAAGTGGGTTTGCTATAAAGAGAAAGTCTGATTAATTTTAAATTAAGCGCTTCTTTATTAAGTTTTTTGATTACTCCAAGGGTAGATGGATACAACTATAGTGATGTTTTGGACTCTTCATTAAAAAGAAAGAGGAAAATATGCAATGCAACTTTCTTTTCAATGAAATCTAGGTACGGGAAAGAAGAGGTCATTTTCCACCTTAATTTTGTAGAATGAAAAATCAACAAACAATCCTCACAACACTTTCTTTCGTCACTCAAACATTCCAATCAACCAAACAAGATTTCCAAAGCAATTTTTTTTCAAATGCAAAAGACACTCAAAAGCTAACACCCTAAAAATACAAGAATGAAATGTGTTTTTTCTTTTTTTCTTTTAATGAAAGGAAAAATAAAACACACACATGCAATCCAAAATATCCAAAAGAAGGCTAGGGGCAGTGTGATATTGGTAGTAATGTAGGTATGCACACTCCAATGTCAACACTAACAACAAAAACCAAAATTTGAAAAACCAAGCAAATAATCTAAATCCAAATGGGATTGTCAATCACTCTAGAAGGCAATTTCAGACCCCATAAATCACAAGCAACACTCTAGTGTACGTCTGAAAAAAGGTCCTAAAAGCTTTGAAATGGATGATTGCAAGATGCAATTTTTTTTTTCTTTTTATATCATGCAAAGAATAATAAAAAAATTCCAATCAAAACAAAGTTATAAAGGTTCTCTTCC
Source organism: Picea engelmannii (assembly GCA_009831015.1). Classification (NCBI taxonomy): domain Eukaryota; kingdom Viridiplantae; phylum Streptophyta; class Pinopsida; order Pinales; family Pinaceae; genus Picea; species Picea engelmannii. The sequence goes on along the minus strand of ML805947.1, from coordinate 243,605 downwards.
CCAAAAATAGTAACCCTAGGCTTCACAGTAAAAAACCCAGAAAATTTTTCGTGAAAAACATACTTTTTTTGCACTCTATAGGCCTTTTTTCATGGCCCTTACACGGGTAGTCGCGGGACATCCTTCACTAGAAGGGTGATGATCATCACTTGTTGTCACTCTAGTGACCTACGATTCTAGTAATGACAGTTGGTTGTTGCGGGTCGACAGTGCTGCAATGAGAAACGAGCTGCTTTGTCTCTAACAATAGACAAGCGATGCACTACAAAGTTTTTGAAAAACACTTGGATCGGAATCAAAGAAATCATATATAGAAGATTTTCTCTCTGAGATGGTGATTGGGAAGACAATGAATGACTCAAAAACACATTTAGAGGCTAAATTTAAGCAAGGGTGGTCTAAACTAAGGAAATACCATGAGATCAGTCCCCAACAGAGTCACCAATTTTGTTACGAAGGATCTTGGTCAACAAACTAACCAGAGATCCCTTGGATCTACCCTTGATCCAAGACATACATAGGGATAGCAAAAAATAAGTTTACACCCTAGATCAATCAAATTTATCCTATTATTCTATGAGAATGAAAATAAAGTGCACCTTATTTATGAAGGTTGTCCTCACATGTCCTTGGATGGAATAGCTCTCAAGATCCCACTCTAGCTCTTTATCACCCTTTTACCTACACACAAAAGAAAAGAAACACATTTATCCAATCTATCCAAGATAAATATAGAAAATTTGAACTAGATCTATTTTAATCTACTCAAGGAGAGTCTAAACTTTCATAAGCAAGATATAATCATGGATTAAACGAACATTGAAAGGGGGAAACAATATTTATATATATTAATCAAAAGTAGAGAACATTGCATCAAGTTTACCATAAACCTTGAATCTCGATGCAATCCTCCCTGGAACCCTTGGCTCCAACTCCTCCTTGGCCCTCTCTCAAGTTAAGGCCGACTTTCAAGAAAAAAGATGGCTGATGAAGCTCCTCTGTGTTTCAACAACATAACTTTACTCTTAGTTCTGTCCATTCTACCATAGAGTGCCTTTATTTTTATAGAGTGATGGAAGGAGATGACTAGGCCTCCATAACTTATACATAACTCTAAGTGACTTGGAGTTCTTGAGTGGGATGAGTTGACATCTCATCTATCCTTGATTTCCTCGAATGTATAAAGATCCTTGATTGGAATCACTGAAGATTTTCCTCGAGCGTATCAAAATTCCGTTGGATTGGAATGTCGCGGGTGGAACACTGGTTTATCGCGATGTGTCGCAGGTTGATAGTTATGAAAAGTGCAACGCCCTTAAAGAAGGGCTTAATTCTTAGGAAAAATGGTTGTGTCTCTTTGGCATGTCTTCTTCTAAGTTTCAGGGTGATAGATATAGCTGTAATAATAGTTGAGTAGAGAACCTTAGAGTGGTATTTTGAGAGCATAACATAGGAGGAGAGTTTTTGTAGCTTCCATACATGCCACAATGTCAAATGAAACTCCACAGAGAGTGCCTCTTTCTTTGTACTTGCATTTGAAGAAGAGTGGCGTCACCTTCTAGTTGGGTTTTTTCCCATATTTAGTTTCCCAAGTTATATCTTTTGTTTATTTGTGGATGGTGTGTGAGTAATTTTTTTTTGTTCTTTTTTTTTTTACATTTAAGCTATTTCATACATTTTAGGTAGAAAACCAGTGATTAAATAATCCGAGATCTAAATAAAATTAACCTTTACAGTAAATATTTCAACATTTTATTAGATATGTTGTGATGACCTATCCAGTGGAATATCCATGATAGTTTACAGATCACCTCTACATGGGCATGATCTATTCTTCTACTTAGGCCACAAAGTCAATTGAATTAGTCATGCCATCGAACTTCCATGGGTCCTTCAACTTAGTGCCAATCCACCTACATACCTATAGTAATGTGCACCATCAAATGGACTATTCATAGTCTCCATTCTACCATTGATTAATGACAACTTTTGAATATGTTCTAAACAAACATACACTACAACAAATTATCTCTCCATTTGTGATAGGATTGACGTAATCTTCTTCATTCCTTGTGATGAGGTTATACGATCGATATAGGATGCCCTCATCTAAATATTTCTCCACCAATTTCACAAAGCACTTGCCTAATGTCGAGTCCAATGGTTGATCGACTCTATATCATTCTTTCTCAAGCGGTATTCACCTCTGTGGGATTCTTTCTACTTCAAGTTTAGGATAGTATCATTATCAAAGGCCTAATTGATCGTCAAGAATGCAAGGTACAAAACCTTTTCATCTAATATATTGATGACTTCAAACTTGACATAGGTTTTCATGCCATTGAGATTGACCTCCATTTGTTCTAGCCTACTATTTATAATAATAATTAATTGGATTTCCAATTGTAGCTATATTGACAAGTACACTAAATTGGGCCTTCCCATGAATTCCCATGATTTCTTCAGTAGGATATTCATGTCCTATCCCATATTAAGTATGATATTCCACACTTCATATTTCCCAATTAGAGCATTCAACTAAAATAGTTTGGGCCTTTCTATGAATTCCCAATATTTCTTCAATAGGCTATTCATGTCCTATCCCATATTAAGTATGATCTCCCACACCTCATACCCCCCAATTAGAGAATTCAACTGAAATTCTTTCCTTGACTGTCTCCTTTGTACTTGGTGTAATGACTAATCAATAGTCATGGCGTATTGTCCCATGAACATAGAAGTACATCCTTGAGACTAGCAATAGCTTAATCATCTTCTAATATCCACGAGAATCTCTTCAACCACCCTTGGACCTCTTCCTCAGTCATCGACATTGGTAGGATTTGACATTTTTCTTAGTAGAAAAATTATGGACTTCAATCTCTCCATATCCTCTAGGTTAGCATCCCATGCATAGACAAATTCCCTCATTAATTGTGTCACATCACACAAAAACCCTTTATGCTGGATTGGATTAAAAAAAAACACTTTTTGCAACACTTTGTAGATAGGTCCTTCATTTACCACTCCAACATTTGCAACTATCTTTTCTCCTCCTTGGGTGACAATATTTATGTTTATGTATGTTTGTCTTAACTCAATTCCATATATAATCTATGGTTCAAAATTAACCATGTTTTCACAACATTTCCTTCTATCTCATGCCTCCCAATTTTCTATAATCTATAGGTAATCCTCAATGTTATGCCTAGTCTTCTAGTAATGGCTATACATTATGTGCAATGTGCCCCACCTCATTGCAATTGTAACATCTAGGAGGAGGAAAATTCACATCATTTCTTAATTCTTGATTATATTGATTCTAATCATACCTTTGTTTTCCACCTCGTAGTGAGTCCATAATGAATATATTTTTCTCAAATCTCTTGGCAAGTGCAAATAATGTGTGACATTCCTATGTAGAATGAGTGTTTACTCTACAAAAATCACAATGCATTACCATCTCAATGCTGCTCTACTTTTTCCATAGTGGGTAATGATGTGGGTCATGTCCTAGATTAATGCATATCTTGTAGAGTTCAACAATTGATTTCTTTGACATAGTTCCCACAAATGGATTAGCCATTTCCACAACATATCTTTAGGTCATGGGGAAATCATTCTGTGATTGAAATTTTGTCTTGTGTAACATGCACCACACTGAATCCTTTATGTTCATATTAGCCTTTACCAACTCCTAAATATGTGCATAAAGAGTAGTAAACTAATACTAGAATTTCATGAACCATTGAGCCAATCTCGTGGCTGAGGATTTCACCAATCCACTTATAAACTCTAGTCACATAGTGGATTCTGAGTCTTCCTACCAAGTAAACATCCACTATTGCAACAAAGACATGACTAGATGCAATAATAGCTCACCAATAAACCATTCTTGATGTTGCATTTTCTGAATGTTATATCTCAATCAACTCATAAAATCTCGAAACCAATGGTTATACTCCCAAATTATCTTCCCACCTTCTATTTAATCTCCTTTGATTTTTCAATGCTCTACTATTATGACTTTGGCTTCTAGAACTCCTTCACAAAGTATGATATTAGTTGAATCAAGTCACACCATGTAGTACATGAGCGTTCTACTTACACTTCATCTACCACTCTAACACTCCCCTAGCAACGTTGTTTGGAATTCCATAAAGTGCATTGCATCCAAGGTCTTTCATGCATTCCAAATGGAGTCACAAAGGAACTAATGTTAGTCTACATCCTTGTCACCTATGCCATGGAACAAACATAGCTACAAAGATGAATCATTTGGCTAATTTATTACCACTCTCTAATGAATTTGTACTAGCACAAATCCCTTAGATCTTTGCTATTGTATTACCGATGTGGCTCTTACTACAACACTTAAGAAACTAGATAACATTGAATACAAACTTTGATTACCTTGAGAGATCACACTTGCACTGTTCACAACCTCTATAGAAGGGAGCCTTGAACTACTAATCAACCACAAACTTGCACTTTACGTAGAAATGATCACAAGGTCTTGAAAATATTCAAAAGGTGTAGGGGGAAAGACATAGGATAGAGTGAATTCAATTTCACTACCACTTCGGTCTATTTTCTTAGTGGTATGGTAGGGTTAGAGTGCCAAAATGATGCAAACTCAATAACATCTTTAAAATTCTCTTCTTGGTTCCACTTTTACATGGATTCCATAATAACACTTGGGCTCATAGGCTTGGGTAGTATCTCTACACCCACAACCCGAGTATCTGCATCCCTCACATTGTCATGTGATGACCACCTATATTCTTTAGAATTTTTTCCCACCTCTATGAACTCCTAATTCCTTTGCAACACCACACTTTCTATAACCTTACTTTTGAGGCTGACCAACGATCCTTCTTTTAATTCTCTTGTCCTCTACATCAACCAATACTTTAGATTTCATTTAGGACCATCTTCTCTTGTCAACAACTCTTTCCTAGCATGGATCTTTTCCATTTCTTCCCACCACTAGTTCTCTGTGATCTTTTCCATCGCTTCTACCATTCTATTTTAAACTCCACTATATTTTTCATCATCGGTCCTTATAACATCTTATGACACCAACTATACCATTAGGTCCTCCTACCATTCCACCTCTTGTCTATGGATTATGCTTCCATCTTAGTGGGGTTTGGAAAAATACTTCGTTCCACTATCACCATTTTTATCCACAATGGTAATTACTCAATTAGTATTTTGTGATGTCCTTTCTTAAAGAATTCGAGTGCCTTGGCTAAAGACTACTGACATTCTATCATTAACTCCAAAGCATAACCTTACACTATGCCTTTGTACTTTAACTCAACTTCTTGGGTCAATTTATGGTCATACCACTGTATCTTTACCAATTTATTTGTAGTCCACTTAACTCTTTACCTTGGGAACCAATGCTGATGTTTCTTAGTAATATTTTCCAGTCATTACTATAAATTTCACCTAAAATAGGTATCAATAATTGAGTCTTTCCATATATTCTCCTACACATGCACTTCCTTATTAGGAAAATTCATGAATCCTTCCTTCTAGCCACTCTTGAATCTCTACCTTCTCCAACCTCCACCGCATATCTATTACTCAACAATAGTTAAGGTCTTGACAATGAAACCATGTTGTTTGTTCTATAACAAGCTCGAGGTCGATAGAAGTTGTCCAATATAGGCATGTTGTAGACTAGTGTGATAGCATATTAAACTTTCTAGAAGGAAGGAGGTCTCACTCAAGGTGTGTATGATAGTTTCCATATGATTAAGGTGAAAAGAGTCAAAGATTCAATGGGGTTTGTTTTCCTTTACTTATTCTTGAATCACATTCAATTAAACTAATGAAACTAACAACATTCACATCAATTAGAATTGCACATAGATCATCTTGTGATAGCATGAAAATGAACACATAAGAAGAACAAGTCTCCATTGCATTAACAAAATGAGTGACATAACATAACTTCAATGAAAAACTCATGACACAGTGCATGAATCTAAAATCACAACAAAAACTATGGAAATCATATATAACTCTTTTTTAAAACATCACACACACACACACACACACATAGGTGACTTGAGTAGTTATTGAAGATTCTGGAATATACTAGGGAACTCACCAACTGTAACCCACTCATACAAACAAGTACAAAAGAGTTTTCATCTTTAGAGGCATGTG
>ML805947.1:216292-237350 GCA_009831015.1 Picea engelmannii | reverse complement strand
AGAGTCTCCTATACTTATCCATAATCTAACCCTTACTTATTCTTCAAATAGATGATAAAAAATTGAGAACCTATCATCCAACATTTTTGCTAACCCTACCTCTCCTTTCCCATTAATCCTCTAGGTGGAGTTACCTCCACAAGTTATACATCAATAATCCCTTTTTCCCTTAGTTTATGAGATAAAAAATCTACCAATGCATTATCTCTACCTTTTCTTCCCTAGATTTCTTCTCTTAATTACAAAATTCAAGTCTCATCCACATATCAATCCATTCCTCTAAAAGATAGTTTCATCTTAACTACCTTCCTAGTACTCCTTTCTTTGAAGGTATGGAAAATAAATGTTTAGAATAGTGCATATTCCTCTTAGTTATTTGGAGTAGAACTATGTGTATATAGATGAATTTAATAGAGAAGGGTCCCTAATTTCTACAAAGTTCTTCCATCCCATTAAAAAACTCCCTAATCTCCCGACATCACCCAGAATTTCAAAATTCCCAAAACATTTGGCTTAAAATCCTTCTAGATTCATTTGCACCTATCATTGTTTCTCGAAACATGAACATATTAGGTTTATATACCCAAATAATGGATCTTTTATTATAGGAAGATCTGAAACCATATATATTCAAGGAGAGAAAAATCATTTTTTTACCTCTTACATAGGCCATCCCTTCTCTAAGGTCCCCAACTATTATTTTTTTCCTTCCTTATGTATCTCTTTATTTGTCACTCATTTTTCTAAACTCAAGAACTAGTAATTTTTTACTGTTGTTATTAGGTTATTTCCAAATTACATGAGCATTCAATGCATTTCCAAAACAACAATATAAAGAGGATCACTGAAAGAAACACAATCACAAGGTACACAACATTTTATCCTGGGAAACCCTCACGGGGGAGAAAACCCAACAAAAACTTCCTCAATAATAGATTTCCAATATGATTCCAAGACTAAGACCAAAACACCAAAGATAGACCAAGACTGAGTAGGTTCCTCTCTTCTCCTTCCTCCTGCAACTACAACTACCTTCAATATATGTGCACTAGATGAGTGAGTGAGTGTGTGTAATGAGACACCAACCTCACATGTAAATACAAGTGTGAGATGATGCTAGGGTTGTGTCTCTTCACTTGGTTGAGCCGAATTCTCCTAGAAGTGACTAAAACCACTTTATAATTACTAGGGGATGACTTTATAAGTACCACTATAAAAATACAGTTTGACCTATCCATAAAAGGGGATTTGATATTATACAAGACATGACTTGATCAATCCACAAAAGGGGATTTGATCTATAAAATAATAACTCAAATATAATTATAATATTCTTCGAAGTTACAATATTTCAACACTCCCCCTTTATGAGAAGGGTATTCTACTGACATGACTCAATACAACATCATCAAGAGAAGGAGAGGGAATCATCATCATCAACATCTGGAAAACTGACTGACACATCTATAAATCAACGAAATTTTTTCTCATCATCAATATCATCATCGCTTACAACATGGAGTTGGAGTAACATCATCATCATCATCAACATGAAGTTTAAACATCAAAATCAATAGCACGAAGTTGGAACAACAACATCATCAACAACACAAAGCTGGAACAACATCATCAACATCACGAAGCTGTAACAACAAGATCATCAACAACATGAAGTTGTAACAACAACATCATCAACATGTGGAAACATAATGAGGCAGGTGCATCAACAACAACATTTGTGGTACTCTGACATACCGTCCTTACTGGACCTTCAGGATCTGTCTAGGAATCATAAGATTCCCTAGGATATAAAATCTTAACAAGATACCATGTGGTACTTTGACACACCATCCTTACCGAACCTTCATGATCTTCCTAGGAATCATAATATTCCCTAGGATATAAAATCCTAATGGAGTTACCACTACTGACCACAACTTTCATATACATGCACAGGTACTCTGATAAACCGTCCTTACCGGACCCTTGGGATCTTCCCAGGGATGATCAATCCCCTAGGATATAAAATCCTAACAGAGCTACCCTCTGTTGGTCAGGATACCATAATATCATCAACATCATTCCCCCTTTCGAGGGAGGTCCTTTCAAACAACACCAAGCTTGTCTCGGAAGTACTCAAACTTCACACGAGATAGAGGGTTGATCAACACATCTATAAGTTTCTCATCTATGCCAACATATTGGAGCTTTACAACTCGCCTCTGCACCATATCATGAATGTAGTGGTACTGGATCTCTATGTGATTCGACTTATCATGGAACACTGGGCTCTCCGTCATCTTTATATAAATCTGGTTATCACATAGAATCATGATGGCTTCCATCTCCAGATCGAATAGGCCTGTCAACAACTTACGAAGCCATATGGCTTCACAACTGGTGTAACATGCTGCAATGTACTCTACTTCTGCCATGCTGAGAGAAATATTGGATTACTTCCTGCTTTTCCATGAATTCATGGCTAACCCCAAACTAAAAAAACATCATGAAGTGCTCTTTCTGTCTGAAGCACTTCCAACCCAATCTAAATCAGTATAACCATATAGTCTGAAGTCACGATCTCCAGTATAACAGAGACCATAATCCAACGTACCCTTAAGGTATCTCATCACATGCTTTCCAGCTACAAGGTGAACACTTCTGGGCTCCACCAGATACTGACTCAAGGTTTTCACAACAAAGCATATATCTGGCTTGGTATTCTTCAGATACAACAATGATCCAATAATATGTCTGTATAGAGTAGCATCAACTAACTCCGATGAAGTATCAACTAGGAGATTCAAATTTGTTTCCATGGGTGTAGTCATGGATTTACATTCCAATATGTCAAATCTCTTCAGTATTTCAATTGCATACTTCCCTTGGTTAAGGAATGTCTTCTTGAGGCTCTGCCAAACTTCAAGACCTAAGATATAATGCATCGGGCCTAGGTCTTTCATCTCAAATTTTGCTGCGAGCTTCTTCTTGCAATATGTGATGAGCTTTTCTTCTCCCGGAAAGAATAAATCATCCACATATAATAGCAATATAACTGGCTCATCATTCATAACCTTGAAGTAAAGGTTAGGATCAACTTTACTCTTGGTAAAGCCTAAGTTTTTCAGGGAACTATCAATTCTTCCATACCAAGCTCTAGGAGCTTGCTTCAACCCGTACAAATCTTTCTTCAACATGTAGACAAGAGTCTTTATATTTTCAACTTCAAACCCTTTTGGTTGTTCTATATACACTTCTTCTTCAATAACACCATTTAAGAAAGATGTTTTCACATCCATTTGGTGTAACTTCCACTTCATTTTGGCTGCAAGAGATATGATGGTTCTGATAGAAGTGTATCTGGCTACATGAGAAAATGTTTCTTCGTAGTCAATACCTTCCTTTTGAGAAAATCCACGAGCCACAAATCTTTCCTTTTGTTTTTCAATACTTCTGTCTACTGCATGTTTTATTTTGTATATCCACTTGGAAGATACCACATCTTTGTTCTTTGGTCTGGGAACTACTTCCCATACATCATTCTTCATAATAGACTGGTATTCTTCTGTCATGGCGTCCATCCATTATTTCTTCTGAACAACTTCCTCAAAGCAAGTAGGTTCCTTTTCTACGAGATCACACATCAAGGCCATATAGCTAGAGAATGGCTTAGGTTTCTTGCTTTGTATCATGGTTCCTTTTGGGGCACCATACTTCTCTACATCTTGAATAAGTTCTTTCTCCCAAGCTATCTTTCTCTTGTGAGAGATCGTAATATGGGGAGCTTCTTGAGATTCTATCATATCATGATCTTCTGGAATCTCATCATCAAGGGTAACTGCAACTTCCTTTACGAGTTCTGCAACTCTGGGAGCTACAAGTTCTTCATATACTTCTTCGAGCTAGCATTTCCTTGATATTTTGAGTGTTGCATCTTCATCATAGGTTACATCTCTGCTGAACTCAATACGATGGTAAGATAGTATGTAAATTCTGAAGGCCTTAGAGACCTCACAGTATCCAACAAATATTCCTTTCTTTCCTGAAGGATCCAACTTAGTTTAGTTTTCTTTTGGAATGTGTACAAATACTGGAGAACCAAATATTTTAAGATGGATTACTTCTGGCTTCTTTCCGGTGAACAATTCTTCAGGAGTTTTGAATCCAAGTGCACTATGGGATAATCCGTTTTGGACATATACTGATGTTCTTGCTGCTTCAACCCATAAGTGCATTGGAAGATCTTGATCGTGAATCATAGTCTTTATTGCTTCCATAATCGTTCTATTATTTCTTTCTGCTACACCATTTTGTTGAGGATTATAGGGAGTGGTGAGATCCCTCTTAATCCTGACATCTCTGCAAAAGATTCCAAATTTATTTGAAGTGTACTCTCCTCCATTGTCTGACCTGAGTATCTTGATTTTCCTTTCGGAGAGGTTTTCTACCAAGGCTTTGAATTCCTTGAACTTTCCAAGTACTTCATCTTTTGACTTCAAGAAATAAACCCAAGTCTTACGAGAGTAATAATAAATAAAAGATACATAGTATACATAACTTCTTAGAGAGGTTGATGGCATTGTACCACATGCATCTGAGTGGACAAGTTCCATAATTCCTTCTTCTTTACTATCTCTCTTTGGAAAAATATTCTATGTTCTTTCCTTGTGCACATCCCTTGCATACACCTTCATGATCAACCTTTAGTTATGGTAAAACTTTAAATACCTTTCTTATATATGGTAAGGCTTTGTAGTTGAAGTGAGTTAGTCTTCTATGCCAAAGTTCACAAGGAATTTCAATAGAGTGAGTCAAAGCTACATCCAAGTGACCCTTTAACTTGTACAACCCACCTTCTTCTATTCCAATAACAACTACATTTTCTATAATTTTTCATTTAGACCACATAAGAACTTTACCATCTATGAATGCAACCCTGAAACCTTTCTTATCTAGGGATGAAATAGAAAGTAAGTTCTTTTTCAAACCTGGTACATAGAGTACATCCTTCATTCTCATCAGAGTACCCAAATCAAGTTTGTAGGTGGCTTCTCCCATTCCTTTGATTGGGTAATGATAATCATATCCCAATGAAACGTTCTGGGGGGAGTCCTTCTATATAAGTCTAGAGAGAATGTTCTTATGACCCGTCATGTGCTTAGAGGCACCACTATCTATGAGCCAAGTATCCTCTCCAGGTGTCACAGATCTTGCGAGAGCGGAAAAGAAAAAAACATATTCTTCAATCTCTTCTTTGGATAACTTCTTGGGTGGATCATCATCTTCAGCTGCATGGGAATGATGTCTTTTGTTATTTCTCCTCTTGTATTCTTCTCTTCTAGCAGGACAATTCTTAGCAATGTGTCCCATCTTATCATAATGATAACACTGGTAGGAGGATAAATCTTTTCCCTTTCTTTGACTCTTATGATATTTCTGGAATCTCTTCAGAGAGCGAGACTCTTTATGAAAGTGAGTCTCCTTTTGAAAATGAGACTTTCCCTTTCCACCCTTAGAATGAGAAACTAGGGATTGATATTCATCTCTTAATAGGATGGCTTCTCGGTTGGCCACTCTTGCTTCTTCTTGAACACATTCTTCCCATAAACTATCAAATTGGAGTTTCTCTTTGCAGAAATAGTTTGGATGAAGGCATCCTAAGGTATTGTGAGACCATCAAGACTTGTCATCACAAGTTCATCTTCATCTAAGTTGTCTCCAATTTCCTCTAACTGTTCCTTGAATTGATAAACCCTAGAGAAATAGTTTTTCTCCTTTTTTCATCTTTGTATTCTTGATTTGGGTTCTCAATTTCATCTTCCGGTTGGTGTTCCTTCCTTCATACATTCTGTCTAGGGCATCAAACATATCTTCTGGAGTATTCTTAGAAGACACTTGAGGGATCAAGTGGTATTTAATGGAATATGCAATTATTCTTTTAGCCTTAATCATATCCTTCTTGTACTTCTCTTTGGCTGCATTTTCTTCAGGCTCTGGTACCTTTTCTTTTATGAATTTTGCAAGGTCATTCTCTTCAAGAATAAGTCCAATTCTATACTTCCAGGCATGGAAATTTTCCACACCTTCTAACTTGTCAACAAGCTTGGTGCTTGCAAAAATCTTGACCTAGAGCTAAGAAAATCACAAGAAAATGACTAGAAAATGAAAGTGCTCAAAAATTGAAACTGAGCTTACCAAGAGATGCGCTGGGCTGAGGTGAGTTTGCTGGAGCTAACTATTTCAAAAAATTCCAAGTTTTACCCCTTGAAACTTGACCTGTGCAATTTTGGATTGGTACTTCTGGTACTGGTTCTAGTTTCCTAGTTTTTGGTACCAGTCAAAACTAGGGTTTGAATTTTTGAAGAATCTAGCCATTGAAAAAGTTCACTCAAGCTGCCAAAAGATGCACCAGGGCAGGGCACACTTCCCAAGGTGATTTTTGGTCAAAAATTCCTCTTTAGTAAAAAGCCCTAATTTTCTTGTACAACAACAATGACTTCTAGATACCTAGTGAAAGATGTTCTATTCAGTCAAGCTCTGATACCATGTTAAGTTTTTAATGCTGTTATAAAGTTATTTCCAAATTACACGAGCATTCAATGCATTTCCAAAACAACAGTATAAAGACGATCACTAAAAGAAACACAATCATAAGGTACACAACATTTTATCTTGGGAAACCCCCATGGGGGAGAAAACCCAATAGAAAATTCCTCAATAATAGATTGCAAATACAATGCCAAGACTAAGACCAAAACACCAAAGATAGACCAAGATTGAGCATGCGCCTCTCTTCTCCTTCCTCCTGCAACTGCAACTGCCTTCGATATATACGCACTAGATGAGTGAGTGAGTGTGTGTAAATGAGACACCAACCTCACATATAAATACAAGTGTGACATGGCACTAGGGTTGTGTCTCTTCACTTGGTTGAGCCGACTTCTCCTAGAATTGGATAAAACCACTTTATAATTACTAGGGGTCGACTTTACAAATACCACTATACAAATACAATTTGACCAATCCACAAAAGGGGATTTGATCTTATACAAGACCCGAATTGATCAATCCACAAAAGGGGATTTGATCTTATACAAGACCCAAATTGATCAATCCAGAAAATGGGATTTGATCTATAAAATAATAACTCAAATATAATTAGAATATTCTTTGAAGTTACACTATTTCAACAAGAACGACCTTCTACCTTATCCCGAATGGGATGTGGATTGCATAGGGCCAGTGTCTAGACCCTCTTCAATCATAACTTGAGATCCATTTGAACTTCTAACTAGACCTAAGATGGTATTTTTTTAATAATTGGCACACATTCCCCATTCGAGGAGTTAATAGTCATGTTAGTCCCTATTATGCCCCTGCTTTAAAAATAAGACTATCACCTCTCCTAGAGACTTAGAATTTTGATATTTTGATATCATAATGGTCCATTTCTATCCCTATACCATTTTGGCTCTTACATCTTTGATTTCCTTTGATTTCTAGTTTGGGTTAGGATCCCGACTCCTTTTCCCCCAATCTTTCAGTGCATTATACACTTTTTTGTTTCTTTGGTGAAGGTACTTTTTTGCCTTTATTTTTTAGAAGAATTCTATAAACAAAGGGTTCCTCCTCACATTTCTTTGAAGTTACATGTCTTCTCCCCAATAGAATGTATTTAGTAGAATGTTTAATTAGTTATAACTTGAGAGGAGTTCTCATCAACTACCTCTTTGACCGACCGCCCTTTCCCTTATGCCATTGAAGGAATACTCAGTGCTTCAACACTCTTTTTCCTAAAAATGTTCCTTCCTAACGTCCTCTAGAAGATCCCCACCATTAATATTCTCTCGTGGGGATTTCCTTTTAAGTGACCATATTCGTTGCATATGGTATACATGAACAAGATTTGGACAAAATCTATCTGTTGTTGTTAAATTCATCTCTTACTTACTATGTCCACAGTGTGAAGTACTAGACCATCACTTAAGTTTAACTCCACATAAATCTTGACAACTGAGATAGCATCCTTGTTTAGGTTTTTTTTCATCTATGTCAGGTAACCTACCCATATGCTTTCCTATAGCCTACAAGCACCTTTCTTTCCATAATTGAAAGGGAAGTTAATGGGTTTTGACCTAGATCGAAACCACTTTCAATACTCCTCTCAATGGATCAAAATATACATGCCACTTCTTTAGGGATGTGATAACACTATCCCATTATTGATGGCATTTCCCTATTAAGTCCATATCCCTTCCATTTCTAAGATCAAAAGTTATCCACCCCTTGGCCAAAATGTGAAAGATTGGAGCATACCCTAATTATTGCTTCCATACAATTTTTACCCATATAGAAAGGGTTTCGTTTGAGATTGTTCTTCCATGAAATCTCCCAATTAAGGTTGTCTTTAGGTAAAAACCTATCTAGTTGACCACCATATCCTCTCCCATGACTAACTTCATCTTTTGTTTTAGTAGCATAACACAACTTCTATTCTTCCTTTTTGATCTTAAACTCATGATAGATTGCTTCTTCTTGTCATGATGTTTTTCCCCCAGGTCACCTCCTATTAGTTCCTTTATTAATTTTTTTTGAAATACCCAATCAAGAGAATTACATAGAATAAGGTTTTTAAGAGAAATCTTACAAGAAAAGTCCATGATAGTAATCTCTTGGTATAAAGGATGCGTAGCATATGGATATTAGCTACCAAAATTGGACATTGGTGTTCCTCGCTCTTGAGGAGAGTGGTCCTTAATAACTAGCTTCCATTTAGAGACTTCTAGTTCAAAATGCATGTCTTGAGGAGAGAGCCTTATATGGTGAAAATCCCAAACCCAGGGCCAATATCCCACCTTTTTTAACGATTTCTTGGGATACCCATATCTATTCATCATTCTCATTGTTTCATTTTGAATAAGCCAATAAAATAATTTACCTGAAATCATGAAGACTATGAGACCTAGTGATGATTCTATCATCGTCCTCCCTAATGGGACAAATTTTATTTGATAAAGTGACCAAACCCAAAGATTAAATAATTTGGATAAGTGAAATTTGGTCCTCTTCACAACCTCTCAAAAATACTTCTTCTTGTGAGATGAAGATAGGATTCACCACCAAGACCTTTAGTAGATCTAGAGAAACCCATAACTCTCCTTGATTTCCTTCTCCATGTTCTTAAAAAAATATCATTTTTAATAATCCACATAACTTCATTACACTTTAGCTCGATGGGTGATCTTGAGTGGATTAGTGCTATGGTTATAATGTAAGAGGTCTCAGGGCCAAGCCTCGACCAACTAAATTGTTGATATTGTTGGGCCTCACTTAATGTCCTCACCAGGTTAGACCTAGTAATTGTTAATATTATGGTAGCTTCGGGAGGTATGAACCTCTATTGTGACCTATAATGAGATTAGAATATTCCGGAAGGAAGCAAAGAAGTAAAGGAAACCCTAGACGAGATGTCAGTTGCAGAAATATAATTAATATGAATTAATTAGTACCCAGAAGGAGAAGTCGGCCCCAGTAAGTTTGCTAGAACCACTATAAATACAGGGCGCCAGTCTCTCATTTGACACATTCTCAGAATTGCAGAGAGCCAGTTGTGCGCACTGCAGTTGGCAGTTTTGTGTGCAAGTTTCTAGGGAAGGTGTTGCGCTAGTTTTTGGGTGGGACTATTTGATAGATTTGGTTTCTATTCTTGCTTGGTGCATTATCCTTGCTTGGCTATTGATGGCTACAAGTATTCTTCTCTGTCAAGGTCAAGGTTCTCAGAGGGTGGCTTTGACCTATGGTTGGGTTACAAGGGTATTGCCAATGGTAAAATGAGCACAATCTTTCATATTCTAACAAGTTATGGGCCCACACCTCCTTCATTCAGTCTAAATGTTGGAAGGAAGCATAGCCGCTAGGATATTGAGCTCATTGAGGAACTGCCGCTAGGGTTACTAGTAGGAGAAGCTTCCAAAGACACTACCATTAGGGTTACTAGCAGAAGCAGTTGCAGAAACCCTAATCTCAGATCCGACACCTTGTGATGGAGCATCTCGCTCAAAAAGAATATATTCAGATGCGCCCTTTTGTCTCTCTCAGAAGACAGAAATGATGAAGTTGAAGTTTTGGATCAAGGCATGACCAATTACTAGTCAACCGAAGACATGAGTGAAACGATCAGTCTTTTACACTACTCAACACTTACTGGAACGATTGAAGATGACATGTGGATAATCGATAGTGGAGATTCTAGGCACATGACGAGAGATCAAGACAGACTCTCAAATCTAAATGAGAAGAAGACCTCGTACAAGGTAGAGCTTGGAGACAAAACCACTTACCCCGTAGAAGGATTTGGACAAGCCTCCATCAAAATGAAAACATGTAACTATGTTCACCTAAGAAATGTTTTATATGTACCTGGTTTAGAAAAGAATCTTGTATCGATATCTTGCCTAGAAGACAAGGGAAATTGAATAGCTTTTGTGGATGGAAAGGTGTTATCATGGCATAAAGACTCCAGCATAGAGAATGCTAGGGTTATTGGAAGTCGTGAAGGAAATCTGTATAGACTACTAGAACAAAATGAAGAAGCTCTTGTACACAACAAAGTCAACCCCAATGGGCTTTGGCACATAAGGTACACTCACATTAACTATCAAGCATTACCCTTTCTCAAAAGGATGGTTGAGGGAATACCAGAGTTGCAGTCTACACATGAAGGAATCTGCAAAGGATGTGCTCTTGGGAAGAATATCAATAAACCATTCCTAAGCAACAAAAACATATGTAAGGAGATTCTAGATCTGATACACTCAGATGTTTGCTGTCCAATGCCAATAAAATATCTACGAGGATATTCCTACTATGTAATCTTCATAGATGACTATTCAAGAAATACTTGGCTATATCTACTAAAGACAAAAGACGAAGTATTCAACAAGTTTCAAGAGTTCAAAGCAGAAATAGAAAACCTAACTAATAAGAAGATCAAGACGCTAAGAACCGATAATGGTGGAGAATACACATCAAAGGATTTCGTTGCATTTTACAAATCGGTAGGGATTAGGAGGGAGCTAACTGTTCCTTATAATCCTCAACAAAATGCTGTAGCAGAAAGAAAGAATAGATCCATTGAAGAAACCGTAAAAGCCTTACTAAATGATCAAGGTCTATCCATGTTCTTATGGGGAGAAGCAACAATGACAACAATATATGTGCAGAACAAAAGTCCTCATCGTATATTGAAGGACATGACACCAGAAGAAGCCTTCTCAGGTAAGAAACCTAACGTGGAAAATCTAAGAATATTTGGATGTACTGTTTACTCTCACATTCCCAAGGACAAGAGGAATAAACTAGAACCTTCAGGAAAGAAAGGGATATTCGTGGGATACAGTGATTCATCCAAAGCTTATAGAATATATATTCCAGAACAACACAAGATTGAAGTCAGCATTGATGTAACATTCAATGAAAAGATGGCCTTCAAGAAATCCATAGAAGAAACTATAGAAGAAGAAGAGATTGAAGAACTTAACCAAGGAAGCACAGAAAACGAAAATGACGAAAAGGAACTACCTGATCATCCTATGGAGCCATGTGAAAACATTGATTCAGATATCGTACCTAAGACCAAGAAAAGACTAGCTTGGCTTGAAGCTATCTTACAAGATGTAGAAAGACTCAAGGTTCCAGAAGGAACATTCAGAAAGAGTAAAAGACCTAAAATATTCTCAAGTTATGCAACATACATGACGAAGCTTCTAGATGAAGAACCTACCACATTTGAAGAAGCAGTTCAAAAGGGACAATGGAAAGAAGCTATGACGGAAGAGCATCAATCAATTATGAAAAATGAGGTATGGGAAATCGTACCAAGACCTAAAGAAAAATTGGTGGTAACTTCAAAATGGGTGTACAAGATCAAACATGCAGTAGACGGAAGCGTGGATAAATACAAGGCAAGATTTGTAGCTAGAGGGTTCTCCCAGAAGGAGGGAGAAGATTATGACAAAATGTTTGCTCCGGTGGCTAGATATACTTCCATCAAAGCTATCATATCTCTTGCTGCTTCCATGGGTTGGAACTTACATCAGATGGATGTAAATACATATTTCCTCAATGGAGCTATTGAAGAAGAAGTATATATTGAACAACCTCAAGGGTTTGAGGTACATTCCAGAGACACTCACATTTGCAGATTGAAGAAATCTCTATATGGACTCAAGCAAGCTCCAAGGGCTTGGTATGCCATAATGGATAGCTATCTAACGAGACTTGGTTTCTCTAAGAGTCATGCAGATCCAAACCTTTATTACAAAGTCGTGGAAAATGTACCTGTGATTCTACTATTATATGTTGACGATCTATTCATAATAGGTGAAGAGTCTCTCATTATCCAGTCCAAGAATGAATTAGCTTTTGAATTTGATATGAAATATCTAGGTCTCATGCATTATAACTTGAGACTAGAAGTATGGAAGATGCATGGTGAAGTATTCCTTGGACAAGGAAAGTACACAATAAAGATCCTTCAGAAATTTGGAATGGTGGATTGTAAGTCCATGGACACTCCAATGAGTGTGGATATAAGAAAAGTGAAAGTTCCAAATTCTGATCCAGTAGATCCATCTCTATATTGACAACTAATTGGGTCATTGATGTATTTGGAAAATACTCGACCAGACATTTGCTTTGTCGTGAATACACTAAGCCAGTTCTAGGTTGAACCAAGACATGAGCATTGGATAGCTGCAAAGCATGTATTAAGATATATTCGTGGGACAATAAACTATGGTTTGAGATATCCCGCATCCATCCATATACAACTTCATGGATTCATAGACTCTGATTGGGCAGGAAGTGAAGAAGACATAAAGAGCACTTCAGGTATGTGTTTCAGCTTGGGCTCCGCTATGATATCTTGGGGCAGCAGGAAACAAAAGTCTATCGCACTCAGCACAACAAAAGCAGAGTATATGGAAGCATGTGAAGCATGCATAGAAGCAATATGGTTAAGGAAGTTAATCTTCGATTTATTTGATCAGATTCAAGAATCGACCATAATATATTGTGATAATCAAAGTTGTATAAGATTATCAAAACATCCCGTGTTTCATGAAAGGTCGAAACACATTGGGATCAAATACTACTTTATTCGAGATAAAGTCCAAGAAGGAGAGGTAAATATCGAATATATCCCCATTGACGAGCAAACAACATACATACTGACAAAACCTCTATCCAGAATAAAGTTTGCATATTTCCGAGAGAAGATGGGGATCATGGAAATAACTCCCTTAGCTGAAAGGGAAGACTCTCTAGGTTAGGAGGGAGCACTAAAAATATTATTGAAACATTTATCTTTGTGATTGAAAAATAGTTCAACTTGGACAGATTCTTTCCTATTCGGAAAGTGGATTGAGATTTCTGATGGACAACGATTTCCCATTGTGGTTAACATGGGAAATGGTCCAGATTGTTGATGTATCATAGACAATGACTTCCCATTGTGGTTAACATGGGGAGTGGTCTAGGACAGTCTCTCTTCTTGAGGGTTACTCAAGAAGACTGGTCCGCCTCGCCGGACAACGATTTCTCATTGTGGTTAACATGAGGAATGGTTCGTTTTGGAGGTTGATGTAGGACAATCTTTTCCTCTTGTGGTTAACAGAGGAAATGGTCCGGACAATCATTCCTTAAGGTTTGTACATTCTCTCCAAGGTGCACTTTGATTAGTGTAGGAGGAATGGCCCAGGGTGGGGAATGGTCTAGGCTCAACAATCAGGGACATGCATTCCTTAGGGTTTATACATTCTCTCCAGGGTGCACTTTGATTAGTGTAGGAAGAATGGCCCAGGGTGGGGAATGGTCCAGGTTCAGAAGATAGGATGATTATTCATCCTTTCTTGAGAAGAATAGTCCATATATCTCATTGTTCTACTATGAGGGAAGATATTCTTTCAGATCTCACAGATGTGAGTGAAAGATTGGCCCAGATGATTCAGTTTATATCATAACATTGTTTCTGTACAGATTGATATCAGATGATTGTTATGAAGATTGTTTGACAATAGATGTATACTACTGTGCTGGATGTGTTCCACTGTTTGTGACTATGTATCACTGTTTGAGTAGTTGTGTACTACCTTGGATAAAGAACAATTGTGTTCTATCAATTGATATTGTACTAGTTGTCATGGAGATTATCCAGTTGGATAATAATGACGGTGCTCGTGATGCTACTAGTTGAATGGTTTGTTGTGCTCAAGACCATACCTCCCTAGCTAGGAGGGAGTGTTAATATTATGATAGCTTCGAGAGGTATGAACCTCTATTGTGACCTATGACGAGATTAGAATATTCTGAAAGGAAGCAAATAAGTAAAGGAAACCCTAGACGAGATGTCGGCTGCAGAAATATAATCAATATGAATTAATTAGTACCCAGAAGGATAAGTCGACCCTAGTAAGTCTGCTAGAACCACTATAAATACAGGGCACTAGTCTCTCATTTGACACATTCTCAGAATTGCAGAGAGCCAGTTGTGCGCACTGCAGTTGGCAATTTTGTGCACAAGTTTCTGGGGAAGGTGTTGCGCCAGTTTCTGGGTGGGACTATCTGATCAGATTTGGTTTCTATTCTTGCTTGGTGCATTAGCTTTGCTTGGCTATTGATTGCTATCGGTATTCTTCTCTGTCAAGGTCAAGGTGCTCGGAGGGTGGCTTCGGCCTATGGTTGGGTGACAAGGGTATTGTCAATGGTAAAATGAGCACAATCTTTCATATTCTAACAGTAATTAGGGTCGTTGATATGGAAAATATTTTCAATTTATTCATAATAAAAAAAACGATATATTTTTTTTTAAATAAGAAAAAAACTATATTGATATGAATGATGCCTGAATTGTGCCAGTTTCTAGAAAAAGCATGACAGTCTTGTGTAATAAAAAAATATTTGAATAGTTTGCCTACCCCAAAGGAGAAACCAGACTGTAATAAGCATAACTTGTCTCAAATTTGAAGTTTGTGTGACCAACTATGTCTTAAAGGACTACAAGGACTTCCTATGATATAAAAAACATGATATAAAAGTAAACTGAAAAATTGTGAAGCATGCTAATCCTTGGCATGAGGAACCTGAGAGAAACATGGGGCCGCGACCCCCAAGCGAGCAACTGCAGTCGAGGACTTTTCCCATGGTCGAGTTGCAGTAGGAGAATGGAAGGTACCACCATGATGCTAAACTATCCAAGTCACCATTGACAAAATATATGCTTTATGCTCCTCAAGAGTCTCCATTTTGTGCTTCAACTGACAAAATTCTTCATCCTTGGGTAGTATTCCTAGAGCCACCATGGTTTTGGTATGCCAATAAAGCTCCATAGTTCTGAAAAACTTCGAGTTTTGAGTTCTGGTACAACCTAGATCTGAGATTAAGCCACTCACCTACTGTTCAATTTCCTCATCATCCTTAAACTCCCTAGCCAACTTGACCCCAACCTCTAGCGCTAACATTGTTGCATGGTCATCCTCATGCACAAAATCATGGTAAAAGTTTGCAGTAGCAACAACATCCTTGGTGGCTCATGACGGACCAACAAAAGAGGAACGAGGCTTGCAACCACGGGGAGCCATGAGGATACAAACCAAAGAAGTAGAAGAGCTAGACAGGGTCCCGATAAAATCAAAACACGTCCAATTGAGCTCACAGAGCCACACAAAAACAACAACCATGCCTCTCCTTTGATTGTTGAGCTGCCTTAAAACCCGAATTCTTGTCATCTGTGAGAGTCCCATATATCCGCTCCATTAACTACAATGATTGACCCTTTAGTTGTTGAAGTATAGACCTTGTGCGATTTTTCATACGTCCGACAATCCTCCTCATCCTTGCCATTAACTGCAATTACCCTTCACTCCGAGTGAAGTACATACCTCCCATCAATGGTTGTGCATGAGTCGGCCACCTGTGGCTTGGAGTGAAGATCCACCACCTCTACATCCACCACTTTTTCATGCAAACGAGTTCACACCCCATTTAGAAAAAAAAATGATAAATCAAAACAATCAATTTAAAAAAATAAATTAATATATCAAAATAATTTATTTAAATTTATAAATACAAACAAATTAATGTTAATCTAATAGGTCCTATCAGTATCATTAATATTGGTATTTCTTTTTACATTTTATTTTTTATTTATATAATTATTTTTACTTTTCTTAATACATTTAAAAATATTTCAAATCATTGTTATAACTGATATCAAAGTACATATATTTTAATTCAAGCTTTATTAAAAAATTCTTAAGTATAAAATGAATTTAAAAAATAATTAAAATATAAATCTAATTAAAATATTTTAAATTAAAATGAATTTACCATAATAATATACAATTCCTCCTAAGGGGAGGCAGGTGCGGGAGGGGTAGGTGCTCGTTTGCTAGAATTTTCTTGGAATCTGGGAAAAAATTTCAACAATATGGTTGAAGCATATGCAATTTGTCAAGGGATTTTGTTAGCACATGCACAATAGATGAAACGTATCACAATCATAGGTGACTCAAAAAATATCATCCGCTACTTTTTCATGGGAACCACTCCAAAGAACTCTAAGCTCCAGAGAATCACAGACCGATCAAAAGCACTTTCCTCCACTCAAGCAAATTTCTTCCACATTTTGCACGAAAACAACAAGGAAGTTGACAAAATGGCTAACCAGGCAATCATAATGGCCCTTGGATTTTTGAAAGTTTAGGAGCGGGTCCTTTTCGTAGCCCCTCCTTAATGAAAATTCCCCACGTAAGAATCGATCCACCTGGCCCCAGGATAATCACCGGAAGACAAATGGAGTGTTCATGCAAATCAGGAGTGGCTATAAACAAGATTGGCAATACTTCCACTATCTCCTGGCTCGTGGGATTTTGCAGGTCGCGCTTGGCATCGGTCCCGTCCATGGTGATGTGTGGTCACTCCATGAATTTCCCTCGTGGGACTCCTTGACAACTCGTACTTTGCAACATTAGGCCAGTTCAAACATCGATGGATTTGAGGACGAACGAAAAGGCTGTAATCATGATTGTAAGTGTGGAGTCTCAGAAGGTACACACCACCATAGCCCCTGAAGGACCTCTGATCCGTGGGAGGATTTGCAACCGTCTGGATTCATGCACCCCTGCCATTCGAGGTCCTATTAAAAGAGGGAGTTTGCTAACACTGCCCAGTATCCAGAAGCCTCATTCTTCAGGGCGAAATTCACGTCTCCAGGTCTATTTAACTTTCTAGGAAATTGTAATTTCGGGACTCATGGATTCAGGTGGAGAAACAATTTTTCCACTACAACTGCTATTCTGGCCAAAGGTAAGCTCAGAATGGTGCAGGTTAATTGGTAAGCAGTGTAATTTCACGAGGAAGGAGAATTGGCTTGGAGAAGGAGCACTTAGCCTTTTGTCTTCCCTCGACATCTAGAATTTCAATTGGGTCGTTTCTTTGGTCAGGTACACTTGAATCCTCTTCCTTCCAGTTGCGCTCCTGTCTACTTCATTTCCATTTCCAATTTTCATTGTCCACTCTTTAAAAGTTTGTGTCGAATTTAGTCTCCATTCTACCATCTCCTGGACACAAGGAAGATCTTTGGCAAGCTTGATTGACAGTAATTTGGTGGCGCCTCAAGCCCCTTTAGACTTTGATCCCAACACCCTGTCACTCTCCATGGCTCACAAGAATGCCCCACAACAAGCTCGGGTGCACATTGAGGACGAGTTGGTGGATGACAACTTCACCTCCACCCACCGACCTCTCACTAACGAAGATCTCATCAAAAAAGAAAAATAATGTAGCAATCCGATTTTTGTAAACCTGTGTAAGGTGCAGGAGCACTATTTTTAAATAACTAAGTTTTGAAAATAATATCACTTGAAAGATTAATAGGAATATCAATACTATTATTGTAATCAAAAGATATATTCTACCTGACTTTCTTCCTAACCAACACCTGCCATTATAATGAGCGGTCATGTTTTTTTTTATAAATACAATTTTCTCCAATTAAAAAAAATAAAAATACAACTCTTAACTATTATCAAATTAAATATATTTTAATTTAAACTTTATTAAGAATTTTTTAAGCATAAAATTAATTTAAAAAAATTAAGATATAAATCTCATTAAAATATTTTAAATTAAAATGAATTTAACATAATAACACACAACTCCTACTTAATAATATTTTGAATTAACTAAAAACAATTATATTAATTTAATCATGTTTTAATAATTTATTTAATTAAATTAGATTTAATTATTATTATATTTTTACTATTATATTAATTTAATCATGTTTCAATAATTTATTTAATTAAATTAGATTTAATTATTATTATATTTTTACTATCAATAATTTATTTGATTAAGTTAGATCTTCTATTATTATATTTTTACTTATTTTATATTATTAATAATATTTTATTAATTTAGTCCGCACGGGTGTAGACGGATTGGCAAGTGCCGTGTAAATGGAAGGAAATTTGTAAATGAAGTCTCATGTTCGATTCTCACCCGAACTTACTCGTGCACTGGAGATCGAGTTACCAATTCCCCCAGTAAAAAAAATAAAAATATATATATTTTATTAATTTAATTTAAATAATTATTAATAATATTTTATTAATTTAATTTAAAATTATGATGAAAGAATACTGTCATATAATGATATATGGAAAAGGGTGCATTGTCATATAATGATATATTGAAAAGAGTGCATTGTTTGTGTATACAAGTTAAAATTCGGTTACGGTTTATGGTAAAAGAAACTGTAATGATATATTGAAAATAGTTTATTATCTGTATATATTTATTTAAATTGGTGTTATATATATATATATATATATATTTTTTTTTTTAAATTGAGTGATATAAATTTGAATGAAATTTCAATTTTATGTGGTTTAAATTATATTTTTGAATTTATAAATGGATGGGTTTGTTGAAAAACTAATAAAACATTTAGATTATATAAATTTAATCAATTAAATCTATAAATTCAACAATTTCTTATTAAATTTCAAACAAAATTGAATAATAAATATAACTACAAAAATACCAAAACTTAAACATGAGTTAGTTAAAATAGATAAGTGAGTTGTTTGCTCGCTCAAATGAAATTCCGGAGTCTAATACCTGCCCAGGAACCTGACAGGACCTCATCAATTTACAATATTGGATGAAAGTAAAAAAAAAAAAATTAAAAATAAGAAAATTTACCATCTTTATTTTATTGAATGAAAGTAAAAGAATAAAATAGAAAACATTTTTTAAATGACCAATGTCGCCGAATCCCTGAACAATTGAGAATGCAAAACTTTAAACTACAAAAATAGAGGATTACCTATGCTATAATATCCTTACTAAACTTTTCTGTTAGTGGTTATCACCTTGAACCACTGGTTCTCTGGATAATCATCCGTGGAACAATCAGAATCAGTGACACAGATGCAATCATTTGTCAAAACTGCCGGACTGGAGCTCCCATCTAAGCACAGCAGTTTCCCGCTACTATCCCCAGACGGAGTGGCCGCAATTTGCAGGTTTGAACTGGAGACGACATTCCACAGGGTGTTGTTAGGCACCGAGCAATTGTTGGTCAAAGTTGGAGCGAGGCCGTTGCCTTGTATTCCTATGCAGGCAGAAGATCCAAGAAGGCCGATGGGGCCTTCAGCCCCGTTGTAGCTCCATCTACTGCCAATACCGCTGCAGGAACCCAGAGCAATTTTGTTATCTGTGGTAGATTCAAGACACAGCCCAGTTGCAGGATGGTAGATTATTTGATACAAGGGGTCCGATGAGAAGTAAGGATCTGCAATATACAGTAAAAATCACAGTACTTAGAAAATAAGGCAGATATGAAATACAATCAATAATAATAAAAAAACCATTGGAGGGAGTGCATGCAGGGAAAATCAATGCATGTCCTGGTCACGATTTCAAATTACCTTGAATTGGTTGCTGTATCGTCTTAAGCTTTGCGATAAAATCCGGATTCCTGAGCCCATTCCAGTCCTCGTTCAACACACTATAAGTCTCGATGTTTCCGGGCACCCCATCTCGGATATAATAGCTCGCTTGGAGAGTCCATAGCGCCCAGTCGAAGTCTCCCTCGGCAGCAAAGGCAAGAAAACAGTTAATATATCTGTTATCATTATCGTTAACTCCTCTCTGATCAATCCCGAACTCGCTGATAAACAGAGGCGCCGAGGTCCCATTAACCGTCTCTACCAAAAAGGCTGCGCGGTCTTTCACCGATGCCGTGATGCTGCCGCAGAGCTGGTTGGGCAGCCCCCCTTCCCACTCGACTCCGAAAGCATACCAGTGGAGCTCGTAGACTATCTTATCCTTGAAGGGCAACGAGACCGGTTTGGACCCCAGGAAGCTCAGATCGGTATCGTAGTGCAGACCGGAGAGGATAACGAGGACGTTGGGATTGGCCGCATGGACAGTCCGGGCTCCGCGCTGCATGTATTTGTACCAGCGGGCGGGCTGAGCCCTCGGCCCTCGGAGCTCGTTGCGCAGCGACATGGCTACGACATTGGGGTAGTCCTTAAAATGGGAGGCCATGGTTTTAAGCCCTTGAATCCAGAGTTTCGGATTGAAGTACTTGTCGCCAAAGAAACCGTTGCCATCGGTGAGAGCGCAGCACCACTGCGGTTTGCTCACGTGATTGTCCAGTATGACCATGACGCCGGCTTTGCCAAGAGCCGTGACCACGTGCTGGTATGCTTCGATGTGAGAGAGCCCCAGGAGACCCGGGTTGTGCGTGGCCACTCCGGTTGCTGCGGCGCTCAGGTTGAGGGAGGCAAAGGTCTGAGCAACGGTGAGATTAGAAAGGGCCGGATCAGTGACCATGAAAATGGCCCACGTGAGGCGCACGCAGTTGAATCCCAGAGAGCTGATAGTGTTGGCGATGTGTGGCAGAGGTTGGGTGCTTAGGCCCTCCGGCAGCACGGGCTGCAGGTGACCCACCCAGTTCAGGCAGGCAAACTTCACTCGCCTTCCGGTT
>ML805947.1:201061-216242 GCA_009831015.1 Picea engelmannii | reverse complement strand
CACGTGAGGCGCACGCAGTTGAATCCCAGAGAACTGATAGTGTTGGCGATGTGTGGCAGAGGTTGGGTGCTTAGGCCCTCCGGCAGCACGGGCTGCAGGTGACCCACCCAGTTCAGGCAGGCAAACTTCACTCGCCTCCCGGTTGTTTGGTCCACGATCCATCTTGAACGGACTTGCAGGGGAATCGAGACCGTGACCTCACATAGCAGAAACGCCACCAGCAGGATTCCGTATGTCCTCATCGCATCCTAATTTCTCCTTGTCTATATCGAAATCAGAACTGCTCCCATCCGTATGTATAGCTTTCAGAAATCGGATAATCTCGGGCATCATTTAATATTAGCGATTCAATTTCAATGAGATAAAGCTTTTTCTCAATCCAAGGACCAAATCACGAATCTGTAGTTAAAAACGGGATTCTGATTGTTTTTACTAGTTAGTAATTCTTATCCATTTTAAAAAATTTTGAGTGTAAAATTTGAGGAAATATTTGTTCTTAGGAAATTTGATTTTTCTAAATATATAAATTCGAGTTAAGATAGATTTATATTGATTTTTAAAATATAAATATGGTTTTTAAGATATATAAATGTATATGCATGTACATCACATTATCACATTATGTTAAACACGAAAAGAATTATACATCTAAATTTGCTCCATATTAAGGGTTGAACACGAAAAGAATTATACATCTAAGTTTGCTCCATATTAAGGGTTGAAAAGGTTATACATCTCTTACACATCTTTTTCATACTCTCTTTTAACTTCAACTTCACCAAATACTCATAACATCTATCTTTAGACCATATCACTTCCACTAACACAAATGGCACGAAGTCATCACTAATAGTATTATTCTTTGTTAGGATACTCAAACATTAAGAAAATTAACATACTTAACCTCTCTAACTAATGAGATAACCTTTTTCTCATAGTAAACCTTCTAGTTCACACATTTTGTCAAACAATTAACAAATTGAGTTAAAAGTGCACAATAAGAATTTTTTGATTTTTAATTGCTTTATATTATATATATTGTGGAAATTCAAATACTTGTTTTTATTAATATTTTTTAAAATGTTACATGTATTATATTAAATATTGAAAAAATATTTATTAACTTGAAATAATAATTTTTTTAAATTATATAAAATTATTTTAATTAAGGTGGATATTGAAATATTTTGTTTATGGTAGACATTGAAATATTTTTTGTTACTAATATTTTGTTTAAATACCACTTGTCAATTCTATGTTGTTAAATACTAAATAAATTACACATCAATTACACATCTCCCTCATATTGAACTATAAAAAATAACTTATAAATATTT
This sequence comes from Picea engelmannii, assembly GCA_009831015.1. Lineage (NCBI taxonomy): Eukaryota > Viridiplantae > Streptophyta > Pinopsida > Pinales > Pinaceae > Picea > Picea engelmannii. The sequence continues at coordinate 214,905 of ML805947.1, read as the reverse complement.
ACGCCGAAAGGCGTATACCTATTGACAATGGGTACAATTAATGACCTTTTAATCATAAATTTCAATCTTAGGGTTGGAAATTGAAGATGCTGGCATATTCTTCGTCGTCCTCTCTAATCAATGGATGAGATTTTGATAAATTAACTTCCGCTCATTTATAAAGACGTACGTTTATGTGATTACTTTTTCACATTTACTAAATAAGATTAAAAAATTACTTGCTCACCACCAGATTGCCACGTTCAATGATTAAGAGATAATATGTTAAGCTGGCCGCTATTTACTAAATTATTGTTACTGGACGGATAGGTATGGTCGCGTAGACGTTGGATGCCAATTAAAAAGTTTTACGCATTTTTTTACCAGTGCAGATGTTTTTGGCCGCGTGGATGTGAAGTGAAGCGTTTCAACCTTTAGTCTCCCCTCCGCGCGCTTTTGAAGTGTTGGCCACGATTTCCATAGAGAATATGAAACGATTGGAAGTGCGCATCAATCAGACTTCTCCCCTCCGCGCGCTTTTGAAGTGTTGGCCACGATTTCCATAGAGAATATGAAACGATTGGAAGTGCGCATCAATCAGACTTCAGTATGATTCTGTTCGGGGTAGGAAGGAGAGGATGCCCAGGGGTTTCCATGGCTATTCCCGCAATTGAACTTGTATTGGCTCAGCTGACGCACATTTTTTATTGGAGAGTTGAAGGTGGTCCGTCCCGATTGGATATGGTTTGGTTTGTAATGAGTAAAGATGTGCATATTCTTTGGTCTGTAATTCATGGTCAAGTAATTACGAGAAGGATTGGAAAATGATACACAGATGATACGTTTTGTAGTAAGAGTGGAAGATTTTTCATTGTAGAAGGGATACCTGAAGATTATTAATATATTCCGCTACTTTTTAACGTTCTCAGCCGCCAACTCGCGGCTGTGCTAGTTACGCCGAAAGGCGTATACCTATTGGTAATGGGCACAATTAATCACCTTTTAATCTAAAATTCTAATCTAATGGCTAATAATTGAAGATGCTGGCATATTCTTAGTAGTCCTCCCAAATCAATGAATACGATTTACTCTTCATAACTTCCTTGTATTTTTGGATGCATCCGTTACCCTGTTTACTTTTTAACATTTACCTAATCATATTAAAAAATTACTGTAGCACTATATGATAGCCACGTTTAAATGATTAACCTTTGGAATTACCACTACGAATTTCATTTTCTGATTTTTATTAACTGTCTGTGCGTTTGATTTTCTGGCTGTTGGTTTCATTTTCCGACTATCCACTGTCCGAGCGTTTCATTTTTATATGGATGCATACAGGCCGAATGGAAGATGGCGGCCACTGTCCGTGCGTTTCATTTTAAATACACTAATTAATCAGTGGTTATTGCTTCTTGTAAATATCAGTTCAAGCGCGCGTTTCAGTGCCGGATGGCACCTACTGTATCAATGATGGCAGCTCGAATGGAGGATGGCGGCCAGTCTCTGCGCGTTTCTCTTTAAATACACTAATTAATCACTGGTTGTTGCTTCTTGTAAATATCAGGTATCAATTAGGTTTTTTTTATAATTAAATTGTGGTTATTGCTTCTTGTAAATATCAGTTCAAGCGCGCGTTTCAGTGCCGGATGGCGGCTACTGTATCAACGATGGCAGCCCGAATGGAGGATGACGGCCACTCTCTGCGCGTTTCACTTTAAATACACTAATTAATCGCTGGTTGTTGCTTCTTGTAAATAGCAGGTATCAATTAGGTTTTTTTTATAATTAAATTGAAGATTTTTACTGAATGAGGAATTTTCTAACAGTAAATACCTTTCGGCGTTTTCCAGCCTCGAGTTAGAGGCTGTGCTAGTTTTAAAACAACTAAAAAAAAATGACTTATAAATATTTTTAAAACCCTATTGAAAAAAAAAAAATGTGAAAAATAAGGATGTTTAATGTAAGAATGTGACAAAATTACCCACAGTTATGTTTATGGGTGTAAGACATCTTTTATAATTTGGAAGTGGAGGTTGAAAAATTATTTATTAGATTTCAAAGAGCCTTAAAATTTGGACGTGGAAGTTTGAAGGATTATCTATTAAATTATTAAATTCAAAGAGAAATAGAACAAACGTACAGTGACTATGAACTGAACCATCGGGGTCCAAATATCTAATTATAAAATAAAAAAAATAAAAAATATGAATACCGGCCGGCGGTGCGCTGTGATGGATAACATAGATGGGCTGCCTGTAGTTATTGTTAACTGCCAGGTATATGCATGCGAGCGAAAGTCTCGCCTTGAACTTGAACATGGAGCAATTTTAACCATAGATTGATTTCCCCACACCTTGGCCTGTGAAAATTTCATGTGGCTTTTCCATTGAGGAGGCAGAGAAATCTAACCAAATTGTTTTTTAGATTTTTATTTTCGTTGAAGGAGAAGCTGTAATATTAGTTTTTGTCAAATTTGTTTTGATGTTTTGCAAGAATATTTCATTCATTGACCAGATCAGTGGCAGATAAAACAACAAAGGATACAAAAGCTGCTTTTTTCGATCAGGTTTTTTAGAAGACAGGTAGGCTATTTTCTGGCCCAGGGTTTAATGCATAATGTCAATGACCGAGTCACACAGAAATGTGGAAATTGTTCCCGTAACCATTGGCTTATTCCCGTAAACATATTGCAGGCTTACTTCTCATTCTTATTCGAAATTCATATTATTTGGAATAATGGATTGGTTTGGTGGTCCATAAAGGAGCAGATTTCACTCCTACTAAAGGCTTTTGGATCTTGGAGGACAGAATTTCTGTATCAACAGATACTTCTGGGTACAAATTTTCATTCTTGCCGAATGTTTTTGGATACAAACTTTCACTCCTACCAAATGTTTCTATATATAGATTTTCACTTTTACAAAATAACTCTGGTTTTAACATATTTTCTTACTCCCAAATCCAATCCAAAAAGAAAACAACTTAAATAAATAAAAAATGATCAACAATTTTTAAAATTTATTTATAAAAAATTGAAATCATTTAAATAACATTTTGTAATATCATTCTTTCCTTTTACACAAATTTCATTACGTTCAGTATAATAATAAACACATGATATGAGTGCATGAAATAAGTTTTCCATGTTTTGGGTCTTTTAACATACGATAGTATCTGAACGTTCAGACGACTCTGGCATAGAAATGCAGATGACTATTAAGTCCCATGAGTTTGGTCACGGACTATTCAGAATCTGGATGGCTCTCGATCATGGGGTCTTAAAGAGCCATGCTTCTTTCCTCCAGAACTTCAGATGTTACCACTCAATCCAGCATAGATGTTACTCCATTCAAACCTACGACACCAGATTTATCAACCCATTCCACTGTGTATATATCCAGTGTTAACAATTAATGTATATTGTCAAAATTGAATGATATTAGTAAATAAACGGTTTGTATATGTATTGTCTAATGTTTATAATTTTTTTTTTGGAGAAATTCTACACAGTAGATATATGAACGTTTTGTATATTGGAAAAACGGGTAGTTAACTTTATAAATAAAACTATATATATATATATTTTTAAAAGTAAAAAGATGGAGGTTCCTTCTATATTAAGTAGCAATTACCCACCATTCTGTTGATTAATTGGAAACCAAAACGGAGTTAACCCTTGTTCAGATAAAATTGGATTGCAATCAACCCTGCCCGAAGGAAACCAGGATTGATGGTGAGTCATGGTCCTAACTGTACTTAGAGTCTGACAGAAAATAACTAGAACGACATAAAAAACTGTGAAAAAGAGACTGTAAGCTTTGAGAAAAACCATAGCTGTTACCCGGTGGCGTCTGAGGTGGTTGGAATGAAAAAGTGTTGTAGGCAGGTTGGGCTTCTTTGTCCCGGTGGCGCATTGGAATAAGAATGGAAGAGCATGTCCACATGTTGGGCCATGAGGGTGCCATGATAGGCGTGATCTGCCATCTAGCTCATCGAAAACCAAATTTAGCAGGTCCAGATGGAGTAGAGGTGGCAGGTCATGCAAGGGGGTTTGCATGCAGGAGATAGGAGGTGGCACAAGGATTGAGCCAGCCTTCGTGGCCTGTCCACTATGCTCGTTTGGCTCTGCATCCACTGGTTCGCTTGAGTTTTCTTTCCCGGATCGCTTTGGGCCTGGTTCTTGATATGCCATGTCAATTGGGGTCTCCTCTTCCACATAGCAGGTGAAGCCTTCTTCCAGTGGCACCGCAGTTTCCCTGCTATGATAGTTCTCAGGAACAGGCAAGGAGGCGCCCATTCTGAAATCACTTGGAGGATCCCAGTGTTTCGACACTGTGAACAACTCCGAAGTCTCTTGGATGGGCTCCTTCGGTATTTCCTCTACGATGTATGCCATGGCAGGCTCCTCGATGACTGCTACAGCCAGAGGCTCCACGATAATTGCTGCAGCCGAAGGCTCCATGATGATTGCTACAACCGGAGGCTCCACGATGATTGCTGCAGCCGGAGGCTCCATGATGACTTATGCAACCGGAGGGGCATTACCTTCAATTCTGCTGCGTTGGAGTTCGGTCAAGGCAATGGAGAGTGCCCGCTCCAGTTCTTGCATTCGTTTTCGCCGAGCAACATAGGAATGCTAGGCGAAGCCTTGACGAGGCTTTCCTCGTTCTCGTGGCATCAAGCTGGAGAGGATTCAGAGAAGTCTGTAGAGAGAAAGAAGATGGCCGCTCCAAGGCTTCCTGCTACAACTCTAGTGCAAAGAAAAAATGAAATGGAGAATGACATAGTGCGGGCGCGCTAAAGGAAGGAGAGCTGTCAGGATGATCGGCTTCATTAAATCCTTTGCGTGAGTGATCGTCATAGCAAGACTGCTCGCGCGAGGGGCAAGTCTTGTTGCAGGAGGGCGGTAGCTGGAGCCCACTCCCATCCTTAATGCTGAGGGGATGGGAGTCGACCGGCCTCATTTAAGGCCCGGTCTGACTCCATGCCATGTGGCTCGGGAGGTCTACGTGGCACCCCATCCGGGGGATGAAGATATCTGTGGGCGAGTTCTTGGCACCGTTTCGAAAGATCGCTGAAGTCAAAGATTTGTGCCTGCCAATGGATTTGCTCTGTTTCAGTGTTGACTCCCTCATTTGCAAGGTAGTCCGCAACCTTGTTGGCATCCCTTTTAACATGATAGGGGATGATCATGAGGTTGGGGCAGAGGAAGGCTCCAAAGTCCTCCAATAGCCCGAACATGCGCCAACTGGGTGAGATATCGGTAGGATGTTCGCCATGGGGAATTCGAGTGATGAGGTGAATGATGATCTGAGAGTCTCCCTCTGAAATGATCCTCTGATAGTGATTGTCCAGTGCTATCTTGAGGCCTTTGAGAAGGATGAAAAGTTTCGCTACATTGTTTGTGTTTTCCCCCAGATAGCCTGCTGTCAAGTAAAGGATTTCTCCCTCTGAGTTCCTGAGAACAACCCCAAAGCCTGCAGGGCCTGGGTTACCTTTGGAGGCCCCGTCAAAGTTGATCTTTATAAAGGTTGTAGGGGGTGGGGACCAGAGTCTTGGGCTGCATTGGAGTTGTCTGATCGCAGTTGTGGTTGCCTGGATATGGAAGTCTAGGTTCCAGGCTTGAAGGATGCATTCCTCCTTTTTATTGCAGATCAGGTCGCTTGGGGTCCAAGACTTACTCTTGATTGTTTCGGAGATGCATTTCACTACCTGCTCCTAGACTAGGGTAGGAGGGGGAGCTTTTGAGTGGAAGATCCTTCTATTTCTTTCTTTCTAGATTTGCCAGAGCAAGAATCCCGAGAAAAGTTGCCAAATTCGCTTGAGGATTGGGTTAGAGAAAGAGATTGAGTCCCAATGCTCTAAAGTATCCCGAATATTGTCCTTGTTACGATTTGAGCGATGCATCATTTGGGATCCTTGGTCCCAGATTCCTTGACTATATGGACATCTGTTAAGGAGGTGTTCCATGGTCTCCTCTTGTTGTTGACATAGGGTGCACATTGAGGGGCCTATGAAGCCCTTTTTTCTGAGATTGTCCCAAGTGAGGATGCGGTTTTGTGCTGTCAGCCAGGGAAAGAAGGAGATTTTGGGCCATAGGTTAGAGTTCCAGATTGTGCTCCATATCCTGATGTTGATTGCTTCTCTGCAGATGATAAGATTCTTTGACTGAGAAGTTGCCTATGGTAGAGTGATCCCATATAAGAATGTACGGACCCTCCCTAATTGGAATTTTCCTGTGCCTTTCACAAGCTTGCCAGGCCTGTAAATCCACCTCATTTGAGAGCTGAAGAGTCTGATGTTCTGTTCTCCATTGCCTCCAAGTTGCACCCCGTTCCGTTGTTATCCAAATATCTTTGACCTTGTGAAAGGCTTCCTGTTGGAGAGTTAACCTGAGGGGACTTAGTTCTTCCAGATTGATTAGAGGTGTTTGCTGTTGCCAAGAGTCCTGCCAAAATAAGGCGCTTTCTCCATTTCTAATTTCCCAAAAGGCATGCTTTTGGATTAGAATTTGATTCTGCTAGGCCGTTTTCTAGATGTTGGAGCCTTGTATCGGGTCGTTGAGTCGAATTAGCTGATCATGCCGGGTGGTCGGGGCATATTTTTGTTTCCAGAGTTGCGCCCAAAGTGTCGTGGGGTGCTGGAGCCATCGCCACCACATTTTTTCTCCCATGACTTGGTTTAGCTTTCCAGGATCCCGAAGGCCAAGGCCTCCTGAATGTTTGGGTTTGCAGATCTTTTCCCAGCTTACTAGGGCCCATTTTTTATTAGGTTGGTGTCCATGCCATAAAAAATTGCGTTGAAGCCCCCTGATCGCTCTGATGACCGATTTAGGCGCTGCCAGGGCAATGAAGAGATAGGTGGGTAGGGCTTGCAGGACAGATTTAAGGAGGACTAGGCGGGCTATGGTATTTAGAGGTCTGAAGGTCCAATTCCTTAACATGTGGGAGATTGAGAGGATTAGGCTATTCCACAAGATAGAGTGCGCTGGTTCTCCCGTAAGGGGTATGCCCATGTAATTGGACAGAAGGGAACTCTTGGGAATGCCAAGGAGGTGGGAGATATGATTTTGGACAGCTAGTGGTGTGTTAAAGAAGTAAATCTTAGATTTGTCCAGGTTGAAAGCCATGCTTGAGGCTTCTTCGAAATCATAGAGAATAAAGTGGATCTTGTTGGCCTTGCTCGCCGTAGGGGTATGCATAAGCAGGGTGTCATCTACAAATTGGCTATGAGAGGGAACATGCTGAAGATTGTGGAGGGGTAGGCCAAGCAGGGAGCCTTCCCTGATCGCCGCTTTGATGTAACGACCCAATCCTTCCGCCATGAGGACAAAGAGGAAGGGAGAGAGAGGATCTCCTTGTTGGATGCCTCTTGTTGGGGAGAAAGGCTGAGAAGGGACGCCATTGAACAAAATAGAAAAGAAGGCCAAATAGGTTAGCTTGAGGATCCAGTTCACCCAAAAATTGGCAAAACCAAAGGATTCAAGTATAGAGCGAAGGTACTACCAGCTCAATCTATCGAAGGCTTTTGAAAGGTCGAGCTTGATGAGCATACCTAGGGTTTTGGTATCTTTAAAGAGTGGATCACCTCGTGTGCGAGGATGACACTATCCATGATTTTTCGTCCTTCCACGTAGCCAGTTTGTTCTTTAGATATGACAAAAGGAAGAATAGGCTTTAGGTGCATGGCTATAACCTTGGTGATGATTTTGTAGATGACATTGCAAAGGGCAATCGACCTGTATTGCTTTGGGTGGGTGACTCTTTCCTCTTTCGGGATGAGGGTGAGAAAGGTAGCATTTAGGGCTGAGAGTACCTGTCCTGAGGTTCTAGATTCCTCCACCACCTGCCAGACTTCTTCCTTTATTAAATCCCAACAATGATGGAAAAAGTCCGTAGTGAAGCCATCAGGGCCTGGCGATTTTCCTGAGGGCATGTCCTTGACTGCCTTGTCACCTCTTCTTGAGTGATAGGTCTCTTCAAGGCCTCATTCTGTTCTGGCGTAACCAACTTGGGTATGTGTCTGGTTATTTTATGGATGGCGTCCTCCCTGTTTTCATTAGTTTCCGTGAGAAGCTCCTTGTAATAGGAGTTGAGTTCCCTGACAATCAGTTTGTGTTCTCGTATGGGATTCCCTTGGGAAAATTCTAGCTTGGTTATCCTGTTTATGTATATGCGATGTACCACCACACAATGGTAGAAATTGCTGTTCCTCTCTCCCTCTTTGAGCCATTGAACTCTGGATTTTTGGTACCACATAATTTCTTCTTGCTTTTTCCGCTCATCCAACTCTGCTTGAAGTTCCACTTCTTCCTTCATGAGGTCGGGGGTTCTAAGTCCTAAGATGAAGGTTTGCTGCAGTTCTTCCAATCTGTGCTCAATTGTCTGAATGCTTTGTAGTATGTTTCCAAAGGTAGTTTTGTTCCAGTTCTTCAGGTGTTGCTTGAATTTTTCGAGGCGTTGGTGGAATCTGTACATGCAGGTCCCATGGTCGATTGCTGCCTCGTCCCACCAGGGCTTTGTGAGCTGAGGGAAGTCAGGATGGGAGAGCCAAAATTTCTCAAAGTGAAAGGGCTTGAGCTTAGGGGTGTCCCCGGTATCCATGCATAATGAAATGGGCCAATGATCTGATCCCGTTTTTGGCAGGATATTAGCTTCCATGGCAGGATCCTCCTCTAGTAGGGATTCTGAAATAAGGAAACAATCTAGACGACAAGCCACCTATTGGTGACAAGATCGATGATTGGACCAAGTGAACATGCCATTTCTAGTTTCAATATCTACTAAGTGCAGCTGATCAGTGAGTGATTTGAACTTACCATTGTCTTGCTCCAGGCATCTGGTTCCTCCAGTTTTTTCTTCCAGCGTCAAGATTATGTTGAAATCTCCCCCCAGGACCCAGTGGGGCGTGCTCAGAAGCGTTTGGATGTGATCTATTTTCTTTAGGAAGCTTTCTTTATCATTTGGGCTTTGCGGTCCATAAACATTGGTGATGGATCCTCCTTTGCTTGATCCGGTGACCATGAAGTGCGCTGTGAGCGTGCCTAAGGTGGAGAAAGGTTGACTTAAAGTAACAATATTGGGGTTCCAGAGGATAGCTAGTCCCCCGAAGGCACCCGTTGAATCTGAGTAGATGAAATCACATCCGCGCCAGCTCTAGTGAAAAATGGTTTTTGCTTCTGTTCCCGCACATTTGGTTTCCTGGAGTAGGATTATATTTGGATTTTCTGCTTTAATGCAGTCTCAGAGGATCCACTGTTTGGATCGTTCATTGAGTCCTCTGACGTTCCATGAGATTATATTCATCATTGGGAGTGTGGTGGTGGGTGGAGGTATCCCTCCAAGAGCCGTTGGATCTGTCCTGAGTTTAGAAGGAGGTTACCTGCTTCTTTGATTAACTGTTGTGGATCCAATGGTAGAGTCAACGAATACTTTGTGGACTTTGCGTAGTTGTTCTACGGGAATAGTCTGCAGATCCTTACGATTAAGAGCCTCTTCAAGTTGTTCCAGATCTATTTCCTCTAGATCTTGATCATTCAATTGCATCTGGATATCGCCATCAGTCCCAAGTGTTTCTGCTGGGTCGGTTCATGGACTCTACTTAGAAGGAGGGTCAGTTTGTCGCTTTCCTTTCTCCTGGGCCTTTGTTTTGTGCAGATCTTGAATCTCCTCATCTTTCGGTAAATTGCTCAAGATGTCATAAGAGTTTTTGGTGGGGATCTTTGGAGCTGTGTTAGTATTTTGTTTCTGTGGCAGGTTCTTCTTTTTGCTTGTGACTACTGTGAATCCATCCTTTTGTTTGGCTTCCCCTGCATTCTTATTCAGGATGTTTAGAGGGCATTCTCTGAAGAGATGACCATGCTCATGACATTTTCTATAGCAAAAGGGTATGTGTTCATAGTCTATCATTTGGCCCCAATCCTCATCTTGATACTCCAGAGTGATAGATCCATGTGGAGCTCTTGGGATGTCCATGTAGACACATATTCAAACATATGATGTGTACCTTCTCTGCTTTGTTGCTTCTGATGATTTGACATAGCTTCCCACTGTATTTCCTATTCCCATGAGTATTTCTTCCAACCAAAATTCCAGGGGCAGAGAGTAAAGTCTGATCCAGATTGGTGCCATTTTGAAGTCTTCCTTTTCCAGGCTGAAGCAGTTTGTCCAGAACCTCAAGAATAACCCGACGAAGTTGTAGAAATATGGCCCATTGTCAAATATTCTATCCTTGTCCTCGAGGTTGTACAGGATGATTGTACAACCTAAGATTCTACATCATTTTAAGGCATTTATTGTGAAGCTATTGTCTTATAAACATTGCTACTATAAAATTTTGTTTGCTTCATCATATATCAACTATTTCTTTTATTGATAAAGTCCATGGTTTTATGAAGTACTAAAAACAAGTTGTACTTTCAAAATATATATTTTATTGTTGCTTTGTTCTCATCAGGCACATCTTAATACTTCACTACTTCATTGGTTAAAACCTTGGGAATTTTTGATCAGTGTGACTTGTGAGAGGTGATTTTTTCATAGACACTTTAACCTTTACCTTCTCAAACCCTGAGGTCACCAGGGACGTCTCCCCTAGGCGATCAACCCTAAATAGAAAGAGTTATCATGTTGAGGTGACCGCGATAAGATAACCTCCCGTTACACCAATTTGCCTTCTCTTAACCTTTTCCTTTGGAATAAGTACAAATTGTGCGATAACAGGTTCGAAAGTGGGGGTGGGGGTGGGTGGTAGACAGGTGGGCTGTGATGGACCCTCACAGGTTGTACAAGTGATTCCAACACCCTAGGCATGGAGAAAGGTAACCCAGAAGCAACGCCCAAGTGCCCAGGGGGTGCAATACTACTATACCTAACAAATATATCGACAACCTGCATACATATGAATAAAATTGAACTATTATTACCACATAATAGTGCAATTCAAAAACATAAACACAAACAATTTGAGAATTATACGATATTTAACTTTACATAAGATACCCGTGACGTTGGTGACTTGTCCATCCCAAATGGACAATCCCCGACATCGCTTGGTGCCAAATCCTGTAGAAACAAGAGAACATATAAAAAATTTGAGGATGTCATAAAATAAAGAAATGACTATGTTGAAGCTATCAAATGTGATACATACCTTTGTGTCCGGTGCACCCAATGAACATGCTGCCTCTATTGCTGCATTAGTGGTGGGGCTAGTCACTGATGCATTCATAAGCATAGAGGGTCTGTTGTTGGGACACAATAAATACAAAACAACATACAATCAAATATCTATATAAATACACAAAATACAAATAAATATATAACGATGAAGAACATAGAGAGGGTTAAGATATTGACCTCCTCCATGAAGCTATGTTGTCCATTGTGCTCTATAGGCCCATAACATGTCTGCCTGCAGCTCGAGCATCTGTGAGGTTCACATGGACGACTACTATGTCCATGTGTCCTCTCCTCACTATACTCTCATGTGCATGATGATGCTCCAACTCCTCTGTCAATGTCACTAGCAAGCACCTCCTGCCGAGATAGTGCAACAAAGCTACTGCGCTGCACTAGGCTACGAGTCAAAGAGGAGATGGCTAGTTGTACTTGTTGCAATTTATCTGCAGTAGAAGGATGTTGGGTAGGGGGGTCAAGCCTTCGCCTGGGGTATGGGGACATAACTCGGGGTTGCGCTTGGCATGCTCTCGTTCATGTGCAAACCCTCGACCCACCCCATGGAAGTCACCAATGTCAAAGTAGTTGACATGCTTACCCATAATAAACTCAATCCATAACTTTATCATAAAATATAAGGGCATCTCCCTATTATTGCAGGGAGGTTTATCAAAAACCATGTACCACCTATCCATCCAGTTTTGTCTGATCTGGGGATGGATGCACTAGTCAATTAAGATGTGTTTCCTAGTCAATGGTAGTTCTTTTCCATTTCTAGGATCCCTAAAAATAGACAATATTTGTTTTTTTGAAATGCCCAGTTCGTTGACTTGGTTTCTGTCCAAACCAATGCTATAGTAATCATACATTCGTGCCCTATAATCATAAATAGAGGTCAATTTCCCTTGGGCACTTGCAATGGACTGCATAATGATGCCCAAAGAAGTGGCCAAAAAGACTCTACTAGGCTCTCTAGTCTCCCTTAATTGTTCCTAAAGGGTTCGTAATATAACCAAACCCTCATTGATTTCAGTGTTTACATTGTGTGGTGGTGGTGGGTTGGGGTTTTGATCTTCTTGGTTTTCATGTGAGGGGTTTAAATTGTCTTGGGGTTCCATTGTATTACATATGCTGAATTTAAAAGCCATGACATGTAAGTTAGGTTCATTTTTTTGATTTAAAATACAAAATTAGTTTTTAAAAAAAAATTAGATTATTGGGAGAAAATTACTAAATTGGAATGACTAAATAGGATTAAAATTAAGAAAAATGTAACATACCTAGACACAATGGCCCCCTCCCCCCTTTCTTCCTCTTCTTTATCTCAACTATCTTTTCTCAATGAGAGAAGCACGAGCATGATTTGGGCACAAATCGCGCTCAGACCCTTAATATATTTTTATCAGTAAGATCACACACACAATTTTACCACTAAACCTACGTGGAAATCTACGTGGAGGTTCGGCCATATCCGAACCTATGTTCCTGCAAGTGCACGTTCTTAATCATGCCATTGCCATCTTTTCGACCACCAAGTTCTTGCACTCACCCATGGATTTGAGTTTTGGATTATGAGAATACTTCCTTTAGGTGTTAGTGTTACCAATAAATAAGACATATTCAAGATTCTTATACTTAAGTACGTTCCTACTAAAAATTGAACAAATGACATAAATCTAAACTAAAAAGATGGCTAGCATGTGAACCACTGTATCCATAGGATGACGATGCACACACAACTGCTAATTAGCAAACACTTGATTTAGAGAAGGATAATATTGTTTGTCTAGAAGTTCCAAATGATGAATTATGTCCTCCCTTATATGATAGAGAAAAATACATGAATATTGGGCTTTCCTCCTCGAGGGTGGTAGCTACACATGAATCCCCCCATGGGGAATGAGGAGACTTCATGAAATTGACACCTATGATTCTGATAAAAAATTATTTCATTCTATGAATTGGTTGAAATGAGGTTCAAAAAGAAAAAGGGAAAAATGGAACCTAATTAATGATTTTTTTTTAAAGGACAAAAATGAATGTATGCTATTTATGTAATTTTAATCTTGTAAGTGGAATATGCACTGGAGAAGTGTAATTTTTATTCAACTTTTAAATGAAAATGGTGATTTTTTCTTTGGAAAAAATAGGACTCTCCAATAAATCAATAATAACCAATCATGCTATATTAAAAAATGCATAGATCTATTTTAAAACTCTATCTAAAAAATACAAAAATAATGAGAAAGATAAAAAAATAATGAGATAAAAATTTATTAGTGAAAAAATTTAGAATTAAAAATTTTGTTGGACAAAATAAATTTAAAAAAGTTTTGCTTTTCCAAAACTTAAAGAATTCATTGATAAGAAAATAATTTCATAAACAAATTACGAGCTTTTTTGGTTCTATTTGATCCTTCTGTTATCACTCCAAGAAACCCTTTGTGGTTGCAGACCAAAGGTGCTTGGTAACGAAATAAATGTTTTTGTATTTTGTAAAGGTGGATCAATGGGATAACTCAATTCAACTTATGGCATTCAAACATCAAATGATAAACAAATAGACAATGCTCTCCAAGATTGGTTTAACAGTAAGATAGCTTTCAGTGGGTGAAGAAAATATTGCTCATAAACCAGTGCAAAGCAGGGTCTAATAAACAACTAAAGAGACTGATTATAATGTCA
>ML805947.1:175549-189236 GCA_009831015.1 Picea engelmannii | reverse complement strand
ATAAGAACAAGTTAAACAACATGGAAGACAAGAGGCTACCTAAAATTGCTTCAAAATCAAGTCATAACCACCATCGACTCAAGCGAGGATGGCATAAAGACGCCCGATCTTGGATAAACTATTGGGGAATCATGGAAGAAACCTTTTTGCAGAAAAAAGATACTATTAAAAAAATGTCAAATCTAAATTTAAGGAAAAAATGTGGCGTGATAAAGAGTTAGAGGAAAAAAGAAAGTTAAGGTATTATAAAGATGTAATCAACCTTAATCTAGAAGATCAAAATTATTTATCTGTTTTGCCAAGTGTAAAGAAAAAAATAAGCATTGCTAAGATAATAACAAATTCTCATGAGCTCCATAGTGAAACTGGTCGTTGGTCAATTCCTAAAATGCCATGGGATGAAAGAGTGTGTCACCTTTGTGACACTAAGAAGGTTGAAGATGAAAAACACTTTCTCTTAGATTGTCCAGCCTATACCCATATTAGATCTCATTTTAAAAATATTGATCACACTACCAACCTTCCTAACCTCTTAAATCAACAAAAGTATGGTGATCTTGGAAAGCTTCTCTTAATGCTTTTCGAGCACATAAACAAAATTCTAAAGAATCACAAGTAATCACTTACCGTCTTAAGGTCTGATAGACCAATTAGGTCTTAGTGGGCATTAATCATCATCATATTATATTTGTGATTTATGTTTAATTTTTTTAATTAAATATTTTGTGATTTAAATATAAGATGTGGTTTCGGGGTGGTTTGTGTTAATGGCGAAAGTGCAGAGTTCTAAGTTTGAGGTGGAGAAATTTAGTGGCAATAATAACTTTGAGCTATGGAAGCTCAAGATGCGAGATCTTCTTGTGTAACAAGGATTGCAAAAAACATTGGCAGGAAAAACAAAGAAATCAATGAACATGACATACGAGGACTCGGAAGATCCGGATGCACAATATGTTTGTGTCTAGGAGATGAAATGTTGTTTAACATTGCTAGAGAGGAGACAACACTGAGTTTATGGAACAAACTTAAGAGTCTATATATGACAAAGTCCTTGAAAAACAAAATCTTCTTAAAGAGGTAGTTGTACAGCTTACGAAAGAAAGAAGGTACAAAAACCGCTGATCATTTGAATGTTTTCAATACACTAATTTGTCAGTTATCTAATATGGAAGTAAAATATGAAGATGAGGACAAGGCAATTACACTACTGTGTTCATTACCTAAATCTTGGGATCATCTGGTCACATCTATATGGTTTAGCACAACAGACACCATTGACTATAATATTGTTGTGGGAGCTTTGTTGTCCGAGGATATGAGGAGAAGATCCAATAAAGAAACATCAACCACAAAATCAATGGTGGTCAGAGGTCAATCTACAAAAGGAGGGAAAGATCAGAAAGGTACATTTAGGTCTAAGTCAAAAGATAGTAAGGGTAAGGGAAAATGTCAGTTTTGTGGCAAATCTGAGCATCTCAAGAAGAATTGCTAGAAAAGACAACAAGCATCCAAAGAGGACTCCACAAAAGAAGCAAATTCGGCTACAGGTATGGTTGATGTAGTTTTATCTGTTTGTAGTATAGAGGTTGAGGAGTGGTGATGGTTGAGTCATCGTGAAGAAAAAAAATGTATTTACTTTGGAGTTGTAAAAATAATCGATTGCATGTAAATGGGCATACGTCTGTGAGACCTAGATAGGCATGCATACCCTTGGTTTATTGGGTCCCCTATGAAAAAGTCTAGACATAGATTTAGATAGATTGAATATGTGGGGGGGCTTTGTATGTTGGGTTAACCTTGACTCAGTGAAAGAGTTAATGAGTTAAATTTATTTTTTAAGTCAAAGCACATGGTTTTTTCGAGTCCATGTTTTTTGGGTAGCTCGTGGTATTGTGTTCATGGATTGCATGTAATGAAGTCTATAAAAGGCTTGGTGAACTCCATTGTAAATGGGCCTAGAGGTAAGCAGTGAATACTTACATGGCTGGCTTGGCCAGATTTGGTCAAGGGAATGCTCATGTTAAGGTGGAGCACTGAGACTCCAGTGTGAAGTTCCTGGAGCTGAGTGATAAAGGTTCACTTGGGTTGGGTTGGCTGGATTTGGTCAAAGTTGTTCGAATGAAAAGTTCAAGGTGGAGCAGTGTGTCCATGTTAGAAAGGTGGGTTTGTAGAAATGATGATGTGTTTAGAGATTTGTAGAGAAATAAACATTGACAGGTCAATCAAGTGTTTGAGAATATATGATGAAGGTAGGTTCATATCCATGGAGCTTGGAAATTATTGCAAGGAAGCTGGTATTGAAAGGGCATGTACAGTAAATCCAAGTTGCAACAATAGTTGTGGGTAGAAGTGGTTGTGCTATCTGGTAACTATGTCACCATCGACTGCGAAAGACTGGAAGGTTCCATAAGAGGTATGAACTGACCATCTGGTGATCACTCACATGTGAAATTATTTGGTTGTGATGCTTATGTTTTTATCGACATTCTAAGTAAGACCCAGATGAAATAGGTAGATATTTGATATGGTGATGATGTTAAGGGATGCTGAATGTGGGATTCTACTACCCACAAAATCATCATGGACATAGATGCAATGTTTGATGAATCTCCTTTTATAAAATAAACATCGTAAAAGATGAAAGGTTCAAAGCATGACTGGTAGCATAAGGGTATTTGGAAGGTATTGATTTCCATGAAAGTTTCTCACCAGTTGTTAAAAGTTTGTTTCTATTCATGTTGTGTTAGCACTAGTTGTGTTATTTGATCTTGCGTTAGTAGAACTAGATGTTAAAATCGTTTTACATGGATTTTTTTGGAAAAGGGGATGTATATGGAACAACGAGAAAGGTTAGTTCAGAATCACAACAAAAGATTTGTTTGCAAACTCAAGAATGATTGTATGCCCCGAAGCATGTCAAGAAAATTGTACAAGATGTTTGATTTCTTCAAGGTGAGCCAAAGTTTACAAGAAGTGAGTATAACCATTGTGTTTATGGTATATTTATTATCTTGGTGTTAAATGTTATGCTTGTTGCAAGCACAAACATGTTTAAGATCAACATATTGGCTTAGTTGGTTAGAACATTTGAGATGAAGGATATAGGAGTAGAAAAACAAATCTTGGGCATGGAAATACATAGAGACACGAAGGATGGTAAGCTTGGTTATCACAACAAAGTATGTGGTGAAGATACTTAGGAAATTTGGTATGAATAATGTGAAATCAGTGAAGTCCCTTTGGCTTTCCATTGTAAGTTTTTCTTCAGGTTTATGTCCAAACTAATGAAGAAGAAACGGGTTATATGTCTTGAGTATCATATGCTAGTAGGAAGTTTGATGATTGTGATGGGAAATGGTCATTATTTCACACGCAGTTGGTGTTGTCAGTAGACACATGGAAAAACTAGGTAAATAACATGGAAATGGTTGCTTCAGTATCTTCAAAGCACAACAATACAAGTATAAACTATAGTGGTTGCAGTGATTTAGTATATGGTTATGATTCAGGAGATTTGGATAAGAGGAGACCTACCTCAAGTTACGTCTTCCAAGAATGCAAGGATCTATTGGGTAAGTTTGGAAAGGTACAGGATGAGGTGTTTTGTGGTGGTCAAAGTGTTGTGCATTTGACTAACAGTCCAACGTATCAAAATGGGACAAGCGCATCAATTTATAAGATAGGTTACTGATGGAGGAAGAATGGTCCATACTGGAGTGAATCATGTAGACATGTTCAAGTAAAAATAATGTTAGAGAAGTTGCAGAGCTGTGATAGTGTTTGGCTTCTCTTGGTTTGCAGGAAAGGCGATGAATAAATTTGGGCATGATATATCAAGTAAATTGTATTGTCAAGGTGGAGATTGTTGAAAACGTGCCAACTAATTTCCCATGTGGTAGCATGCACATCAACTAAATTTAGAATGTGCATGCATGCACTCTTCAGTGAACAGGTTGTGTAACTGGTGGATCATATTGTAATCAGTTTGTTTAGATGTTTGATAGATGCTATATATACGAGCATACCCATAGAGGTGAAGAGTATCAATGTAGTGTAGCACAATGTGTGTAGGAAGAGAGGAGAGGATGGTTTTGTTCCTGTGATTGGCTATTGTAATTCTCCCTTGAATAATAAGAATAGTGATTGTCATTACCCTGTGGTTTTTCCCGTATCGGGTTTCCACATAAATCACTCTGTCAATTTTGTGATTGTCGATGTGTTTGGTTTTTTCTTAGTTTTATTTTATTTTCCATTAAAATATTGTTACGTTTATGCTTCCGCTGCCTAACAAGTGGTATCAGAATGCAGAGTCGAAGGATATGAGAGCGAAGGAGAAGAGATTCCGATCGCTGGATATTAGAGTGAAGTTAGCCGAGCTGAGTAAATCTGCGTGAGTTCAAGAGACAGATCTGCGTGAGTGGATCAACATGGGACAAATTTATTGCACTATCACATGCCGTCCCTATTAGATAGTGCGACAGTCGCAGACACACTTAAGAAACTAAATTTTTGAGCAAAGTGTCGCGGGTCATACTTTTACAAGGTGCAATAATTTTGGAAAAGTATCAGAGGATATCCTTTTATAAGGTGCGAACCCATTGTTTAATCCACAAAATAAAGGTTTTTGAAATTCAAGGTATAAAGTGGAACGACCTTTTGTTTTATTAAGCATGACATATAATTAAACAAGGTAGATAAGCCACATAGTGGCTAGTACCTGCTTAGGATGAAATCTTAGATTTACTTGTTGGGAAAAGGGTAATTTGAAAACGCATTGAAGATATTGATTTGCTAAAAAGAGTGTTGGGCACTTCTTTCCACTAAGATGGATGGAATTTTACTAAATTCTACTTGTTTGATGGAAAAGCGTAGCTTGAAAATGCCCAATCTAGCAGTCGTTATAGATTAATTTTTCCAAGGATTGAGAACATGCCATTAAGACAATGAGGCACTCAACATTGGCAAGGTTGTCTGCATCAACATCCAAAACTGAGGGTCAACTAGTGATGACCTTTTAATAGGATATATGGAAAAGGAGTGAAAGAAGAATTGCTTAAAAAATAGGGATAGGGGATAGTCCCCATGACAAAGTCTTCCTTGCAGAAGGAGATAAAGAAATTGCAACCTAAACAATGATACACAATCCTCTTTTTGCTCAACTAGAAATTGAAAAGGACTCTGGATAGGACTCAGATTTCTTTATTAGGTAGTCCCTGCCTCATATGTATTTTAATTGAAATGCATTAGCCAAAGTAAACTCAATGCCATTTTTATAGTTTGAGTAAATATAAGATGAAGTGACATGGAGAGGAAAGGGGGAAATTCATCGTAAATGGAAGCAGATAAAGCTATTATTTTGCAAGACCGTCACAATTAAAGCTTCATTTAAAATCATCTTAATCCCAATTTGATATGTTCAAAAAATGTATGCATTTTTCACACAAGAAGTTATGAGAATTAAAAAAAAAACAAATCTAACTTTCTATACGACAATAAATTTGTATTATTCAGTACCAAAAAAATTCCACGATTTGAAAATTTTGAGGCTCTACTAGACTCTGATTTGCAAATTTTGAGACTTTGCTAGACTCTGATTTGTAAAGTTTGAGACTCTGCTAGACTCCGTTGACGTTGGGGAGTTGAACACTCTGTTGAACCTACTTATGTTTCTTTGAGTTTTCTATTGATTTTGTTTCCTTTAATGCTTCATTACATGCTGCCAAATACCTCGATATAGAACTGCTTTTTGACTTGACTTGTAATACCATGCCTAACATCATAGTGGACAAATCTGGCGAAGAAGTATTTGAGCTCTTCAATCTCACTGGTGGTTTCAATCCACTGGATGAGGAAGCTACCACATAAATATATATTGGGTTATGCATATGCATGCACGTTACACTTATAGTACCAACGGTTTCGACGGTCCATAACATCATGAATGTACTCTAGAAATAATTTTTAAAATGGTATTATCTTAAAATTATATTTTAAAATAAAATTATAATTTTTTTTAAAGAACTATAAAAAGTATCATTTAGTAAAGTTAAAATGTCTTGAAACTTACATTTCACCATTGATTCAACCCCCAAATTCAGTAGTGTCAGTGCCTCCTTCTCCCCTTCTAGTTCTATAGCTGCTTGTTTGAGATATTGTCCCCAGCGGGCCCAGCTAATGGAGATACATACTTGGAAATATATGCGTGGACTAGCATTATAGTGAATGTTATATATTTTAAAACATGTTATAGTTTAAAACATATCATGTTATAGTTTGTGGTGATTTTTTTTTTAAGCCAACTCTGGATTGTAATATCCTACAACCAATAATTATCGTTCACGGAAATCTAAATCAAACCAACTTTACAAATATTTCTTGCAGAGCTGACATATTTTCTCTTATAATCACAAAGAGTATCACATTTTTAATAAATTTCAGGACAAGGTCAGTCAAAAATATCATGTCTCTATAAGATGTGACTAGTGCAATTACTCTCATCAAAGATTTAATAATATCTAATTGAAACTAACAAAATGATTAAGGAATCATAGGTATTTCAAACAATACTACCTGCATAATTTTTGTCGGCTATGTAAAACTTTCAGGATTTATACTGTGGAAACCTGTTGAACCAGTTTACCAGGAATGCATACGATTCTTCTGCTGAAATAAAGAAAAAACCACATTAAAAAGTTTATATTTCCAAGCATCACTTAAACACGTTTATATTTAAGAAAACCAAACAATTCTCAAGTTACACGTTAGTTTATTGTCAGTTTGCATGTAATTAGAGGTTGTGTTCATGTACGAGAATCCTTAAGGTAGGTTCGTATCCATGGATCTTGGAAATTATTGCAAGGAAGTTGGGATTGAAAGGGCATGTACAGTAATTCCAAGTTGCAACAATAGTTATGGGAATAATCATTTGTGATATCTGGTAACTTGGTCACCATTGATTGCAAAACACTGGAAGATTTCGAAAGAGGTATGAACCGACCATCTGGTGATCACTCAAATGTGAAATTATTTGGTTGTGATGCTTATGTTTTTATCAACGTTCTAAGTAATACCTAGATCAAACAGGCAGATCTTTGATATGGTGATGATGTTAAGGGATGCAAAATGTGGGATCCTACTTCCCACATAATCATCATGGACAAAGATGCAGTGTTTGATGAATCTCCTTTTATAAAATCAAACATAGTAAAAGATGAAAGGTTCAAAGCATGATTGGTAGCATAAGGGTATTTGGAAGGTATTGATTTCCATGAAAGTTTCTCACCAGTGGTTAAAAGATTATTTCTATTCATGTTGTGTTAGCACTAGTTGTGTTATTTGATCTCGAGTTAGTACATCTAGATGTTAAAACTATTTTACATGGATATCTGTTTTACATGGATATTTTTGGAAAAAGGGGATGTATATGGAACAACCAAAAATGCTAGTTCAGAAATGCAACAGAAGATTTGTTTGCAAACTTAGGAATCATTGTATGGCCTGAAGCATGCTAGGAAAATGGTACAAGATGTTTGATTCCTTCATGGTGAGCCAAAGTTTACAAGAAGTGAGTATAACCATTGTGTTTATGGTATATTTATTATCTTGGTGTTAAATGTTATGCTTGTTGCAAGAACACGCATGCTTGAGATCAACAGGGTGGTTCAATTGGTTAGGAATTTTGAGATGAAGGATCTAGGAGTAGCAAAGAAAATATTGGGCATAGAAATGCACAAAGCCAAGAAGGATGGTAAGCTTGGTTATCACAAGTTAAGTATGTGGTGAATATACTCATGAAATTCAGTATGAATAATGTAAAACTGGTAAAATCCCTTTGGATTTTCATTGTAAGTTTTTCTTCAGGTTTATGTCCTAACTAATGAAGAAGAAAATGGTTATATGTCTTGAGTATCGTATGCTAGTAGGAAGTTTGATGATTGCGATGGGAAATGGTCAGTATTTCACATGCATTTGGTGTTGTCATTAGACACATGGAAAACCCAGGTAAAGAGCATGGAAATGGGTGCTTCAGTATCTTAGAAGCACAACAACACAAGTATCACCTACAATGGTTGCGATGATTTAGTCTGTGGTTATGATTCAAGAGATTTGGACAAGAGGATACCTACCTTAGGTTATGTCTTCCAAGACTCCAAGGATCTATTGGGTAAATTTGGACATGTACATGATGAGGTGTTCTGTGGTGGTCAAAGTGTTGTTCATTTGACTAACAGTCTAGCATATCAAAATGGGACAAGTGCATCAGTTTATAAGACATGATATTGATGGAGGAAGAATGGTCCATACAGGAGTGAACCATGTCGACATTTTCACCTAACGGTACTATTAGAGAAGTTGTAGAGTTGTGATAGTGTTTGGCTTCTCTTGGTTTGCAGGAAAGGTGATGAATAAATTTGGGCATGATATATCATGTAAATTGTTGTCAAGGTGGAGTTTGTTGAAAACGTGCGAACTAATTTCCCATGCGGTAGAATGCACATAAACTAGATTTAGAATGTGCATGAATGTACTCTTCAATGAATAGGTTGTGTAACTGGTGGATTAGATTGTAATCAATTCATTTAATTGTTTGATAGATGTTATATATATGAGCATAACCATAGAGGTGAAGAGTAGCAATGTAGTGTAGCACAGTGTGTGTGGGAAGAAAGGAGATGATGGTTGTATTCCTTTGATTGGCCATTGTAATTCTCCCTTGAATAATAAGAATAGTGATTATCATTGCCCTGTGGTTTTTCCCATATTGGGTTTCCACATAAATCACCGTGTCAATTGTGTGATTGTTGCTGTGTATGGTTTGTTCTTGGTTTTATTTCCTTTCCATTAAAATATTGTTACGTTTATGCTTCCGCTGCCTAACACCATTGTCATTAATTACACAAAATTATCAAATACAAATTTTCAATCCTCTACATGTGAAATTAAGCTCCAAGCATACAATCTTATAGTTTGTCGGGGATAACTTTTGGGGTCGATGTGAAAAGATATATAGATGTATAGTAGCCCCAATATCTACGAGAATTTTTGGGGAGGTATTTATATATTCTTCTATATATTTGTCTCATGTATTTTTTCCAAGCTAGGCCGAGTCTAAAAAACTACCAACTTCAATATTAGATGGAAGAACGATCTTATCTTATGATTTTTTTTCTAAATATAAACACACTACTATGCTTCATATATTGTTTTATGGTTTTTCATATACGATATGATTGGATCATAAATTATATATTATATAGTGAATACAAATGAAGTAATGGCACTATGTATCCATTATATGAAGGATGAGCATTATTTCTTTCACAAATGTAAACTTGTTCAAGTTTATATCACACAATTTTTTATGGATAAATGTTAATGGATGTCTCTCTTGCAATAACACCTGCATCTAAATATGTTTTCCTTAAACATCGCATTCCAAGATAAAAGTATGGGTTATATTATTATTTAAGTGTCCACTTAATATTTATGAAAAGGTGATGTTGTTATTATTACTAGGTCTCTACTATTATTTAAAACTGACTCATTAAAGCATTTTCTTATTCAAACCTTCTATTTCAAACCTCCCCTTAGTGGGAATGTCCATGTAGAAGATATAATGAATTTCTTATACAAACCCTCTATTTCAGACCTCCCCATGATGGGAATGTGCATGTAGGACATACAAAGATAGTGTTATGATATCGACTTGTCTATATGATGTTTTGATTTTTGGGTCTAGCTATGGTTCAAATTGCTTGGCGATGTACTTATTTAGTTTGATTTATTTGGAAATTGGTTTATTTTCTCTCTAATTGGTGCTATAGGCATCATGGTGGCTTTGGAAGTTATGTGATTCAAGGAGGTGGGGTGGGTAGCATGGTACACTAGTGGGAGGGTAACCATTGTTTGTTGAGCATGTTGTACATTCCCTGTAGGGTATCATAACTCCTCACCACTAGTTTGATATCTCCATTATTTGTTATTTCACTATGTGAAAACACTATCCGAACTTAAACCTTCCATCCAACCATGTGAATCTTCTCGAAGAATCTTGGTCATAAAACCCATCCTAACCCGACTCATGTAGTGAAGCCTTGCTTGAATTCACCTTATTTAAAAACCCAACAATGTGCAAAAATCAAGCAATCTGGTTACTATATCATGCTAGAGGTGGCTTTGTTGGTACATCAACTTAGATTTCCTTGCACTGGAGTTGTTTGTAGTATTAGTTTGAGGGCGATAATAATTTGTAATTTCACAAACTCTATGGAAATAATTTGTAGATTATTGAGTGCATTGAAGGCTTGGAGTTGTTTTCACTTGTAAGGTTATATCCACCTATTTACTTGGTTGGTTTTCCATACTGGTGTGATATTCTTTCAATATCAATCCCAAATCAATGCCATGCCTTTCTTAATGGTGCATCTTGACTCTGCAATTGCTGTGGTTTCTACTCGATTGTAAAAAAAATTGAAATTGTTAGAATGCACAAAATGGAGTTAAACATGGATTACATTTCATTAATATGATACACATATAAATACATTGGTTATGCTATTTGGATTATTCTTCTAAGATGTCTCTTTGAACTTTGATGATGGTTCCTATCACTTGAATTTTCATATTCCTTCAAGTGAGTAACCGTAGCATATTCTATTTCCAACATCCCCCCCTTAATATGAAGGGGTGTATGTGAATCCAAGAAGAGAGATGAAATATAGAAGTGGACAAATGAAATATGGAAGTGGATAGTTTCAATGGTTGAATGTCCTCTCTGAATCTGGTGGTTTTGGGATGACCACAAATCAAATGGATAACAAAAGATGATGTCTTCTACTAAATAGTGGTGGTGGTTTAAGGAAGACCACGAACCATGGAACTTGGCTTTAAGGATCAATGGTTCATGGAAAATTTCCTAATTTATCTAGAAGATGATGTAATATGATGTATTTTGCTAATTGAAAGTTCTCTTGAATAGATATCTAAAGATGATCACAAAGTTCTATCAAAATCCGTAAGTCTTTTACTAAATGGAGGTTTAATGAAAAATGGAGGTTTAATGAAAACCACAAACCGATCTCGTGGTTTTGGGATGACCACAAACCAAATCACACTCAATTGTTACTGCTAGATTGATAGAAATTCAAAACTTGTAGCCCGATTGTCAATCATTGATATTATCCCCCCCTGTTAGGTACATGGTGAGAGGATGCAGATATTTCCACTGTAAGATGTGTCAATACTTGAAAATGAATTCTTTGGTATGACTAATATATCTTCTTAACTATTGATGACCATTTCCAAGAGCCAATCCACCCATAGTGGTTCTTTAGTATTTCATATTTCTTGCATTTGGAACATCCTTTTGAATGATGATTATATTTTACACAATGATCACAAGGATGAAGATCAAAACATTGATATTCCATGTGGCCAACTCTATGATAATGTTGAAATTTCATAATATTATCTTGAATTGGTGAAGGTGAATATGAAATTTCTCGAAGAAATCCAACACTTCGGAATGTCATATTCATCTACATTTGGAAAGAGAAAGATGAAATTGTTCATGCACAATGTCATCTTAATCTACACTTGTATTTGAATTTGGCTCATTGAGTTGATCCTGCACTAAATATTGATACGGATCATCTGTTGATTAAGGTTGGTTGCCGTTGATGTCAACCCTTGAAGAAAGTCCGGTAGCACAAAGGTTTGGGTAATGGACCCAAGTTTGTTTGATGTAAAGATGACTCATTATTGTCTTGTCATGGTTGATAGGAAGTAAAAATGGATGAACTCCAAAGTGGTCCCCTTATGGTGAAATCCCTCATGGGAATACGCTTTGCTGATTGAGTTATCCTAGAAGCATGGGTTCACTAACCATACCGCAAATGTTGGATGATATCGTTAAATTGATTAAAAGGGATTAAATTTCTCTATTAATGATTCACCCCCCCTCTCATTAATCCAACAATTGGTTTCAGAGCGGGTTCCTTCAAGAAATCAGTTTAACCACTGAAAGGTAGATCATGGAGAGAAACAACATGTATAAAAATGGAATACCACAGTTTGATGGACACAAGTATGCATTTTGGAACATAAGGATGAAGACATATATACATGCATAGGGATTTGAAATTTGGAAATCAATTGTAGATGGGTACACATCACCAACAGTTCCACCGACAAATGACAAAGCAATAAAACTCGGTCAAAATAATTCCAAAGCCACAAATGCACTTCTGAATGGTCTTGGAGAATCGATATTCACCAAAGTTGCACATTGTAAATCCGCTAAAGAGATTTGGGACAAACTTCAAAATATTTATGAAGGAGATTCAAAAGTCAAAGCAACAAAGCTTCAAACTTACAAAGGTCAGTTTGAACAACTTAAGATGAAGGAGGATGAGAATATTGTAGCTTAATTTTTACGAGTTGATTGGGAGAAGAAATCAAAGAATCTGCAATTGTTCAAAAGGTACTAAGAACTCTTCCTATGTTCAATTGTTCAAATCTGCAATTGTTCAATTGTTCAAATCTCATGGGATTGGGAGAAGAAATCAAAGAATCTGCAATTGTTCAAAAGGTACTAAGAACTCTTCCTATGAGATTTGACCCTAAGATATCATCACTAGAAGAAGGAGCATATCTAAACTCAATAAGCATGGATGAACTATATGGAATCTTCACAGCATATGAAATGAAAATTGAATAGGAAAATCCAGATGTAAACGAAGTAGCCTTGAAAGCATCCAAAATATTAAAGCAAAAGGGAAAGCAAAAGAAAAAGAACATGGCGACAATAGTGACGTCTCAGAAGATGATGAATAAGTGGCCAACTTTGTCAGAAGACTGAACAAGGGAACCGACGGTAGGTATAGAGGTAAGATTCCTTTAATTTGTTTTAATTGTGATGGTATTGGTCATTTTTCTAACAAATGTCCTCATAAGAAAAAGAGAAATGATGAATGTTACTCAAAAATAAAACAAACATATAAAGGCAAAAGAACCTCGAAGAAAGTTTTCAAGAAAAGCTTATGCACCAAAGAAGACATCTCATCATCAGATGAAGATGAATTCAGTGACAGTGAGACATAAAGAGTTCTATTCATGGCAGTAGAAGACTTTGATAAAGAAGACTCTGAAGAAGAATATGAATAAGCCGAAGAAGAATATGAAGAAGTCGAAGAAGAAATTGAAGAGGCAAAATTTGACTACCGAGAGGAATTGTTGAGTGCCATAGAAGTTATTAGAAGAGAAAAGAGGAAAAACAAGAAGCTATAAGAGGAACTAGACAAGAAAGAAGACACTAAGGAATTAGAAAAAATGATCACAAATTTGAAGGTTCAAATTGAAGAAGATAAAAGAATTGAAGAAGCACTCAAAGAACAACTAGAAGGAAGAGACAGGATCATTGAAAATTTGGAAGTAGAGATTGTCACATTAAGATAGGATCTACAAAAGAAAAATATGCAGAACAAATCAAAAGTTTTGAATGACATTATCAGAAGTCAAAGGCCTAATCATGACAAGTCCAGACTTGGATACAATCAGACAGAAAAGGGATCAAGCTCCAAAACAACAGAGAAAGAAACATATCCAAAAAGCTATGCATAAACAATCAAAGGGGATAAGAAGATCTACAAGGAAGATTACAGGGACTCTCTGTTGGACAACTGAGAGG
>ML805947.1:143731-156204 GCA_009831015.1 Picea engelmannii | reverse complement strand
TCATTGCGATTACATCACTATTGTAGACTAGTAGGTAGATGGAATTGGACTTGGTGGAGTCATGCCTCAATTCGTTGGTGTAGTGATATCCCTTTCAACTTAATCAATCATGAGCCTAACATAATTATGGTTGTTTGCATGTCGGATGAAGAATTAATGATTGAGTTAGTTTTTGTTGGAGAAAGGAATAACCAAAAAGATCCAATTCCTTTGAATGAATCTGCTACCGATGAACTCACAATCGTGAACTGAATTTCATGATATAATAATGTGTTGATATTTGATTTGGGAGGAGGGAAATTTGATTTTTTTGAGGCATTTCTACTCTAACAAGTTAGCATGAGGATGGACAGAGTTGTAGGTAGATGAACATTCCAGTATGCAAGAGATTGAAAAGTTCAATAGAGATAATCAAGGAGTAAACCAAGATTCTATGGAAAACTACCATAACTTACTTAAGGCCCTAATAACTATAGATCTCTAATACCACTGTTAGAATGCACAAAATGGATTTAAGCATGGATTGAATTTCATTAATATGATACACATAAATACATTGGTTATGACCTTTGGATTCATCTTCCAAGAGGTCTCTTGGAATTTTGATGATGGTTCCTATCACGCGACTTTTCATATTCCTTCAAGTGAGTAACCCTAGCAGATTAACTTTCCAACATAAATGCCATGATTTCCGGAGAGAGGAGGGAGTTTGAAAAAAAAGTGGCTCATGTTATCAATTCTAGAGAAGAATATCATAACCACATCATAACATGGCTCGATAAATTGACTTATCTATGTTATTTGTTACTTTGCATTCAATTCGCCATCACTCCATCCCTCCTAATATTCATTTGATTTCTTGTAGTTGCTTCAATTGCAGGAATTTAAAATTTACTAGATTGAATGCACGTGCCTTGTTCTTTTCCATAAATAGAGCATATTGACTTACACAATTTTTCATAAGATTTTGATCTGAATAGAAATAAAAATTTCACCTACATCTAAAAGCATAAACTCTTGTTATAATTCTATGAAAAATTTGATAATTATTTCCTGGACTACACTTGTCAGAAATATATGAGCTTCTTACAAGTTATGTCCATAAAATGTATTATCTATGTGTTCGAATACTAGGGTTTGATGAGTCCAATTTTCCTTGAATCATTCACTACAAGGCAAAAATCCTTTAACATGTTTTTGTGGAGGATTTTAGAGTTACAAGATTGGAAAAAATGATAAAAAAAACCTCTTCTATTGGTAGTGGAGGTTTTAGTAGAGTTTATAATTAATTTTCACTATAACACACACTCGTCCAGTAATATTTAATATGTATTACGACTTCAAAATATTTTGATATGCCTCAAAGATTTAATCATCTATAAACGATACACCAATTCATATTATAGATATTCTTAAGTCCCAATGTATAGTTTATATAATGAAAGCACCGATCTACATTCATATGTAAAAACACTAGTCTGTATATTACCTTGCATGTCATAAATATCTTGTAACAATAATGGTAACAGTAACAACAATGAAAATGATATCGTTCAAGGGAGTATTACTTTTGTTGTCTTTAGGCGCACTAGTGATTTTATTACAATTATTCACACTTGTAAGAATTAGGCCTCAAATGTGATGCCATTTTCATTGCCAGTGAACCCATCTTGACTTAATAAAACTATCCATTTCACCACAATTATCATTCTTTTCATCACATTTTCCTGATAAAGGTCATTTGAGGGTTCATAAGGTAATTTCATTGGTTTATTATCATTTTCCCATTGGTTTTGATAATTTACAGAGATTAAAGGATGTTTTGTTACTAATGACGATTGACCACTACAGGTCTTGTATCTCATGTGGAGGTTCTATAACCCACATCGTTGTTTGACATATATCCAAGGTTCTAGAAGGGAATCTGAGATATGGGTTCTTCTCGTAGAAGCCTCAACATACTTCCATGTTCATTACATTGGTTCCAGATGATATCCTATTGACTCTGTTTGCATTGGTCCACATAGGTCAGTGTGAACGAGTTCAAGATGTTGTTGGGCTTGAGTGGAGGACTGTGGAAAACTAGTTCTCTTATGTTTTCCTAGAATGCAAGACTCACACGGGGGATTTTCCTCTTTGAAAATAGGGAGACCTTTGACCATGGAGTGCTTCTGTAGAAGACTTAGAATATGAAAGGGTAGATGTCCAAATATTGTATGCCAAACCATAGTTTCATTTGGGGTGTATGCACTTTGTGCATATGATTGGATCAGTTTTGCAGTTCTGAGGGTCAGTGGAAACATCCTATTCTGAGTCATGTGGATTTTAGAAATCAATTTTCTGCTGGGGGTTTTATCATATATCCCGCATGATGCTCCCTCAAAAAGTACCTTATAGCCATGTTCAATGAGCTTTCCTACACTTAACAGATTATGTTTCATATCTGGAACATGATAGACATTGTTTATGTCTTTCTTTACATTTTTTTTAGTAAGAATAGGTACAGTTCCTTTTCCTTGAACTTTGACTAAAGAATAATTTCCAAGTGTAATATCAGAGGAAATTGAAGAATCAATGCATGAAATCAAATCTTTGTTACCTATCATGTGATTGCTGCATCCACTGTCTAGCAACCAAAGATCTTTATGTTGTTCTTCAGTCATGTGGCATGAGAGAAACATACCTTCTAAGGTTTCTCCTTCATGATGTGAGATATGTGCTCTGCTTGAAGGCTGATCTGGTTTCTTCTTCCTGCATTTAGATTCATAGTGCCCATACTTTTTGCAGTAATAACATTGTATGCTTGATTTGTCATTTGATCTTCTCCCTCTACCTCTTTGAGGCTGGAAATTCTGATTCTGGTTCTGTTGTCTGTGACCTTGGAAAGTTTGATTCAGGTTCTATTGTCTGTGAGCTCCACTTGAGTGAGGGTTACTTGGACTACTCCCACTTCCTTGGTGACCTATGCATCTTCCTCTACCCCTCCCTCTATTGAAAGAGAATTGAGTTTTGAAGGCATTGGCGATTGACTCATCTATGAGATGTACTCTAGTCTCATGTGTCAACAGAGAGCCCATTAATTCATCCATTGAAAAATTTGACAGATCCTTGGATTCAAGGATTGCTGTAACGACCATTTCAAATTTCTTTGGTAAAATTATGAGGACTTTCTCAACAATGCGTTGATCAGGGATGGCTTCACCAGTCAATATGATCTGGTTTACGATTCCCATGACTCTGGTCATAAATTGATCAACATTTTCAGACTCTGTCATTTTTAAAGTCTCGAAATGCATCTTGAAGGTCTGTAGTTTGACTGTTTTAACCCTGTCATTTCCTTGGTAGGCTGATTTAAGGATGTCCCATGCCTGTTTTGAGGTAACAACGCCTGTGATTTTTGAGAAAATCGAGTCATCCATTGAATTTTGAATCCAAAATTTTTCCTTATTTTCTTTGTTCCTCTGTGTTTCCTGAGTAGTTCTCTGTTGGTTGGTCATGGCAACAAGGTATGCTGGATATGGTTCCACATATCCAAGATCCACTTGATCCCAACACTCTTGTGCTAGTAAGAAGGATCTCATTTGAAGAGACCAAAACTCATAATTCTTTCCAAGAAGAATCGGTCCTAAATTTCTAGACGTGGCCATCTTTAAAGAATTTAAAATAAATAAATTAAGAAATAGGATTTCGCGTTTACCTGATTCCTGCGTGAAAATTGGGTCTTCAAATTTCTTGAAGTGACTTCAGACTGAAATACATGGTGTAGACTATTTATTTGACTTCGATCTGGCTGGATTTGACTATTCGAGTGTAAGATCTGTTGATTCAGAGCTTTGAACTCTGTTATTTTCAAGAAATTTTACATCTCTGCTGAGAATTAGTTTCTTTGAAATTGGATTGTAGAGTCTGTAGGCTTTTGATGTTTCACTGTAGCCAGTAAAGATACATTTCTCACTTCTATCATCCGGTTTCTTCCTTAATTCAGAAGGGATGTAAGTGTATGCTATGCATCCAAATGTCCTGAGATGAGCAACATTTAGCTTTGTCCCACTCCATGCTTCTTGAGGGACTTTCATCTTGAGATTGGTGGTTAGAGATCTATTCAGAAGATAATATGAGCATGCTACGACTTCAACCCAAAAAGTATTTGACAGACATTTCTCTTTGAGTAGGCTTCTTGCCATGTTCATTATTGTCTGATTTTTCCTTTCAGCCACTTCATTCTATTGTGGAGTATACATGGCTGTAGTTTGCATGATGATGCCTTGTGATTTGTAGAAATTTGCAAATTCGTTGGAGTTGTATTCTCCTCCTCCATCTGACCTGAGAGTTTTGATATATTTTCCACTCTGTTTTTGAACTTCATCTTTGAATTCTTTGAATTTTGCAAAAGTTTCAGACTTGTGTCTGAGAAAATAGATCCAAGTTTTCCTGCTAAAGTCATCAATAAACGTTAGAAAATAAAAGCTGCCACCTATTAACTCTGTTTCATTGAGTATATGAGAAAAGAGTACATTGAGAAAAGGGAAAAGAGCTGAGCTAAATAGGCTCAAGAAAATCAAGAACATCAAGAAACAATAGTACAACTGGCCAGGACAACTGGCAGTGTACAGTCAGGTTGTTGAGGTTACATTATATTTTTCCTTTCAGCCACTCCATTTTGTTGTGGAGTATACCTAGCTATAGTTTGCATGATGATTCCCTGCGATTAGCAGAAATTTGCAAATTCGTTGGATTTGTATTCTCCTCCTCCATCTGACCTAAGATTTTTGATATATTTTCCACTTTGGTTTTCAACTTCAGCTTTGAATTCTTTGAATTTTGCAAAAGTTTCAGACTTGTGTCTGAGAAAATAGATCCAAGTTTTCCTGCTAAAGTCATCAAGAAACGATAGTACAACTGACCAGGACAGCTGGCAGTGTACAATTAGACTGTTGAGGTTACATTATATTTAACACTCCTTATTAAACTCAATAGTTACAATCATCAGCATTGATAATGCCCAAGTGCTGTCTCTGAAAATAAAAAAACGAATTTTCCTAGTGGCTTTGTAAAAATATCTGCGAGCTGATCTCGAGAGCCACAAAATTTAAGTGCAATGTCACCATTATTGATGAGCTCACGGATGAAGTGAAAGCGAGTGTCAATGTGTTTTCTTTTCTTGTGAAACACATGATTTTTGGATAGAGAAATTGCTGAGGTGTTGTCACAGAAGATAGGAGTTGGCTCCTTTTCTGTATGTGACATATCATTCAATATTATTCTCAGCCACACAGCTTGACAGGAAGCTGAGGTAGCAACGACATACTCTGCCTCTGTAGAAGATATTGATACAATGGGTTGCTTCTTTGATGCCCATGAAATCAAGTTCACGCCCAGGAGAAAAACATGTCCTGAGGTGCTCTTTCTATCATCTAGGCTACCTGAAAAATCACTGTCTGTGTAACTAGAGAGATGATTATCATCGGACTGAGTGTACCATAAGACAAAATTGACCTGCAACATATCTCAGAATCCTTTTCTCTATCTTCCAGTGAGAATCTTTGGGAATTCCATAAACATGGAGAAAAGGCTGGCTGCATACATTATATCAGGTCGAGTGGCTATAAGATACAACAAACTGCCTACTAAACGTTTGCACAGGGTAGGGTCCATTGTAGGGCCTTCATCCTTCTTGCTCAATTTTGTGCCTATAGGTATAGGAGTTTCTGCTGGATTGCAGTCTGCCATGCAGAATATTTTGATGATGTTTGCTGCATACTTTTGCTGACAGACAAAAATACCTTTGGTTGATTGGTCAACCTCAATTCCTAGAAAATATTTCATTATGCCAAGATCTGTCTTTTCAAACTCAAATTGCATGGCATGTTTAAAAATGGTTAACTCAAGATTTCCAGTATATATCATGTCATCAACATATAAACATACAATCAAAATTTTACCGTCCTGATCCATTTTGGTGTATAAAGTTGGCTCATTTTGGCTTCTGCTGAAACCACTTTTGATCAGGTAAGTGTCAATTCTGTTGTACCAAGCTCATGGAGCTTGCTTTAATCCATACAAGGCTTTCTTCAACCGATACACTTTGGTTGGCTTCTCTTGGACTTCAAATCCAGGTGGATGATCGTCATAAAATTCTTCTTCTAAGAAACCATTTAGGAAAGATGACTTGACATCCATCTGGTATACTTGCCATTTGTGTTGGGCTGCTATAGAAAAGAGATTCCTTACAATGTCCAACCTTTCTACTGGAGCAAAAGTTTCACCATAATCAGTACCTGGTTGTTGTGAGAATCCTCTGGAAACAAGTCTTTCCTTGTGCTTTTCAATCTGTCCCTTTTCATTGAGTTTAGTTTTGTAAACCCACTTGACACCAATACTCTTCTTGTGTCTGGGTAGATCAACAAGATCCCATATATTGTTCTTCTCAATGGAGTCAATCTCTTGGTTCATGGCTTGAACCCAATGAGGCTCCTTAGTTGCTTCTTTCATCTAGCTGCTGATGGATTTCTCTCAAACTTCGAGTTCTCTAATTTGGAAGTTCAGAGGATAAGTATCTGTTGGAAGTTGAGTTATCCTGAGAGTTTTTAGATTGTCCTTGTACTTGAAGTCTTGGAAGAGCAGGCTAATGTGTTTGATGTCTTGAATTCTCTGTGTCTTTAGGAAGTGACAGTAATGGATCATGACTATCCATTTGCTGATTTTCATATTCATTCCAGAGTTGATTTTCAAGAAATTTTATATCTCTGCTGAGAATTAGTTTCTTTGAAATTGGATTGTAGAGTCTGTAGGATTTTGATGTTTCACTGTAGCCAGTAAAGATACATTTCTCACTTCTATCATCCAGTTTCTTCCTTAATTTGGAAGGGATGTGAGCGTATGATAGGCATCCAAATGTCCTGAGATGAGAAACATTTAGCTGTGTCCCACTCCATGCTTCTTGAGGGACTTTCATCTTGATACTAGTGGTTGGAGATCTATTCAGAATATAAGCTGAGCATGCTACGACTTCAGCCCAAAAAGTATTTGACATACATTTCTCTTTGAGTAGGCTTCTTGCCATGTTCATTATTGTCTGATTTTTCCTTTCAGCCACTCCATTCTGTTGTGGAGTATACCTGGATGTAGTTTGCATGATGATGCCTTGTGATTTGCAGAAATTTCCAAATTCGTTGGAGTTGTATTCTCCTCCTCCATATGACCTGAGAGTTTTGATATATTTTCCACTCTGTTTTTCAGCTTCAGCTTTGAATTCTTTGAATTTTGCAAAAGTTTCAGACTTGTGTCTGAGAAAATAGATCCAAGTTTTCCCGCCGAAGTCATCAATAAATGTTAGAAAATAAAATCTACCACCTATTGAATCTATTTGCATTGGTCCACATAGGTCAGTGTGAACAAGTTTGATATGTTGTTGGGCTTGAGTGGAGGATTGTGGAAAACTAGTTCTCTTATGTTTTCTTAGAATGAAAGACTCACACGGGGGATTTTCCTCTTTAAAAATAGGGAGACCTTTGACCATGGAGTGCTTCTGTAGAAGACTTAGAATCTTCTCCCATACATTTTGTAGTAATATCATTGTATGCTTGATTTGTCATTTGATCTTCTCCCTCTGCCTCTTTGAGGCTGGAAATTTTGATTCTGGTTCTGTTGTCTGTGACCTTGGAAAGTTTGATTCAGGTTCTGTTGTCTGTGACCTCCACTTGAGTGAGGGTTACTTGGATTGCTCCCTCTTCCTTGGTGACCTCTGCCTCTTCCTCTGCCTCTCCCTCTATTGAAAGAGAATTGAGTTTTGAAGGCATTGATGATTGACTCATTTGTAAGATGCAGTCTGGTCTCATGTGTCAACAGAGAGCCCATTAATTCATCTGTTGAAAAATTTGACAGATTCTTAGATTCAAGGATTGCTGTAACGACCATTTCAAATTTCTTTGATAAACTTATGAGGAATTTCTCAACAATGCATTGATCAGGGATGGCTCCACCAGTCAATATGATCTAGTTTACGATTCCCATGACTCTGGTCATAAACTGATCAACATTTTTAGACTCTTTCATTTCTAAAGTCTTGACATGTGTTCTGAAGGTCTGTAGTTTGACTTGTTTTGACCTTATCATTTCCTTGGTAGGCTGATTTAAGGATGTCCTAGGCCTGTTTTGAGGTAACAACATCTGTGATTTTTGAGAAAATTGAGTCATCCACTGAATTTTGAATCCATAATTTTGCCTTATTTTCTTTGTTCCTTTGTGTCGCCTGAGTAGTTCTCTGTTGGTTGGTCATGGCAGCAAGGTTTGCTGGATCTAGTTCCACATATCCAAGATCCTCTGGATCCCAACACTCTTGTGCTTGTAAGAAGGATCTCATTTGAACATACCAAAAATCATAATTCTTTCCAAGAAGAATCGGTCCTTGAGTTGGTCCTAAATTGCTAGACGTGGCTATCTTTAAAGAATTAAAAAAAATAAAATTAAGAAATAGGATTTTGCGTTTACCTGATTCTTGCTCGAAAATTGGGTCTTCAAATTTCTTGAAGTGACTTCAGACCGAAATACACGGTGTAGACTACTTCTTTGACTTTGATCTGGCTGGATCTGACTATCTGAGTGCAAGATCTATTGATTCAGAGCTCTGAACTCTGTTATTTTGAAACTGTAGCAACTGTAGCTCCTCTGATGGTGGATTTAGGCTTATTGAGTTTACTCGAGAGCC
Source organism: Picea engelmannii (assembly GCA_009831015.1). Lineage (NCBI taxonomy): Eukaryota > Viridiplantae > Streptophyta > Pinopsida > Pinales > Pinaceae > Picea > Picea engelmannii. The sequence goes on along the minus strand of ML805947.1, from coordinate 147,497 downwards.
AAAAGAAAAATTGAAGTTTAGCTTCTCATGTGATTGTAGGCTGAAAACCAAGCGTTTTAGGGTTTCGTGTATCGGGACTTCCGTTGCAAGGCACCCCGGGTCCTCCAGTTCCAGAAATCCTGAAATCCTGAAATGGGTTAGCGGTCCCTAGCTCCTCCTTTAAATTCTCCTGATGTGACCCTCGACTGTGACCAGGGGGATTATCTCCGAGAAAATTGCAATTTCATGTGTTAGGACTTTGCGAGTGAGTCAAACCTGACTCCTTGACTCCCGAAATGCTGAAATTTTGGAGCTCCCATTTTGACCATCCCGATTCTTCCACGATTTGACGGCTCAGATCACGTCGGAGTTTCGCGTATCGCGAGTTCACTAAACTCTCGCCTCTGATTTCTTGATTGTTGAAATCACGATGATACTGGATCGACAGTCCAAATCTTTGCTCGATCAACGATTGTGATTATTTCGCAATTTCACGTATTGCAGGTTCTTGAAACTTTGCTGGTTGACTCCTTCGAGTCGTGAGTCAACGAAGTGTTGAACGCTCACCACACGTCCCTTCAAATAGATGGTTCAGATGATGTTGGGATTTTGTGTTTCGTGAATTCGAATGACTTGCACCTCCGTTCTCCCAATCCCCAAAATGCCGATGGCACTAGATCGACGGTCTAGTCCTCTCTTTGATCGACGTCTGCGATCAAGTCAGGGTTTCTCGCTTCGTGACCTCGGAGGATGGCGAACCTTTGTCCTCCTGATTCTTGATTTCCCAATTGTGTCAGATCGACAACTTATGATTTTTCTCGATCCAACGGCTCAGATCGAGTCATGTTTTTGTGATTCACGAATTCTCACCACCTTGTTTTCTGACCTTTACACCCTAAAAAATGCCAAGATCTTGCCACATGTCCTCCTTGATGGATGATCACGATCAAATCATGAATTCACACATCGCGAGTTCGAGCAAGTGTTTTCTTTGACATTCTTGCTCTAGAAGTCAGCGAGGTGCCAAATTGTGAATTTTTGGAGTATCCAACGGTCCTTAAGTCTTAGCAAACAAATGACTAAGATCTTAACTTCAAACTCCCATGTTTCATGAGTTCTGCTGCTTTGCAACCTTTGCACGAAGATCATCGAATTTGCGAAATTTGAAAACCTTTGGCTGTTAAAACATGCACACCTTTTCTTGATCTGACGGTCGTTGTTTCTTTCGCCGTGATCTAATGATTGAAACTCGTTCGCCTTTTCTGCTCTTTCCTTGTCCTTTCTGAGCTTGATTGACACCTCAGATCTATTAGCAGGACCAATATTACGGTTGCATCTGCTTTTCCTTTGCTTCTTTAGCTTGTCCTTTGCTTCTCTTGCAAAATATTCTTCGGAAGAAAGAATTTCACGAATTCTTTAAAGAACTCACGTATCTTTAATTGTTTCTTCCCTCTGCAACTCTGCTTCATGAATATTTCATGAATCTTTAAATGCTCACGATTATTTAGAGCATATTGCGCTCTGCTTCCATGCGTTTTCTTTCAACAGTGATCTTTAGAGTGTATTTTGGACTGCGCGTTGTTCTCCAAGCTCTGTGAAGAATCTCGCGTCCTGTGCTCTCGTTGACAGTTTAAACTCTTTGTTGGTTAGGATCGGGTTTCTCTCCAGACTGTGTGGAGAGGCTTATGCCTGAAGCTCTAATACCATGATAAAATGAGAAGCAGAGAATATAGAGAAAGAGAAGAGAAGAAATAGTATTCAGTATATTGAGTATATGAGAAAAGAGTACATTGAGAAAAGGGAAAAGAGCTGAGCTAAATAGGCTCAAGAAAATCAAGAACATCAAGAAAGGATAGTACAACTAGAAAAGACAGCTGGTAGTGTACAATCATACTATTAAGGTTACATTATATTTAACACCAGATAAATAGGAGAAGGCACTAGCTTCATTCAAAGTACGCGGTAAACCACATCCTCAAAACAACGCTCCAACAAAAAATATGATCATGGTTGAGGTTTGGAGATATTCACATGCATTTACATGTCATGAGAATATCCTTCAACTATTTCTAAGCTATCTTTGTACTCACAGATACAATTGTATCAACTGTTATGATTTCCTTGATGTGATCGATGCAGCTAAGGTGTGAGACATGGGATCCGTTCTGGGTCGACTTGCGTTCACTTGTGACGTGAAATTATATTTAAGTCCAAGTCTAAACAATGTGAAAAGTCAACATTGAATTGGATGTTTGAAAAACAAGAGATTATACACTCAGATCGAAATTTCTTGTACTAGATTGTATTTTTGACTTTGCCTTAATATAATGTTGTTATTCTGAGATCAAATTCACCTTTCAAATCACTCCAAGTTTGTAGTCGTTTAGGTAGCATGGTGCTAGTTGGTTGGGACCACCAAATCGAACAACGTTGCCCCATTTCTTATTTTGTAGCACAACTTAGTGACAACAATCTAGATTTTAATCCATGTCCTTTGATTTCATAGATCAATTTGTTTATTTCTTATTTCAATAATTGTTTTCATTGATTAAATTCTTAATGTGTGATTTTGAAATGCAGATAGAACAAATCCACATTGAAGGTTAATGAATGCACATTGAGTTTTGATTATGTTGTATGAACACTGAGTAAATCACAGTGAAAGAAATATAACCTATGCCACTAAAAACTCAGCATTGTTAATCCAATGAAGACAATCTCTTTTCCTTTTGCAATTGTCAATGTGTGAAGTACAATAGTTTTCTCAAAAGTATTTTACATGCCTTGTTTTCATTAAAAATTAAAAGAAAAATGTCACGGTAACACCCATTTTATAAACCTCAATTATATATGTGATTAATAATGTTAATGAGTGCCATCCCATGGCCCACGATATTTGTAATTATATTTGTTGGAAAAATGTCCACAACTAATTGTGGGGGTGAAGCCTTGAGTACTGGCCATGATAGCACTAGAGGAAAGAGTGAGGGAACTTAGAGAGGGGTTTATCATTCTAAGATGATCCAATCCTCCTTGTTGAAATATTTGATTTGGAATAATAAGCCTTAACCTGATCTCAAGGAAAATCAGTTAATGAGAAAAGGACCGGTGGTTGAGAAATCAACCACCCCAATGAATGGAAGCATGTAGGACTTGGATAAGACAACAATAAACTGTTAGCCAAAGGTACCTAACGTGCCATTCCACAACCACCAAGGTTGACCCGAATTTCCTTCTGATAGAATGAATGGGATATGTTGAGAACTTGGGATATGGCGTGCAGAGGGAGAATGTCGAGAAGGAAGGCCTCAAAGGATGGAGAAAAGGGTGCAGAATTGGGGGATGCGCAAAGAACCTGGGGAGAGTTCAAGGAGTCTCAGAGAAAGAAACTAGTCGCATGAGTTGTATGAGAGTCCAGATCCTGACTTGAGTGGAGAAGGATACGAGTTTGATACTAGGAAAGTATATGAAAAACCTCATTGAGGCTTGAGATAGGCAGGTGTGGGGAATCTCTACAAAGAGTAGTGTGAAGGAGAGTGATCCCAAAAAAATGTTGAGAACCAGAGAGAGAGGTTCCCTAGTGGTATCATGGCTTGGCACGAGGGTGGTGTCTTGTCGAAGTGATTGAGCACACAAATCCTATGGTTGGATGGAAAGGTGAATACCCATAGTCAGTTGGCTGATAAATCCTTTCATTGAATAGATAAGTATCATTGTGTTTGTGTCCATTTCTTATTAATAGTAAGGATAAGTTGTTTATTGTTCATATTTGAATGTGAATAGATGG
>ML805947.1:106166-122990 GCA_009831015.1 Picea engelmannii | reverse complement strand
ACCTCTTCAGTGAATTCCATTGACTTATAGCTCAAAATAGTCAAAATACTGGAAATCGTCGGAATGCAACGAAACCAAAGACAACCTGTGCGGAATGGCTCATAATGATGGAATATGATCATCAATGCAATATGGACCCCACAATGCCTCTCAAATACCCTTGTACTCTCTCTAGCATCCATCTGACTACTCTGTTCATTATAAATCTCTGCCCTATGATGATGTCCCAAAGTGGGGACATTACAAACTCTGACTTCATTTTCTAGCCACACTTAATTTGCTGGGTTTGTCAAAATTAATGAATGACCCTATGCATCATGATAAGTTATGGCCCCCCATCCCCACCAATATTCCATTGGACATTCCAAAATTATAAGGCAATACTAGCGAGGATTTGGTTGATCATGTCACTACTTTTCATATTTGATTCTCATCTAAGTCCCTGAATGGCGATTCTATTCGTTTGAGGATATTTCAATGCACCCTCACAAGGGTCATCACGAAATGGTACATTGAGCTACTAGGGCGAACATACATAAACTTTAATAAGACGGTTTTGGTCTTTCTCGACCACTTCTAGTTGTCAGTTCATTACGATGCTGACATAGAAATTTTGTCAACCCTCCACCAAGATAAAGCCATGCATATCTTAGACCCTATCCAAGAGTGGTGTAGATGGAAGAGGTTGATCAAATCCTACATTCCTCCAGAGTTTTTGTTGGAGTGGTTCCTTAAGTTCTTATTTCCTTATATTTTGAAGGATGTCTCTACATCTGGAGTAACATTTAAGGAAGAAGCTATTTTCAAAGTCCAACAATTGGACCTCATATATGCTCAATCTGGGATATTGTATGAAATTCTTCCTGATGTGTTGCGGTCGAACTATGACCCTAGAAAAAATATTGGGCCTCCTGCCGATGACATCATAGGCTCTGCAAATGATAATTCTACAGACTTGGTGACAAACCTGTTTAAAGAATTGTCTCTAAGCTAGCCTATAGAAGGATAACCTTTGTCTTTTTCTTCCACTCCCACTTATTCGGCAGATGTGCATTTTGTATAGTCGTCAGCTAACCCAAATGGTAGCCAACAACCAGGAGGGAATAAAAGGAAAGGAAGAGGTAATAATTGTAAGTGTGGGAAAAATAATAATAAATCCAAGGACAACACTAACAATGATAGATCGAATAATAATGCTAGTGAGGGAAAGAAAAAAAAATGGAAGGTGAGTTTTCCTTATTAACTTTGTAAAGATGATCACCTTACCCACCTATTCCCCCAAAACAAGGAAGCCTCGAGGCTCTTATCGCAACCACCCACTGTGCTGACAAATCCATTTCCGCATAATCAACACATGGCCTCAGGGACCCCCAACACTAGAAATGCATCGAACAAGAGTCAAAACCCCTTGACACATGAAGGTGGCCATATATGTGTCAATATGGTCAAGTCTCAGATTGATGTAGCCACTCGATCTTGTGATTATGGTTCTTCATAGACCGTTTTAGCTCCAAAGTCTCCTCCTTCTCCATAAACACCCTTGCAGATTGAAAATCCAGAACCTCTACCTCATATTCAGAGAGAGGTACTACAGTGCTCTACCCACATTCCTAATTCTAGAGCCTCCCATAACTATTCAATTGTTGAAGATATGGGCCAAACCCCTTGTGCGATGTTGTTGGCCCTTGACCAAGTTTTGAGGATCCTTGGTCATTTTTGACCATTTTGGGACTTCAACAGGCTGTTGAAGGTAGAGCTCAATAAGAAGTGGAGATCACGGGATCTCGGTCTCTTTTTAGGGATTTTTTGGTTTTGGGCTTATGTAACGGGTTTGGGGATGTCAGCCCATGGGTTTACCCATGCTTAGGCCTATTTTTTAATGTATAAATAGATGTCTAGGTGATGTAAGAAGTGGTGTGTGTATGGGAAGAAGGCATCTATGTGATGTTATGCTAAGTGCTAAAATTCTAAGTGCGAATTGTAAATGCTTCATGCATACTAGGTTCAGGCTTGCAAAGCTAAGTGCAATTCATCTGTAGTGTTTTGTGCACAGATTGTGGAAGGATTTGTGTTGTAACTCAAGGAAGGGGGATCTAGTGAGGTGCATAGATCTCACATCTTCTGTGGAGTAAGATCTCAAGGCTCTGTGCATGTAGCTAATTGATCGAAGATAATAAAGAGAAGAAGAGTTGGTGGATGTAGCCCCAAGGTGGGGGTGAACCACATATATCCTGTGTTGTCATGATTTATGCGATGTATTGATGTGTTTAATTGTTTAAATGATTTGATATAGATGAATTATAGATAGATCTGTTGATGATTTGTGCTTAATAATATGAATAAGTGCTAGATCTAATCCATGTGAATGTGCTTAGTGATCGACTATACTAGATCTGGGTGAATACTGCGATGCTTTGTGATAAGGGTTTTACTGCGAAGTAGATACTGGTTAAAAACTGAAGGATCATAATTGCTAAGTGATCTATTAAGGTATTACAATCACAGATCTGTGTCCCAGATAAGGTTACAAACACTAGAGTCCTGCAACCACCCCTGCCTCTACCTCAGGTGAGACTTCATCTACTTCGCAGGTGTTGCCGAAAGGGTTGGTAGTTAGGGTTTTTTTGGTGCGCTGTTGTAGCATTGAACCCTAGGTCTGCCCCTGTGCCAAAAAATGGTTCTGTTGCCGGGACCAAAAACTGTGATTGCTAGGAACTGAGAAAGAAGAAGCTCAATGCGAAGATCTGGCCTGAAACCGTGAAAGCTCTGTGCGTAGATCTGTCGCTCTAGTGCGCAGTATTCTACTTAATCTGTAAAGATATGTGCTAAGAAGAGAAGTTAGATCCGAAGAAAAGAGGTAAGATCTCGAAGCTTTGTGCTTTGGTAAAGGTAATAATAGTGAAAAGTTTTTATATATGGAAGCTTTGTGCTTTGCTGAAAGTAAGATTAGTGGAAATTTTTGTTTCAAGAGTATGGATCTAGGCATGTTTGATAAATTTTTTCCTAGCCTAAAAAATAGGGCACGATTAGAAGAAAACAGGCTTGATATGAGTAGATTTGATAGAAATAATGAAAGATATGTTATTCCTATGCATATAAAGAATGTTTGGACTAACAAATGGATGCAAGATCCTAGAAGGAATTTTTTGCAGGTTAGCTGCTACCATGATCCTAGTGCACAATACAGGAAAGGATGGGGATCATTTAAAATAAAGAGAGGATTAACTCTTTGTTATAGTTGCAAAAGACCGAGACATCTTGCTAAGGAATGCCCTGGAAGAATACCTGTATTTGTTTTAAAGCTATGGACCATGAAGTTTTAGATTGCCCTAGAATGATTGCTAAGCTTGAAGGAATGAATATGAGACAAGAAGACCACGAGGAGGGTCCATAAACTAATCTCATGGAAGAACCCTAGAAAGAATAAGAGATTGTATTGCTGCAAATAATAGAAACCCTGAATGACCACCGAAATATTAGCTTATCATAGGTCTTCAAAGAAAACAAACACATAGAAACAAGAATAGGAGACTTCGATGTAGACTGTGTTCTGGATGAATAAACACAGGTGAATATCATAACAGAAAGAACTTGGGAAGCTTTAGGAAATCCTATTATGATTCCTTCATTGGGAGGAATAAGATTATTTCGAGGAAAGATGATAACCCTGTGTGGAAGGCTCACCCAGATATCGATGAGTGATCATGGAACTTCGACAGAAGAAGATTATGAGGTTGTTAAATTTATTGAGAACAATGCCCCATTTTCTATGTTACTAGGAAAACCTTGGATTGAAAAGGATCAAGCTAGAAGAAAAGAAGAGGAAATATTAGAGCAGAAGAAGCAAGAATTAAAAGATTTCATGACCAGGAGGATCGCACATTTTCTTGAAGAACAAGAGAACAAATCAAAGATATTTAGAACTAGGAACTTGCATGTCGAAGTTGGAAGACCACAAGAATACTTACAGAAGACTAAAGCACCTACCCCAGATAGAGAAGAATTATTTCCCTTGAACCCTAGTAAAGACCATCAACAACGCGAAGTTACTGTGCCAAGAGAAGATAAGAATCAAAATGGAAAGAGGAATACTGAAACAAAGATCACTGGAAAGAAGGCTAGAAAACTAAGTAAGAAGAAATCAAAGATAGAAAAGTTACAGAAAGTTCCAGAAGGAATTGTGTAGAAGGAAGGACTCCAGAATTTGAACTTCGTCTGGATACCAGTACAACACAACATGGCACTTCGCCATGGAGAAGCTATATGACCAGTGGAGGCATTATAACCGTTAGCTCGAAGACCCAAACAATTAGAACAATAGTTATGGCCAGGGAGCTTGCCATTAGACCGTTGGGACTGCGCCGTAATGGACATAATTGAGTTAGTGAAGGCTTCTCGACCGTTGGAAAGATTCATTTCCTAGTTATCTACTTATTCCATTGAGCTTTTCACCGAGAAAATTTTTTCCACCCGTGATTATCTGAGCTCTTAGATTAGTTGATTTCGCGCAATGATCATCAAGCTATTGATATCCATCCCCTCACATTGAGTTGTTTCTCTTCAACCCAAGATATTCAACCACGAGCGTGTATGTTCGAAGAACTCATCGACCTTATGAATGAAAGAGTAATGTATGAAAGGGTAATGTCTGTGGGTGCACAAGTGTCATCGACGAGAGGAGTGCAAGCCTCTCCATCGATCATGCACGGATCTGGGCCCTCCCGAGTCATCACAGAAAAGAGAACCAAGTATAGAGAGGACCTAGCAAATGTGAAGCTAATCCCGACCATCCTACATGAGTACATCCCACCCCTGGCCAGTGTAGTAAGTCACTGCAGTGTCCCGAGGGACTTCGGCTACACTGTCATCACTGCGTACCTCCCAAAGGGGATACGCACGGTCAGACCACAACTAGAAACGATTCCAACCTTGAATATTAGTGACTATAACCTAGGATACTGCAAGAGCTATGGTATGCTCACCTCGTATAAATATCTAACAAAGATGAAGGGAAAGAAGACAAAGATCATCCCTCAGCTGTGGATGATGAACCTCGCACAGTCCACCCTGTTAAATGTAATGAATATTCCACATTTTGGGAGGTACCAGGAGGTTAACACCTGCATTAAGCTCCTGCTATCATGCTTCCATGGTGGCTATCTGTGGTTGGAAAAATGTATCACTGTTGATCTGGAACTGATCCATAGGATCCTCGGACTAAGCATGCAGGGAATCAACCCACAAGAGTTCTACCTAGAGTTCAACGCTAGAACAACACACCAAAAAAACCCTAATTACTGGCCCTTTCAACAACACCTGCGAAGTAAATTAAGTCTCACCCAAGGTAGAGGCAGGGGTGGTTGAAGGACTCCAATGTCTGCAACCTTAGCTGGGACACATATATGTGATTGTAATACCTTAACAGAGCACTTAGAAATTATGATCCTTCAATATTTAACCAATATCTACTTCACAGTAAAACCCTAATCACAAAGCATCATAGTATTCACCTAGATCTAGTATAGTCGGGCACTAAGCACATTCACATGGGTTAGATCTAGCACTTATTCATATTATTAAGCACAAAGCATCAACATATCTATCCGTCATTCATCTATATCAAAGAACTTAAGCAAGTAAACACATAAAAACATCAATACATCACACAAAGCATGACAACACAAGATATACGTGGTTCACCCCAACCCTGAGGCTACGTCCACCAACTCTTCTTCTCTTTATTATCTTCAATCAATCAACTACATGCACAGAGCCTTGAGATATTACTCCACAGAGGATAGGATATCTGCGCACCTCTCTAGATCCTCCTTCCTTGAGTTACAACACAAAGCCTTCCACAGTATGTGCACAAAGCACTACAGATGACTTGCACTTAGCTTTGCAAGTCCGAACCCAGTATGCACGAAGAATTTACAATTCACACTTATCATTTTAGAACTTAGCATAAAATCACATAGATTCCTTCTTCCCATACACACACCACTTCTTACATTTCCTAGACATCTATTTATACATTACAAAATAGGCCTAAGCATGGGTAAACCCATGGTCCGACATCCCCAAACCCGTTACATAAGCCCAAAACCCAAAAATCCCTAAAAAGCGGCTGAGATCCCGCAATATCCACTTCGTCTTGTGCTCCACCTTAGACAGCCTGTCGAAGTCCCAAAATGGTCAAAAAAGACCAAGGATCCTCAAAACTTGGTCAAGGGCCAACAGGCCCCCTTGGGATGAGTCACAGGTGAGTGTTGGGGGCTTGTTGGCCCTTGACCAAGTTTTGAGGATCCTTGGTCATTTTTGACCATTTTGAGACTTCGACAAGCTGTCGAAGGTGGAGTGCAAGATGAACTGGAGATCGCAGAATATCGGCCCCTTTTTAGGGCTTTTTGGGTTTTGGGCTTATGCAACAGGTTTGGGGATGTCGGGCCGTGGATTTACCCATGCGTAGTACTATTTTGTAATGTATAAATAGATGTCTAGGCGATGTAAGAAGTGGTGTGTGTATGGGAAGAAGGAATCTATGTGATGTTATTCTAAGTGCTAAAATTCTAAGTGTGAATTGTAAACGTGTCGTGCATACTGGGTTCAGACTTGCAGAGCTAAGTGCAAGTCATCTATAGTGCTTTGTGCACAGACTGTGGAAGGCTTTGTGCTGTAACTCAAGGAAGGAGGATCTAGCGAGGTGCACAGATATCCTGTCCTCCGTGGAGTAAGATCTCAAGGCTCTGTGGATGTAGCTGATTGACCGAAGATAATAAAGAGAAGAAGAGTTGGTGGACGTAGCCCCAGGGTGGGGGTGAACCACATATATCCTGTGTTGTCATGCTTTGTGTGATGTATTGATGTGTTTATGTGTTTACTTTCTTAAGTGATTTGATATAGATGAATGATAGATATATCTATTGATGCTTTGTGCTTAATAATATGAATAAGTGCTAGATCTAACCCATGTGAATGTGCTTAGTGCTCGAATATACTAGATCTGGGTGAATACTGTGATGCTCTGTGATTAGGGTTTTAATCTGAAGTAGATACTAGTTAAATACTGAAGGATCATAATTTCTAAGTGCTATGTTAAGGTATTACAATCACAGATCTGTGTTCCAGCTAAGGTTGCAGACACTGGAGTCCTGCAACCGCCCCTACCTCTACCTCAGGTGAGACTTCATCTGATTCGCAGGTGTTGCCTAAAGGGCTGGTAGTTAGGTTTTTGTTGGTGCACTGTTGTACCATTGAACCCTGGGTCTGCCCCTGTGCCAAAACATCTCATCTTTGGAGGTGATCCAGACATGTCCTTCATAGAGGAATGCCTTTTATCTACATTAGGAAATCTAGACCCATGTGGCTCGAAGGTTGTCAAGTTTGACATCACCGATGTTAGGTATCGCTTACCTTACCACATGTCCTTTCAAATCCATGTGGAGTACACAAAAATTACCATCAAACGCATTATAATTGATGAAGTTGTTGCGACATGCGTGATGTTCCTAACTTGTTGGAAGGCCATTGGCTCTCTGACTCTATCCCAATCTATGACTATGTTGACAATGTTTGATGGGTGGTCATTTTGACCCCACATAATTCTTCCCTCTTTTCCAACCCAGTTAGGTGGGAAGACAGTGGAGGTTGATTTCGAGGTGGTTGATGCGCCCCTCGACTATAATTTACTACTAGGGAATAATTGGACTTATGCCATGACAATTGTCATGTCGTCTATTTTATGCACTTTATGTTTTTCCCATGAAGGGGAAATAATGACGATTGATGAATTGTCCTTTGTGAATGCTATTCCTAATGCATCAGTTGGACCTTTAGTCCTTGTGATCGACAATTCTCAACAAGAAACTGATGATGTTGGTGTCAATATGTATTCTTCTCTGATGGGTATATTTTATTTCATGGCACCAATTCACCACATTCATGCCATTTCCAGTGAGTCTTTGTCATCGATGAGGTATGTTCCTTTTCATACTTTGTATTTTAACGATCCTTGGACCCTACCTTCCCCGACTATGTCATACAAAGGTTAGTCACACATTGGGATGGAAATTCCACTGTCAGCGGAAGAAGTTGCGTATCAGTCTATTCTTGACGCTACTGCTAACCCAAATCCTTCCTCCTCGTGGATGAACGAGGTGGATCCTGTTCTAGAGCTGGTATGGGCTGCCCAATCATATTGTTCGCATGCTTTCCTTGATGGTACTTTACCTTCAGATGAAGCCATATTAGAGTCCATGTATGGTCCTGATAGGCCTTGGGATGATATTCATCATCACTCCTATTTCCTCCAAGAGCTTGTTAAGATTGAACATGATGAATTCAGATATACCTTGAGTGAGATGGTTGGTCACTCTATGGTTCCATTAGATACACATGGTATTTATGCCGAAGGAAACATGGAGAATATTTATCCTACCATCATGATCGATATCTCTTGTATTCCTGGAAAAATTGAGAACATATATATCGGTGCAGATTGTTTGCCTGAAGAAATTCATATCTACACTGATCTCTTCAAAGAGTTTTGTGATGTATTCTCCTGGTCATATGAAGATATTCCAAGGATTGAACCCAACATTTTCAAACTTGATATTAAAACCTATTTGGATGCTAAACATGTTCAACAAAATCTTAGAGTTGTTAATCCTAGGAAGGCCCCTGCTATTGAGGTAGAGGTGGAGAAGCTACTTAATGTTGGTTTCATCTACCTGGTTCCCTTGGCTGAATGGGTGTCCAACCCCATTCCCATAAATATGAAGAAAGGAACCATCCATGTATGTATGGATTTTCGAGACCTGAACAAGGCTTGTCCTAAAGATACCTTCCTGACTCGTTTCATTGACCATATTTTTGACGAGTGCGTGGGAAGTGAAGTCTTTAATTTTATGGATGGATTTTTAGGGTATTATCAAATTCAAATCAAACTCGAGGATCAACATAAGACTACTCTTATTTTTTCTTGGGGTACTTTTGTGGACCAAAAAATTCCTTTTGGCCTTAAAAACGCCGAAGCAACCTTCCAACATGCCATGACCTTTTCTTTTCACTATCCCAAGCATATTGTCGAAGCTTACCTAGATGATCTTGCTGATCACTCTTGCAAGAGAGTAGATCACTTCACTCACCTTTGATTAATATTTGAGAGATGTTGTTACTATCGCATTAGGTTGAACCCTCATAAGTGAATCTTCTACATTAGGTCTATCCATATTTTAGGATTCTTAGTGTCTGAGCATGGGATCATGGTATATCCTATGAAGGTTGAGGCAATACTTTGATTGCCTCCCCCGTGCAACATTAGACAACTTCAAGATTTACAGGGGAAGGCTAATTTCCTGCGTCGGTTCATAATGAACTATGACAATTTAACTAAGGGTTTGATGCATCTTTTGAAGAAGGATAGTCAGTTTATATGGGATGAGCGAGCCCAGGAAATCCTTCAATTCTCTTAAGAAATATTTGGTATCGACACCTTTTTCGAAGCCTCCAGAATATAGTAGAGACTATTTGATTTATATTGTCGTGTCTGAAGGAACGGTTTATACTTTTTTGGTTCAAGAGGACAATGATATCCATGAGCACATTGTCTACTATCTCAGTTGAAACCTATTCGATCCCGAACTTAAATAATATCACATAGATAAACTAGCCTTGGACACCGTACATGTGGTTCAAAGATTATGACATTATATACTACTTGAAAAATTACCGTAGTTGTGGATATCAATCCAATTCAATACATCCTCACCAGGCGTATCATAGGGGGGAAATACAATAAGTGGATTGTTATTTTGCAAGAATTTTATCTCGATTTCTCTTCAATGAAGTCTAAGAAATCGCTAGGTTTTGTCGAGTTGATATCAGACTTCCCTTGACTAGATGAGAAAATTTTTCATGACAATTCATCCATGGATGAACATATCTTCCTTATCTTGTCTTCGGACCTATGGTATGGAGACATTCTAATTTATCTTCAAACCTTAAAGCCACCCCAAAATCTGCCGAGAGACGATCGATGACATATACGTCATTAGGCTAAAAACTACCTTATCATCGGTGACACTTTGTATCATTGAGGAGTAGATAGTATTTTACGTTGTTGCTTGACTCACGAGGAAGCTGAGTATATTTTGAATGACTGTCACATTGGGGATTTTGGTGGTCATTTATCCAGGCTTGCGAAAACCCAAAAAATATTGCGAGCCAGTTATTTTTGGCCATCAATTTTTAAAGATTGTGTTGAAGTGTTCAAGAAGTGTCACCCTTTCAAGGTGTTAGCTCAAAAAATGTGCTTGCACCCAACCCCTCTTCACCTAGTTGTCAACGTCGGTCCTGTCACCAAGTGGGGGGTATATTTTATGGACTGTAACCCAACTTCATCTAGGGGGAACCAACATATTATTATGGCCATGGATTACTTTACTAAATAGTTAGAGGCCATGCCTACCATTAAATATGATGGTAAGACTACAACTTTATTCATATTAAACCAAATTATAATCCGGTTCGAAATCCCTAGAGAGATTATCACTTATCATGGCATTCATTTTCAAAATAAAATGATAAAAGAGTTAGAATCAAAACTGGGGTTTAAGCATGGTCATTCTTCCCCTTATTATCCCAAGGAAAATGGACAAGTAGAGGCGATGAATAAATATCTCAATACCATCTTGCAAAAAACTGTCAGCCATAGTAAATATGATTGACATCTAATGCTTTACCCTACACTTTGGGAATACCAAACCTCGGTAAACACTTCCACCAATTTATCTCCTTTTCAGTTAGTACATAGTGCAGAGTCGATTCTACCGATTGAATGTGAAATCCCTTCCCTTAAGTAGGCAATTGAGCTCCTGCCTGACACATCCGATCTTGAAGAACGCCTCGTACACCTCAAGCGTCTCGATGATAAACGTCAAGATGCCTCTATGACTATTGAAGAGAATAAACAACGTGTTAAGATTCAATATAATAAGTTTTTCTATCCTCGACAGTACGCTGAGGGTGACTTGGTTCTTCTTTATGACCAAGTCAAAGAACCTCTAGGGGCAGGAAAGTTCAACCCCATGTGGCATGGTCCTTATATCGTGCAACATGTCTTAGAGAAAGGAGACTATGAATTGGAAGATTATGAAGGGAATATGTTGGATGAGCCCATAAATGGGCTCTAGCTTAAAATATATTATGCTTGAGTCCTCAAGCCTGGGCATGACATTTTGTATACTAGTGTATCTTAGTGTATATACATCTTTTCATTTGTGTCATTGGCTTTCTTATCAAGTTTTCCCTTGGTTGGAATATGCCAATGGAGTATTCAGTTTACTTAGGATTCACGGATGGTACCGGTCGTCATATGTGGAACATGGATTCCACCACTTGGGTCATTTACTCACCCAAGGGCCAACTGGTGTCTTTATGTGGCATTCGTATGGAGACATCAACGAATAACGTGGTTGAGTATAGAATCCTTATAGAGATATTAGGTGACGCCATTTCACATGGTGTTCGGTCTTTAGAGGTTCTCTTGGAATCCCAGTTAGTCGTATGTTAGTTGAACGACAATTACCGTGTAAGATATCGTATTCTACTTTGACGATTCCTATGAGTACGAATTTTGGAATGATACTTTGATTTTCTTACTTATAATCACATACCTAGAAGTTCTAATCATGTATCTGATGCATATGCTAATTATATTTTAGATTGGAATTTTTCACATAACTAAATAAAGAAAACACATTCTTGCATGTACACATTATAACATATATAAGTAAAGCCAAAGACCATTTTTTTTTATATTTCATCCTTTAGAGTTAAAAAATATGGTGTCATAGTAAAAAATGGGGCTCACACCCTCGAAATACATATATGACTGGTATATAATATGACCATGGAATCTACGCCTGTGGTACTGGATGCGTATCATGATAGAACACTACGATGTTTGTGAGATGCCGAAAGAGTCACAACAATGCATGGGGTACACCCACCACCTTTCGCTGCATTGCCTCTAGCAGATCCTCCACTTGAAACATAGGAATCCTTTTTTTCAATCGAGACAGGTTCCCTTACACATTATAAAACACTATCTTCTCATCTCAGCTTGCTTTCACATCTCCTTGGCCGTCACCTACGTACGCCCTAGTTTCCATGTTACGCCCTCTAATACTAAAACATTGGGGCCTAAAATTGAAATTTAAACCATTGAAATTGAAGTAGAGGGGATGGGCACTTACTTGGTCCAGATGGTTGCTGATTTTTTTGATCATAGCTCCCGCAATCGACACTTGAATATTGTGGGAAATATGGCCTAAATGCACTATGTGGGGGGAAAAAATCAAATGGTATGGTAAAATGGTCTATTTTTACTATGAGTAGAATTTTGTTTTGCCCACTTCCTATAGTTTGTTGTAATTTTTTACCTGATGGAATAATATTGCAGTGGAAAGACTTGGTTTTTGGTGGCGTTGTCTAGGATTTTTTGCAGTTTCTAGAATCATACCGCCCATTCATGCATTCGACAACTATATTATTTCACTGACATATAGGATAGGTTTTCACTCCGTTTTGCACTCTTGCATCATCCTATGACCATGTTCCATACACCCTAGGTACAAACCCATTTATTAGTGACACAAAACTTTCTTATTTCTACTAGAAGTGTCGTTATTAAGTGGTAGAGGCTTACCAAACATGTGTGCCCTAGTTAGAATGTTTGTGCCATTTGGTTCCCATGAAAAAGTTATTCCATAGGACCGAGAGTTCCTTATAGTTCTGATATGAATTTGCATTCAAATCTAATATTCTTACTCACAAGAATTTTGACATTTACCTATGGGAATCCCCTAGAGTCTTTATTAAGCTCTTTTCGGACTCTCGAAAAAATGAAAATATTGTCGAGTGAAATTGTCTCTTTCACACTTGTTAAATGGATTTGAAAGGACGTCTATATGGTATAAGTTTAACCCTTTTTTGGACCAAGTCAACTACTTACAAAAAATGAATACTCTAGTCACCATTGGCTAGAAGAGTTCTTCTGGGTATTATTTTATACTTTTTCGGGCCTAGGTACTAAATATATGAAAAAGGACATTCTTTGGAGTTAAGTTTTAATTGCATTCCATCATCATGCTTGCAGTATTGAGCCTATTTCCAGTTCCCACTTTCTTGTTATAAGCCTCTTACCTCAACAATTTGCATCACTATCCAAACATAGCCTTCTATATATCCTTTACAACTTGACACCCTATACCCTAAGAGGAAACATCCCCCTAAGTGTCCATGCTCTGCATGCATTTCCTTGCATTGAGCATAGGTATGTTCCATTGTTAGGAGATAGTTGCTTACTTGCGACAATCGTTTCCTCTCTTGTATCATAGCATTTATTTGGCTATGAAAAAACAAAAAAGTACGGGAGGGAAAAGAATATTATCCCATATCGACAACAATTGTGTCACCTTTGAACATAGCACAAACTTTTGTGTCCACTTTCATCCAAAGTTTGGGTTTAGCATAAACTTAGGAAGATGAGCTCATTACTTAGAGTTCACTCCTCTGGATGGTTATTCTTCCAGTCCCTATGGATAGTTTTTTGATGCCTCCTGCATCACAAAGTTTTATCATCAAGTCTATTCTGCCCGAGTTATCCATATGTCTCATGCTCTTGTTCAAAGGAAGTCTATAAGCCTATGTCGGAAATTTCTCAGAAATATTGAATTTTCATGTTGGCCATACCTTCAATGTATCTCAAAGTCACATGAAGCTATAATCCTACCATGCACCTTGGTCCTACTTTCATTATGGGTAGGTAACCTTGAACCAAACAATTGACATCTCGTCATTGGTCGCTGATTGGGGGTTTCCATTGTGTTCGACGGTAAAACAATTATTCACACATTGTAATTCATGCAGTGTCTTGGATTCCATTATCATTATTGGTGGTTTCCTTTCCTTTGTCAACAAATTTCCTTATTGGCTTCTATTCAAAGGGTCTCGTTCGTGCACTAATTTCATCTGGTGCATGTGAGGGACGCACAGGGTCATTGGTTCAGGAACATGCTATTCATACGAGCTCCTCCTAATCATCAAGCTATTTCTTTATACCTCATGTTGAATGATGAGAGATTCCCTAATGCTTTCCTTTTAGTGGGTCTCCTTCCATATAATTCGGCTCATATATTATGGAAATGAGACCTAGAGTCCTATGAGTACCTCGAGGCTTGCAGTCATCAATGGTAGGTTCTCCCACCATTGACATTTGGGAATACATCAATGCCTCCTGATCAATGGATTCTTTAAGTGTTCAACCTCAACACCCTTATTCACACTTGTAGAATATACTTGGTTCCTTGATACCTACTTTCATTATTGGTAGGTTGTCTCACGTCTGTTAATGGTATAGATTAATGACTGGTAATAAAAAAAAGTCTCATTGTGTTCGACCTCAACTCCTCTATTCACATGATGTAGACTTGCACCTTCGACGGATAGTGTAGAAGAACTCTAGCTTATAATAACAGAATTCCTAATATGTTGTTTTATTTCATTGGACCAATACCTATACGACTTCAGTGATCATGGGAGATCAAATTGTACTCCATTGTATACAAATAACTTTAGATTTATTTTGAGACTAGATTCCACTGTGCCTTGTTCGTGACTATGAAAACCTATGTAATATGTCCTCTTTGTATTTCCTATTCATGGCCATGAACAAATATTTGATATATTTCCACATGGATCTACAGTGTAATTCAGATTGGTAGCCATGTGTACAAAGTCATTAAGGATTGAAATATATTACAAATACTTGAATTATTCTTCCATGGGTGTATTTTTCATGTATGTTAATGGATTATGCTAATATATATGCTAACACTATACATTATCACTATATGCTTGCGTATCTTGGTTATTGAGGACAAGTTGCAGGTATAAAGCTTTAGGTTGCATGCTCAATGATGGTCTTCATTGAATGTCCGAATGAGGTAGGATCATAGCCTTGTCTTGTTAGCATTTATTTTATATAACATACTTGGTATTAGAGTTGATTTCTGTGTGTCATTCCATCTGTTTTGGTTTACCCCTTTCCATAGAGAGATTTTCCTCGTAACAATGGGAAGTTGGAGCCTTTGACATTTATAATGGTTAATTATATGAGGTCTAAGACCCTCATGGAAAACCCCTTGTGAATTAAGAAATTAAGCATGATTAATTAAAATCCTCGGCAATATAATTGCTTCTTATATAAAATACTAAAGCATGTATGTACAAGTTCTCACGTTTAGAGGACAGATGGAAAATTTTAAGGTCATTATACTTGACCTACAATCATTGAAACTTGTTGCTGAGATAAACTAGTCAAACAAAAGAAAAAACAAAATGGGAGTCCTTTGGGTTGATGATAGTCCTCATAAAAGAAGTGAAATGATATGAACATATAATCTAGTTATGAGATCATGTCTATATTAAAGGAAATGCATATTCCTATTGACTTAGGTATTTGTTTATGCCTGAAGATGCAAGGTGTGAATGCATTGTGGTGCATACATATATCATGTAAATAGACATATTAGAACTTGTTGTTGATTGTAAGGTGTGGTTTGTTGAAGGAACATTTTGGCCAATTATGAATTGATGCTAGCAGGAAGGTAAAAGCATGATTGAAGTGTTGATATTGAGGTTTCATATACACTTATGATATTTAAGGTGTCATAGACAATGAAATGTTGGTACCGAATATGGTAAAATAAATGCTTGGGAATTTTCAGGTAACCAATGGGACAATGAATTTGATTAACACCCATTGGTGGATGATATCCATATGGGTGTGGATTAGTATATTTAAGCAACAGAGAAAGGGAATCCAGGAAAGGATTTCCCTGATAAAGGTCTATTGACTAAAGGTAATTTGAGACATGAAGCGAGATAGAGATTGGAAGTTTACTTCCTTGGGCAATGATGAAGTTACCCAATTAGTATTTATGACCTAGAATGACTCTATAATAGTCATACAAGAGTAATTTAATGCTGACCATTAATATAGGAGAGGGCATCATGAGTATAATTATGATTATGCCTGTGAGGCTTGTCATGTGAATGTCCGCAAGATCTCAGGAAAAACTGATAATAAATTTCAAAATACGAATGTGTGCGGATTACCTAGGAATATGTAGGCATATAACTTGCATGATAATATACATATACATATACATATACATATACACATACACATACACATACACATACACATACACATACACATACACATACACATACACATACACATACACATATACACACACACATATATATATATATATATATATATATATATATATATATATATATTATATATTATACCAATATTTTATATTAATTAATACCTAATAGATGAACTTTGAATAATACAAATATGTATACTAAAGGCACGATATGATTGTCTAAATAAGTGAGATGTGAGGCGAGATTTATACTTTCATGGATTGGAAATTCCATAGATGCATGGACGATCCTATGCTAGAAGGGTCTAATTGTGTTGATGGAATAATAGCTTGAGGACGATGTGTTCCATTTCCTTAGAAAAATATACGATAATTTGTTGAAAGAATAAATGATCAAGAATTGTCTGTTGTCATGATAGAATGCAACATAATTCTTCCTTTTAGGATTGCATGAGTATGATTTTAAATAACTATGAGTTAAAATGATTTTTAAGAGTAGATATGCATGGAAAACTATGAAGTGTGCCAATGTTGGACACACACAACATTCTAATACATGTTATTAAGTGCATGGAAGCAC
>ML805947.1:94303-106066 GCA_009831015.1 Picea engelmannii | reverse complement strand
CCCAAGTAATCAAACCATTGGCATCAATGACAAACCATTGGCATCAATGACAACATGATCCAACAATCTCCCCCTTTGGCATTGATGGCAATACTAACATTGATGTCAACACCAATTACCAAACACCAATTACAAATTATTGAAGTCAACATGTATACAAGGCATGCTCTACATCAATAGTCAATGTGACTATCTCTCCATATCAATATCTCCCATCAATAGACATCAATCACATCAATGTGATTATCTCTCCCCCTTTGACAATAATGAGAGCATGGGTCCTCCAACCATTCTTCTAGGATAACGCAATCCGCAAAGCGTCTTCCCATGAGGGCTTTCACCATAAGGGGACCACTTTGGAGTTCATCCATTTGTTTACCTTTGCATCGATTGGTTTCCACTTGGACATATAACATTCTCATCAAGGGAATCATATCAATCAATTACTTGACATCAACCAATGACATCAATCAAACCAAACCATTTACATCAATGACATATGATCCAACAATCTCCCAAGTAATCAAACCATTGGCATCAATGAAAAACCATTGGCATCAATGACAACATGATCCAACACATATCACTAATATAATACATCGTTGTGTGTAGACCGACCATGATAAAAGAGTATGGGCGACTAAACTCCAATAGGAAGGGAAAGGGAGGGGCTAAGAGCCTAGAAAAGGGGCTAAGCTAGAGGGCTTATCTCTAAGGGAATATTATATTATTATTGCAAAAGACTAAGGCAAGGATAAATCTCATATTATCCTAAGTTCTTATGTGAAGGGGAATGATATACAAGTGGAGAGGAACGAGTTCCTGGAGATCCATGTGTCAATCAAGGGGCATGCATTTATGTGTGGGGAAAATTAGTTTGTTGGGAACCATTCTCCCCAGTCACCTTGGCATTTTTCGTGATTCACCAGTCTGCAATCGTTTTGACTCCGAGACCTCCATCGTTTGACCTCTGCAACCTAGAAGCTATACACAGTACCTCCCTGTCACTGGTAGTGAACCTGTACTATACCAGAGCTAGTACTATACCGTACCTGATCCAATATGGTTCCTTAACTGATTTTTGTTGCTGAAATCTCCATTCCTAGCATGAGCATGGTTGTTGCCATCATCTATTCCATACCCATTTTTTGTTGCTTCTTTCACCTGAATCTGTACCGATTCACTAGAGAACTGGATTGTCAGACCCATGGGATTGAAGAGGTAGGTTGTCAGGCCTGTGAGAAACTCTCTCCAGGTGAGAGAATTGATGGGAAAGTGATTTACCGAGGGATCCCAACTGCATCTATAGTGATCTGAGAATTTTTGTTTGGCCTGTTGTTGAAGCCTTGGAAGGGAAGTGGGGAATCCAAAGGACTATTGAGAAAAGAAGGGGCACACTTCCTAGGGTGGGACAGACCTAGGGTGGGATAGAAATGTGGGGAATGAGAGGCTGTAGGCTGTCAGTTTGAGTTGACTCCTGGAACAAGATCCTTCCTATTCTCTAATTTTTTTCAACCTAGCTAGGAATCTCTTTACTTGGGTGGAGTTTATTCCCAGCTCAGGGGTGACCCACTGTTGAGAGCTATGAGTAGCATGGTCTAAGGCTAGGAGGATCATGGAAGGTCTACACGTAGTTGGTGGTGTTCTATAAAATATAAGTATCAATTATGTGTGAATTACATGCCGTGTATTTATACATACTTTATGTTTATGGTTATTTCATGTGTATGCTGCATGCATATGTTCATTGTTATTTCCGCATGAATTTTGTGCATTTGCAAAATGTATTTCTCTCTTTAAAGTTGTACATTTTTATATGTATGAAGTTTCACAAGTAGATTTTTTGTGTGGCATAGCCCAACAAGTTTAAGCCTGGGTATGTTATGATTTGGTATCAAATATCCAGTTTTCAACACTGAGCCTGGATGGGCTGTGTAAGTGGAAAGTGAAGTAAAAGTTTCAGAGAGAATTGTTGTCGAAATGAACACAATTCAAGTTTTAGAGCATCTATGAGTGGAAAGAGGGCACTGAGAGCACACCTTAGCTGTGTTTAAAATATCAGGAGGTGTAGCAGTTTGAGAAATTGCAATGACCGTAAGATATGTTTTGGAAAGGTTAGAATAGTTTACAGCCGTCAGATCTGGTAAAAAGGAGCACGTCGGTTAACCCCTTCAAGTCCTTCAAACTTTGTTTCTTCAACAATTTTTAAGACTCTGAAAAAAGGAATAAAAATCTCTAAAGTTCTAAAGTCCTAGAGTTAATCTACACCATAGATCATTTGGGAGAAGGCGGATTGTTGGATCCCCCAAGTGGTTTGGAAGTTAGACATTTGGGGAAATATGGTTGTGGTTGTGCAGAGTGGAGTTTTCTTTGAAGTCCCAAAGTCAAGAACTAATCCGGACCATTCATGTTTGGGGACACGTGTTTGAATATTAGCAAGTGTTTGGAATTTCGACATTTGACAGTTCAGGGGTGGGGTGGTGTTTAGCAGAAAAATCCTTCGAAGCCTGAAGTTCTGAAGTTCCGGAGTGTCGAAGTCTTGAAGCTCCTGGGAACACCTGTTCAGATGTTTGGCAATATGGAGTTTTAAAGTGTGCAGATGAGAATTTTTCTGAAGTCCCGGAGCCCTGAAGTTCTGAAGCTATGGAGAACACTATTCGAGAGTTCGGAAGTTCGATGTTCAAGTGTTTTGATGTGCTCTGGTGTGGGGTTCTCCAAAGTCCCAGAGCACCGAAGTGATGTGGCATGCTGACGTCACCTAGGGTGACGTGGAACCACTCTAATCATGCCACTTGTCATATTGTTTTAGGATTTTCACAGACATTTTTTGCCAATTAGAACTTGACACGTGTTACCCGTAAATTGGGCCATGTTTGATCTCTATGTTTTCGACACGTAGCACCCCCTGGTGCATGATTGTTGATGAGACTGCAGAAGTTCATAGATTTTACATTTAGGAGAAATGTTGTGTTGTGTTGTGAAATCCTCCGAAGCCCATAGTCCCAGAGCTCCTATCGATTGTTGATCTCAACCATGAGTGTGGACCATTGATGCTTGAAACCTTTGGGGGTTTAGTAGTTTGGAATTCAGAGAAATTGAAGTGTTGTGCTGTAAGGTCCTTCAAATCCTAGAGTACCTAAGTCCCAGAGTGTGGGAGTGATGTGGCATGATGATGTCACCTAGGGTGATGTGGACCTACTTATGCATGCCATGTGTTAAATTGATTTGTTCCTTTTACAAACCTTATGTGCCAATTGGAGCTCGACATGTGTCACTCATCGATTGGGCCCCATGTCATCTCCATATTTTGACATGAAACACCCCTAGTTTGCAGTGCTAAGAAGACCTCGAAAATTCAGAAATTCGATGTTCAAGAGTTTTCAAGTGTGAACTTGTAAATATCTCCGAAGAAAGAATCTCCAGAGAGCCTATCTAGGAGTTCACCAGTTCGATGTTCAGGATAAATAAGGTGTGATATAGAAATAACTCCCAAAGCTCTGAAAGCAGCAGAGCCCCAAAGCTTTGAAGATGTGCCGTTCAAGAGTTCACCAGTTCGATGTTCAGGATAAATAAGGTGTGATGTTGTAGGAACCTCTGAAGCCTAGAAGTCCCAAAGCTCTGGATAATCATCTTTCAGTTAAGCGCTTGGTCATAGGCCATGGTCACATGAGATTTGGGGGCCTAAGAAAAAGGGATAGAGCCCTAAAATTGTTTTAAAGACAAAAAGGGGCTTGGAGAAGGAGTCTGTGGGGTATCGATTTGTACAAACCTGCACCTAAAGAAGTAAAGAAGGCCTGTAAACCTAAAGAGAGGATCCAACACAAATCCAAGAGCCAATTCATCTCTAAGAAAGAAGAAGAACTGTATAGGGATTACCTCCCAGGAAGAACAATTGTTCCAATATCCATAACTTTATGCTCAAGACTCAGAATTGAGAAAGGGAGTAGTCGTTGGAAATATCTTGGACAATAGAATATAACTGTTCACCTAGAAAATCGAGCTGAACAGTCAATTTCTTATAAAATCAGAAGAAATAGGTCTGATATGTTATTGAACCAGAATGGTTCATATTTTCATGAAATTGTTGAGATAGTTAGCCTGACAAAGTTTTGTTGGTTGCACATTTTGCAGAGTTAACATAAACTAGATCAGATCAGAATCAACACATAGTGCAGAGGAATGGAAGATACATAGGGGGATTAAAACCAAGAAGATGATGTTAGAGGAATGGATGTCCATATGGGTAATGAAGGACTAAACTCCAATGGACATGGAGAAGGAAAGGATGAAAACATGAATATGGTAGAGACCATTGAAAATTTACAGAAAGATATCAAGAAAGGATGAAAACATGAATATGATAGAGGCCATTAAAAATTTACAGAAAGATGTCCAAAGTCATAAAGCTGATAATGAAAGGATTATGAAAGCCAAGGATCATTAGGAGGACTTGAACATGAATTTAATGCAGAGCTGGAACATAATTGAAAATAAATTGGATAAGGAGAATGGATCAAGAAAATATGGGAGTCATATGTCTCCTGATGAGAAAGGTATAACATGAAGTGCTAGTAGACATCACCATCACTCCCTAAGGCATTCCAATAGGAGAGCACACACCAACTCAAGTCCATCCCCTATCAGGAAGCATACAAATAGGTCTGGGGTGGATGAGATACAAGGAGAAATGAACAAGATCAAACCTCCTATGTTTGAAGGTGAGCACAAGAAGGATGAGGATTCAAAGACATGGATGCTATCAATGATACAATATTTTCAATTGCATAATTATTATTCACATGCAGAAGGAAGAATTTCCATCTATCAACTCAAGGGAAAGCCATCCATGTGGTGGGATCAACTTGTGCAAGTGAAACACATTAAAGAGAAAAATGTTACTTGGAAGGAATTCAAGAAGTATTTTGAAAAGAAATACTTGACTAAGAGATATTATGACAAGAAAATGAAGGAGTTATTTGAACTCAAGCTTGGGAGTATGACCATCGATGAATATGAAAGAAGGTTTTTAGAAATGTTGAAGTATGTCTCCTTCATCAAGGATGATACAATTAAGATTCAAAGGTATTTGAGTGGGTTTCCATATTTCATCAGGGACAAGATAGAATATGATGATCCCAAAACTTTGGAGGAGACCAGAAGGTGAGATAAATGCCTATATGATCAACGCAAGGGAAATCCAACTTTCCAAAAATCTTGGGAAGACAAGAATAAGTTCAAGATGGAAAAAAGGAAGAAGGGGAATAAGCCACCATTCTTCATAAATAGTCCTCAAGGACAACCAACTTCTAGAGAGCCTGTTGGAATAGGGGAAGACCCATGGTTACACTCTTCAACAACGCACCAAAAAAACCCTAAATACCAACCCTTTTGACAACACCTACGAAGAAGATGAAGTCTCACCCGAGGTAGAGGTAGGGGGTGTTGCAGGACTCAAGTGTCTACAACCAGGTTGGGGCACAGATATGTGATTACAACACTTAACATAACACTTATCCAACAATATGCCTTATATTATGATTCTCATTCACATCGTAGATCAATCCTTATTACAGATCAACGCAGTAACAATCAAGATTAAGCCCTTAAAACCTCTTAGAACATAAAATTAGCTTAGATCTAGCATTCATTTACACCATTAAGCACTAAGATACAACATCACATGCATTCATTATACATAATAGCAATAACACTAAGAAAATAACCTGATAAACAACATCGCAAAAATCACATCAAGACACAGGATATACGTGGTTCACCCTAGTGTGGGGCTATGTCCACCAACTTCTTCTTCTTCTTTAGTAGTAGTCAATCTTCTTACACTCATCTTCTCCCGTGCACAAAGCCAAAGATCCCAACACTGCAATGGATAAGTGATCTACGCACAACGCACTAGATCCACCTTCCCCAAAATTAGGTCAAGGCATAGAGACAACTCCTTAATAGCACAAAGCCTTACTTTACACAATCATATTACACAAAGCAACTTCCAACTTGCACTGAGCCAAACATACTGGGCACATAGCTAACACTACTACTTACATCGCTTAGCTACTTCTTATTTATACATTTACAAAAAGGCCTAAACATGGATAAACCCATGGGCCAACATCCCATAAACCATTAGATAAACCCTAGTAAACCCTTTTCTGGGTCCACAAGCCCGCAAAATGAGTGAAATCCCATGATCTCTACTCTGCCTAGGTGCTCCATCTTCGACCAGCTTGTTGAAGTCCCAAAAGTGGTCAAACATGAACAATGTTTCTTCAAAACTTGGTCAAGGGCCAACAGAGCCTGAAATGATTGAGACATGTGGGAAAAGGCCAAGGCAACTGCCTATTCAATGTTGGGGATGTAAAGGAGATCATAAGTATAGATATTGTCCTCACAGAAGTGAAAAAGTGAGAGTTGTTCACAACGTACAACAAGCTGAAACAGTGGAGGACATGGGCAGAAATGTACCTAGGATCTATGCAGCCCTAGACAACAAGCAAGAAATACTGGGAAATACTTCTTCAAAGGCCTCGAGCTTAGATCGAGCTACCTTGACTTGTTTCTTCACCAGAGCATCCTGCTCAGTGAACTCCTGAATTAGTTTCTCTGTAACATGCCCTTCCAAGCGCCGTTCCATTATCGTAACCACTTGTTCTAGCTGTGAGCCTTTTCCTTCAATCTCTTGAAAACACATGCAGGCTTCGTCCTGCACCGGATGTAATCTTTGTGTAACCTCCATGACTCTACTTTGGATGGATGTAACCTGCTGCTGGACTATGAATTGTTCCTATGATATTTTCATCCTCTCGAATGCAGTGAGAAACTTCATCTGTGATTGGATGTTGGATGCTTGCTTCTACGCCTCCTGGAGTTGTGCTTCCAATTTCCTCAACTCCAGATCTTCTACAAGGCTCTCATAGGTATGCACACTTCGGTCACTCAATTGCTTACATTCTAAGGTGAGTGCCTTGATTCTTTCTACTATGCTCTTAGCGATTTCTTCCCTCTGATTGTGCACTTCTTGCGAAGTGCTCTCCATTGCTTGAAGTTCTAACTTTATTACTCTTGCTTGAAGCTGCTGAATGGACTAAAAAAGATTCCCTACTTGTATCTCAACCAAATCTTCTTCCTCCTGTGCCATGCCCAACACAAAGAAAAGTGCTTTAGTCACTGCCTCTTTAACCACAGTCTGCTCTGCAAGAAGCTGGTATTTTTCTCTATGGATCTTCTCTTTGTCCTCCTTGAACATCGCCCTGATTTCATCTTTCTCCTTCTGCGCAACTCAAAGTTTCTCTAGGACCTCCACCTTTTCTTGCTTCAAGGCCTCTATGGCCTGATCCTTTTCTTCTTGGAATCGACGAAGTCGAGCCTCTGTTGCATCTACTAACCTTCATAATTGGGTGGGCTTATCCTCCAATTCTGCAATTTTTTATGACGAAGGCGCAATAGGTACTGCGCGGCTCGAATAGATGGCTTGATGTATGTATTTGAGCTCTTTCTTGATTCATTCATGCAATGTTTCCTACTTCGCTTCATGTCTCTGTAATATATCCTATGAAGCATCCTCCACGGCTGTGATGATGAGATTGACATCGTCCACTGTGAGTACATTCTTTTACTAAGGCTTATTGTCTCGGTTCTTCTTTCTTGCTGAGGGTTTCTTTGGAGAAACCTTAATTTTATTCGATGTTTCGGCCTCTGTAGGAGGATCCTTCAGTGACATAACTTCACCTTTGTCTTGATTTTATCCTTCATCCCCTCCTTGTTCTTAATTCACTTCATCCCCCCCTCCTCCTATAGGTGAATCCGACCTACATTCCTTTGAGGCACTGTCCTCCTCATCAGTTTCTATGTTCTGCACTTCCTCCTTTTTCTTCTTTTTCTTCACGTTAGTCTATCCATCATGTTCGACCCGGGTGACCAATGGAATTCCTATGATGTCATGGTTAGAGAGTTTTGCATCTTCCACTGGTACAAGGAACTCTACTGGAAATTATTTGGTGATCTCCTCCATGTCTTCGTCGGTCAGCTAATAATAGGATTGCAGTTCCTCTTAATATCATCCCTGTGCACGATGTTGTAGATAAAGTGTCGATCTGAATGAAACTTTGCTAGTGGTCTGTACTAGTGCAATGTATTCGGGATCATTCGTGGAAATGCCTCAATGGCACGCTTCAACTGCTGGTAATAAGAATGAAAGACAACGTTCGACTTCCACTGCTTCGACATGTCATTTGTATACCTAAAGGTAGAGAACATCGCGGCTAATAGCTCTGATGGATCAACTTCTGGAAATGTTTCTCCTTCTGGCATCTGCCAAGCGACAATGGAAATCAGTACCAGTAACCAACTGAAATGGAATTCGTATTCCTGATACTATGCTTCATGACAGTCCTTCTCCATATTGTTGATGAGGTATCTCACCCAGTTCATTTGCATTCCTTCTACACACTTCCCTGCGAGGTCTACTACGAATCCTCTGACCTGTGTTAGACAGTTGTTTCTGAAGATCTTTCCAGCTATAAGATGACATGCTAGGCATAATGCACCATCCTGGATGGACGCTACCTTGCAACCTCGCTTTCCCTTCTCTACATCACCATAATCCTCCTTTATGTGCTGTGCTGGGGAGAGATCTGAAGTCTTCCCTGGGTAGAACTAGTGAGGGTCCGGTCCTTGCATGCTCAGTCCTGTGATGAGGTGGATCAACGCCAGATCTACAATGAAGTTCATCTCAAGCCATAGATATCCTTCGTGATAGCATGGCAGGAGGAGTTTAACACAAGCGTTAACCTCTTGGTGTCAAAAAAATTGAGGGATCTTCATCACATTCAGGATCGTGGACTATCCAAGCTCCTTTATCCATGGCTAGGAGACTATGCATGACTTCTTCCCAGTCATCTTCATCAAATACTGATGCAGCATGAGCATCACGTAGTTCTTTCTATCTCTGAGGTTAAAATTGTTGTTCTTCAGAGCTGGGATGTTTCCTAACTGGGGTCCAACTATGCGTATCCCCTTCAGGATGTACATAGTGATCAATGTGTACTCATGGGATACTGTCACGGTTAACTGCACCAACCAAAGGCGATATGTGTTAAGGCAAGACCGGTGGGATCTTCTTCTCGTTAGCCATATCATCACGGTGCTTGCTTTGCTTCTCAGTCACGTTCCTATTGGATCATGTTGTCATTGATGCCAATGGTTTTTCATTGATGCAAACGGTTTTTCATTAAGGCCAATGGTTTGATTATTTGGGAGATTGTTGGATCATATGTAAATGGTATGGTTTGATTGATGTCATTGATTGATATGATGCCCTTGATGAGAATAATATATGTCCAAGTGGAAACCAATCGATACAAAGATGAATCATTAGTGTCTTATCATGGTTGATAAGGTGCACAAATGGATGAACTCCAAAGTGGTCCCCTTATGGTGAAATCCCTCACGGGAAGACGCATTACAGATTGGGTTATCCTAGAAGAAATGTTGGAGGACCCATGCTTGTATGTGGAATAATGAGATGAAGATCAATGAATTTGTTGGTGAAACTATCCTAGATGGATAGTGCTTTACATGCCATTTCTGGTGGTATGTGGAATGTCACATAACTCCTCATGGGTTGAGAGTTATGGTCTTATGAAGTTGGAGGACCCCTATATGAAGGCTTGAAGCCCCAAAAGGTCAAAGAAGTAAAAGTGCTTGAAAAGAAGAAATCATTATTTAAATGATAAAGTAAAGTGACAAAATCAAGATGGATTATTTAAATGATAAAGTAAAGTGACAAAATCAAGAAGGAATATTTAAATGATAAAGTATTGGAGAAATTTCTATTCATGGAAACTGGTTAACCCTAAAATAAGGAAAATAGGTTAAGTGACCTAGAAATGGGTTAAGTAACCTAAAAATGGGTTAAGTGACCTAGAAGATGAAAGTATAAATAAAAAGCTAGGATCTCTTGTAAAATACACATTTTGGTAAGAATCCTTTTTGTGGATCAATGGAGAGCTTCTTGTGAGAGAATCTTATTGGTGTGGATCTCTTGAGCATGATTGAAGATCTATTCTGAGGAAGAGAGCGAGAGGTGGATCTCATGGATGCATCAAAGTTTCGGCAATGTTGGAGATCTTGACAGAAAAAGTCTTGGAGTCATAGAAAAACCTATTTTCTGATGCCCACGCAGGCTGTATGTGTATAGGGTGTGTGTACAGGCAGTCTGGCTATGTACAGGGAGCATGGATTGAATAACCTCATGGAGATTTGTGTTTGAGCTGGTGCCAAGCTCTTGGATGATGAGGCAGGTTCCATATATGCATTCTATGGCCTCAGATCTATCACTAAGACACTGGTATGGTTACATTATTGTCTTGACAGATGCTATTGTTTGATATGTTGTGAATCCTTAGGGAATTCTTGGTATGGCTTCTATGATGTGGCTCAGTTTGGTTGATTTGGTTGATGGAGTGAGCAACACTCTTGTGATTCAGTAGTGACATGATTGCTATGGTATACTAGCTATTTACACATGATTAAGATAACATTCATATTGACTTGTTGTGGAGCATGAGAAAGCTATTGGAGAGCTTGGATGTATTGTGACTGGCTGTGGGTCAGTTTAGACAGTGGAAGACAGAAGAGTTCTGAGCATGTGAAGAAAAGAAAAACCCTAGTTGCTTAGAAGCAGACGCTTGTTTCATTATACACTGGTCATGTTCACATGCAGTCTGTAGTGGGCCAGAGCGCGTTCACACGTGGGCTGCACTACTGATAGGTCGCATACCTGTTGACAAATTGATATCTGTTGAGGAATATTGCTTCATCTCAGTTGATGCTGAGGGTGTAAGCTGAGTCTTTCATATAGAGATGGTGCTCTTGTAGAGTTGTACTCTATTCAGTTGTTGCTGATAAACCCAAGGATTGTAGTCCGTAATAAAAAGAAAATTGTACATACATCTTGTGTTCTTTGTGTCCATTGTGATGATGACTTGTTGATGATATATTGCTGATACATGTTGCTAATATTTGCTCTCATCTAATTGGTTATAAATGACAGCAATGGATAATGAATAAATGTTGAATGCAAATTGATAAGTTTTGGGCAAGAGGGAAGCTTTGGGAAAAAGATCCCCACACTCATTCACCCCCCCTCTAAGTGTGGTAGGTGTGTCCATCAATTGGTATCAGAGTAGGCCTTCACTACAAGCCTTAACAAGCTTGAAGGAGATCCATAGACACACAAATGGATGATGAAGTTCCAATCCTTGATGAGGAAAACTATTCTACTTGGGGAATAGAGATGAGAGTATATTTGAAGACAATGGGAGCAGCCATTTGGAAGGAAACCATTGGTGGATATGTTCCATTGAAGAAAAAGTCAAATTTAGCAGCTCAAAGGGAAGGAAACAAGAATGATGCATTGGCTCTCAAGACAATTCTTAGTGGACTCTCAAGCCCTACCTTCACTACAAGCCTTAACAAGCTTGAAGGAGATCCATAGACACATAAATGAATGATGAAGTTCCAATCCTTGATGAGGAAAAATATTCTACTTGGAGAATAGAGATGAGAGTATATTTGAAGACAATGGGAGCATCCATTTGGAAGACAACCATCGGTGGATATGTTCCATTGAAGAACAAGTCAAAGTTAGCAGCTCAAAGGGAAGGAAAGAAGAATGATGCATTGGCTCTCAAGACAATTCTTAGTGGACTCTCAAGCCCTATCAAAGAGAGCATGGGACAATGCACT
>ML805947.1:890-91431 GCA_009831015.1 Picea engelmannii | reverse complement strand
CCAAAGTGGTCCCCTTATGGTGAAAGCCCTCACGGGAAGACGCTTTACGGATTGGGTTATCCTAGAAGAAACGTTGGAGGACCCATGCTTGTATGTGGAATAATGAGATGAAGATCAATGAATTTGTTGGTGAAACTATCCTAGATGGATAGTGCTTGACATGCCATTTCCGGTGGTATGTGGAATGCCACATAACTCCTCACGGGTTGAGAGTTATGGTCTTATGAAGTTGGAGGACCCCCATATGAAGGCTTGAAGCCCCAAAAGGTCAAAGAAGTAAAAGTGCTTGAAAAGAAGAAATCATTATTTAAATGATAAAGTAAAGTGACAAAATCAAGATGGATTATTTAAATGATAAAGTAAAGTGACAAAATCAAGAAGGAATATTTAAATGATAAAGTATTGGAGAACTTTCTATTCATGGAAATTGGTTAACCCTAAAATAAGGAAAATAGGTTAAGTGACCTAGAAATGGGTTAAGTGACCTAGAAGATGAAAGTATAAATAAGAAGCTAGGATCTCTTGTAAAATACAAATTTTGGTAAGAATCCTTTTTGTGGATCAATGGAGAGCTTCTTGTGAGAGAATCTTATTGGTGTGGATCTCTTGAGCATGATTGAAGATCTATTCTGAGGAAGAGAGCGAGAGGTGGATCTCATGGAAACATCAAAGTTTTGGCAATGTCGGAGATCTTGACGGAAAAAGTCTCGAAGTCACAAAAAACCCTATTTTCTGATGCCCATGCAGGATGTATGTGTATAGGGTGCGTGTACACACGGTCGGGCTGTGTACAGGGAGCGTGGACTGAATAACCTCATGGAGATTTGTGTTTGAGCTGGTGCCAAGCTCTTGGATGATGAGGCAGGTTCCATATATGCATTCTATGGCCTCAGATCTATCGCTAAGACACTGGTATGGTTACATTATTGTCTTGATAGATGCTATTGTTTGATATGTTGTGAATGCTTAGGGAATTCTTGGTATGGCTTCTATGATGTGGCTCAGTTTGGCTGATTTGGTTGATGGAGTGAGCAACACTCTTGTGATTCAGTAGTGACATGATTGCTATGGTATACTAGCTATTTATACATGATTAAGATAGCATTCATATTGACTTGTTGTGGAGCATGAGCAAGCTATTGGAGAGCTTGGATGTATTGTGACTGGCTGTGGGCCAGTTTAGATAGTGGAAGACAGAAGAGTTTTGAGCATGTGAAGAAAAGAAAAACCCTAGTTGCTTAGAAGTAGACGCTTTTTGTATTATACACTGGCTGTGTTCACACGTGGGCTGTAGTGAGCCATAGTGCGTTCACACGCGGGCTGCACTACTGACAGGTCGCGTACCTGTTGACAGATTTATATCTGTTTAGGATTGTTTCCCCATCTCAGTTGATGTTGAAGGTGTAAGCTGAGTATTGCATATAGAGCTGGTGCTCTTGTAGAGTTGTACTCTATTCAGTTGTTGCTGATAAACCCAAGGATTGTAGTTCGTAATAAAAAGAAAATTGTACATACATCTTGTGTTCTTTGTGTCCATTGTGATGATGACTTGTTGATGATATATTGCTGATATGTGCTCACATCTAATTGGTTATAAATGACAACAATGGATAATGAATAAATGTTGAATGCAAATTGATAAGTTTTGGGCAAGAGGGAAGCTTTGGGAAAAAGAGCCCCACACTCATTCACCCCCCCTCTAAGCGTGGTAGGTGTGTCCATCAGGTCCGACTAGAACGACATGAAATCTAGGGGGATGCTTGTAATCCTCCCGTCATCGACGTATGTATTCCTAAATACATAACTTTCTTAGCCATGAGCTCCACTAGAATCTCCTCCACAGACTTCTCTAACACGCTATATGCATCCGACATTCACACTCGTAATCAAATAAATCATGTAGGTGAATAGACAAGTGAGGTGATTACATGGATAGCGAGGTCTCGAAAGCACATCACGATACAATGGATTCTCTATTAGCTCAGATATCACTGTTTGCAAAAAGTGGTCCTGATGTAGCGTCTGATGGGTTAAATAATTAGCATCGTAACAGATTCTTTCAACGGTAGGAATTCCTAAATCAATACAAATCCATCCATTATGGCGCGGTCCCAACAGTCCAACAATGGTGTTTCCAGCAATAACTGCATTTCTATCCATTTCAGAGCGTTATTCTAACTATCGGGGTGTCTCCAACCGTCATATAGCTTCACCGTGGAAAAGTCCCATTCTGTGTGGTTTTGCTATTCTGGCAAGGTTCAACTTCTGTAGATCTGCCTCCTGTGAAGTATTTTCTGGAACTTCCCATAGTTTTTCTAACTTGGCTTTCTTCTTACTGAGGTTTCTTGCTTTCTTTCTTGTGATCTGAGTCTCTGGATTCCTGTTTCCATTTTTATTCTTATCTTCTCTTAGCATGGTAACTTCGCATTGTCGATGTTCTTTCAAAGGGTTTGAAGGTGATACCTCTTCTCTCATTAACTCCTTGGTAGGTATTCTTCTTTCTTGCATGGGCGGGTTCTTCAAGTCTTCTTGTGTTCTTTCAACTTCAACAACTAGTTCTCTTGCCCTCTGCTGCTTCGACTCAACTTCTCGTTCTTCTATCATTCGATCTATTATTCTAGCTATGAGATCCCTTAGTTCTTGATTTTTGTTTTCTGTAGCTTCCTCCTCTTTTTTCCTTCCAATCTGATCCTTTTCAATCCAAGTCTTTCCTAACAAAAGTGGGAAAGGGGCGTTGTTCTCAATAAACTTAATGACTTTAAATTCTTCTTCAGTCGATATTTCATGAGAAATCATAGGTACATTAGTAACTCTTCCAGATAGGGTTATCATCTTTCCTTTAGACAAGCCTATCCTTCCCAATGAAGGTATCATAGCAGGCTTTCCCAAAATTTCCCAAGTGCTTTTTGGCATAATATTCACATGCGTTTCTTCATCCAATACACAGTCTATGTCGAAGTGTTCTATCCTTGTAACTATGCACTATTTTTCTTTTATATTTCTAGTAAACTGATGTCTCTTCCATCACCCATTACTTATTTTAACATAGTTTGAGATTTCTCTGATTCTTTCTCTTTCTGGTTTTCTAACATATCCTTAATCTCTTGACCTTCTTTATAGTTTTCTTGTCTCATGTTCATCTTTTCAACTTTAGCAATCATTCTTGGACAATCCTCAACCTCATGACCAATAGCTTTACAACAAAGACAAATAGGACCTATACCATAGAATTCTTTAGCAAGATGTCCCGGTCTTCTACAATTATAACATAATGTTAATCTTATTTTTCTTTTAAATGATCCCCAACCGCTTCTGTACTACGCACTGGGATCACTGTGTTGGACCTGCAATATGGAAAAAATATTTCTAGGTTCTTGCATCCACTTATTAATCCAAAACTTCTTTCTATGCATAGGAATAACATATCTTTCTCTATTTCTATCAAATTTATTCAGATCAACTCTTTCTTCTAACGGTGCCCTAGTTTTCATACTAGGAAAAAACCTATCAAACATACCTAGATTCATACTTTTCGAAGCACAAATTTTCACTTATCTTACCTTCACCAGAGGACAAAGATTTAAGATATTACCTCTTTTCTTTAGATCTAGTTTCTTTCTTAGTTCAGAGCCTCGCAAGTCAAGTAGAATACTGTTCACAACAACAACAGATCTATGCACGAGGCTTTCTCTTTTCTTCAGTTCCTAGCAATCACAGTTTCATGTCACAACAATAGAACCATTTGTTGGCACAGGGGTAGACCCAGGGTTCAACACTTCAACATCGTACCAAAAAAACCCTAACTACCAGCCCTTTCATCAACACCTGCGAAGTAGATGAAGTCTCACCCAAGGTAGAGGTAGGGGGGTTGTAGGACTCAAGTGTATACAACCGGGATGGGACACAGATATGTGATTACAACACTTAATAGAGCACTTAGCCAACAATATGGCTTATATTATGATTCTCATTCACATCGCAGATCAATCCTTATTACAGATAAGCGCAGTAAAAATCAAGATTAATCCCTTAAAACCTCTTAGCACATAGCATTAGCTTAGATCTAGAATTCATTTACACCATTAAGCACTAAGCTACAACATCAGGTGCATTCATTATACATAATAAAAATAACACTAAGAAAATAACCACATAAACAACATCACACAAATCACATCAAGACACAAGATATATGTGGTTCACCCCAGTGTGGGGTTACGTCCACCAACTTCTTCTTCTTCTTTAGTAGTGTTCAATATTCTTACACTCCTCTACTCCTGTGCACAAAGCCACAGAGCCCAACTCCATAGTGGATAGGTGATCTGTGCACAACACACTACATCCACCTTCCCCAAAATCAGGTCAAGGCACAAAGCCAACTCATTAATAGCAAAAAGCCTTACTTTACACAACCAGATTGCACAAAGAAACTTCCAACTTGCACAAAGAAACTTCCAACTTGCACTGAGCCAAACATACTGTGCACATAGCTAACTCTACTACTTACATCGCTTAGCTACTTCTTATTTATACATTTACAAAAAGGCCTAAACATGGATAAACCCATGGGATGACATCCCATAACCCGTTACATAAACCCTAGTAAACCCTTTGCTAGGTCCACAAGCCCACAAAATGAGTGAGATCCCACGATCTCTGCTCCGTCTAGGCACTCCATCTTCGACCAACCTTTCGAAGTCCCAAAAGTGGTCAAGGGCCAACAGAGCCCAGAACAATTGAGACATGTGGGAAAAGGCCAAGGAAACCACCTATTTAATGTTGGGGATGTAAAGGAGATCATAAGTATAGATATTGTCCTCACAGAAGTGAAAAAGTGAGAGTTGTTCACAATGTACAACCAACTGAAACAGTGGAGGACATGCGCAGGAATGTACCCAGGATCTATGCATCCCTGGACAACAAGCAAGCTGAGTTTCAATCACACATGATTGAAGTGGAAGGTATGATCAACAAGCAAACCATTGCAAATTTAATTGATTCAGGAACTATTCATAGTTATATATGTCCTAAGATGGTGGAAAGATTTTATTTTCCAAGAATCAAGCATGAAAAATCTTGGTTGGTGCAACTGGCTACGTGAGCCAAATTAAAAGTTAACGAGATGGTTAAGTCATGTTTAGTGGGCATGAATGGACTAAGAACTAGGGAAGATTTGAACATATTTGCTTTATGTTCCTATGACTGTATAATTGGTATGGATTGGTTGGAGCAACACCATGCTATCCTATATTGTTATAGTAAAGCATTTACTTTCTTGGATGAAGAAGGGAACCTAAGGACAGTGCAGGGAATTCCCAGGGCAGTAACTATAAGATAAATTTCAATGTTACAAATGAAGAAATGTTACAAAAAAGGATGCCAATTATTTGTAGGTCATATGGAAGAAACACCTAAGGATAAGGTGTCAAATATTGGATATTATGCAGTCCTAAAGGAGTTTGAGGATATGTTTAAATAAATACCAAAATTACCCCCTAAAAGAGATATTGATTTCTCTATAAATATGATTCCTGGAGCAACTCTAGTATCCAAGACCCCTTACAAGATGAGTACACCATAATTAAAAGAGTTGCAAATGCAACTTGAAGAGATTCTAAATAAGGGGTATATATGCCCAAGTGTGTCACCTTGGGGCACTCCAGTTTTATTTGTGAAGAAGAAGGATGGAACATTAAGACTTTGTATTGAATTCAAGAAGTTGAACAAAGTAATAGTAAAGAATAAGTATCCTTTTCCAGGCATCGATAAACTCTTTGATTAGTTAAAGAATGCAAAAATATTCTCCAAAATAGATATCAGGTAAAAATTAAAGATGAAGACATCAACAAGACTGATTTCAGAACAAGGTATGGTCATTATGAGTTCACAGTGGTGCCATTTGGGTTATCAAATGCACCATATGCCTTCATGTGTTTAATGAATGCTATTTTTAGAGAATACTTAGATAAGTTTGTCATTGTATTTTTGGATAACATTCTTATATATTCCAATTTGGAAGAAGAGCATGAGCAACACTTGAAGAGGGCGTTCCAAGTATTAAGGGAGCATCAATTGTATGCCAAATTGAGCAAGTGCTCATTTTATCAGAACCAAATTCATTATTTGGGGAATATCATATCTGAGGAAGGGATACCAGTGGATCCTGAAAAATATTGAGGGCATTAGAGGATGGTCAACACCTAAGAATGTGATAGAAGTCAGATCCTTCATGGGCCTTGCAGGCTACTACAAAAGATTTATTGAAAGATTCTCAAAGATTGCTCACCCGATCACTTCCTTGCAAAAGAAGGGAGTGAAGTTTCAGTGGACATTGGAGTGTGAAAAGAGTTTCCAACATTTGAAGCAACTATTAACCAGTGCTCCAATACTAAGGATTGTTGATCCAAATGAATATTTCATTGTATGCACAAATGCATGTAAAGAGGGACTTGGTGGAGTCCTTAGTCAAAATGGGTATGTTGTATGTTATGAATCAAGGAAGTTGAAGGAGCATGAAAGGGATTATGCCACTCATGATTTGGAGTTGGCAACCATAATTCATGCCTTGAAGAAGTGGAGGCACTACCGCATGGGGAAAAGGTTTGAGTTGAGGACATACCATAATGGTCTGAAATATTTATTTGATCAACCAACTCTAAATGCCAGGCATAATAGGTGGTTGGAATTTATCAGTGAATACGACTTTGATATAAATCATATCAAAGGGAAAGAGAACAAGGTGGATGATGCACTCATCATAAGAGTGCATGAGTTGCATTCTACAACCATCAACATGTACCAATATGATTTGAAAGATAGAATCTTAGAGGCCGGAAAATCAGATTTGCAATACATGGAATTAATGGAAAAATTAAAGCAAGGTATTTTGTAGCATAAAAATGAGGACAACAAGCTAGGAATTGATGAAAATCTCAAGTATAAAGGCATAATTTATGTACCTAATTCCTAATAACTGAAAAATAAAATATTGAGAGAAATTAATGACATACCTTATGCTAGACACCTAGGGTATCGTAAAACTATTGCAGATGTCAACAACCAATATCATTGGCCAGACATGAAGAAATAAGTTGTTGAGTACCTTTCCAAATGTTTTGAGTGTCAAAAGGTCAAGGCTGAGCATAGACACCCAACTGGGTTGCTGCAACCATTATCCATTCCTGAGTGGAAATGGGAAGTGGTAACAATGGAATTTATCACCAAACTACCCAGAACAAGCAAGAAACATGATTCTATCATGGTAGTGGTGGACACGATTACTAAAGATGCCCATTTCATTATTGTGAAGTTCACTCACAAAGAAAATAATATTGCTCATATTTATATGAGGGAAACTTATAGATTGCATGGTATACCCAAGACAATTGTGTCTGACAGAGATACAAAATTCACATCGAATTTCTGGAAAGGATTATTCAAAGGATTTGGAGCAAATTTGAATTTTAGCACAACTTATCATCCATAATTTGATGGGAAAACAAAGAGGGTGAATCAAGTGATTGAGGATATGTTGAGAATGTATGTGATGGATAAACCATACAAATGGGAAGAATACCTACATTTGGTATAGTTTTCTTATAACAATGTGTACCAAACATCTCTAAAGATGAACCCATTCAAGGCACTTTATGGTAGAGCATGAAATACACTAGTAAGTTTGGACAACCAACAGATAGAAAAGTGGTTGGGCCTAATTTACTTAGATAAATGGAAGAGAAGATGTAGAAAATAAAGAAAAATTTAAAAGATGCTCATGACATGAAGAAAATCTATGCTGATAAGGGAATATTTCACAAGGAATTTAAAGTGGGTGATCATGTATTCTTGAAAGTGAAGGCCAACAAAAGTTCCCTGAAGTTGGGAAATTGTTCAAAATTGGAAGCTCATTATTGTGGTCCATTTGAAAACCTAGATATGATTGGGCCTATAGCATATATGCTTGCATTACATGCATCAATGTCTATTCATAATGTATTCCATGTATCATTGCTAAAAAAGTATGTACCTAATGCTAATCATGTTATTGATTGGAATGTGATTCAAATGGAGAAAGAAGGTGCTTTTAAAGTGCATCATGTGTGCATACTGGACCAAAATATCAAGCATCTCCGGAATCAAGCCATAGAGCTAGTAAAGGTTCAATGGACATGGTACAGTCCCGAGGATGCAAATTTGGATCACGAAGATGCTATGCGGGCAGAATACCCACATCTCTTTGAAGATTTTTGAAAATTTTGATGGTAATATGTAAATAAGATTCAATGAGGACAGTGCATAAATAAAGGGAGGGGAATGTAATACCCCAAGGCTAAGCCCTAGTTGAAAATTTAAAATATGTTTTATAGGTTGGTGAGCAAGGTGGTTATAAGCTAGGAGGTTTATGTGGTGATTAGGTCGAAGAACCAAGATGCTAAAGGTCGGTGAGCTTATTGTTTTATATGTAAACACCCATATCATTAATATAATACATCACTGTGTGTAGACTGAACACAATAAAAGAGTATGGGGGACTAAAATCCACTAGGAAGGGAAAGAGAAGGGCTAAGAGACTAGAAAAGGGGCTAAGATAGAGGGCTTATCTCTAAGGGAATATTGTATTATTATTCCAAAATTATAAGGCAAGGATAAATCTCATATTATCCTAAGT
Source organism: Picea engelmannii (assembly GCA_009831015.1). Lineage (NCBI taxonomy): Eukaryota > Viridiplantae > Streptophyta > Pinopsida > Pinales > Pinaceae > Picea > Picea engelmannii. Next base: position 82,763 of record ML805947.1, on the reverse strand, counting down.
TCTTATGTCAAGGGGAGTGATCTACAAGTGCAGAAGAACGAGCTCCTGGAGGGCCATGCATCAATCAGGTTTCATATAGTTATATGTGGGGAATATTAGTTCATTGGGAACCATTCTCCCTAGTCACCCTGGAATTTTTCACGTTTCACCAATCTGTCATCGTTTTGACTCCAAGACCTCCATTGTTCGACCTATGCAACCCATAAGTTGTACGCAGTACCTCCCTATCACTGGTAGCATACTCGTATTGTACCCAAGCCACTATTGTATTGTAGTCGAGTCAATACTGTTCCTTAACTAATTTCTATTTCTTCCATCTCCATTCCTAGCCTGAGCGTGGTTGCTGCCATCACCTATTCCATGCCCATTTTCTATTCACCTGAGACTATATTGGTTGACTAGAGAGTTGGATCAAAGAAGCGGATTGTTAGAACCATGGGATTGAAGAGACAAGTTGTCAGGCTTGTGAGAAACTCTCTCCAGATGAGAGAATTGTTGGGAAAGTGATTTCCTGAGGGAGCCCAACTACAAATATAGTTCTCTAAGAATTCTTGTCCGACCCATTATTGAAGCCATGGAAGGGAAGTGGGGAAACTGAAGGACTATTGAGAAGAGAAGGGGAACACTTCCTAGGGTGGGACAGGCATGTGAGGAATGAGAGGCTGTAGACTGTTAGTTTGAGTTGACTCCTCGAATGAGATCCTTCTTGTTTTTTGATTTGTCTCAGCCTAGCGAGAAATCCCTTTATCGGGGTGGAGTTTAGTCCCAGCTCGGGGGTGACCCACTATTGAGAGTTATGAGCAGTGTGGTCTAAGGATGGGAGGATCGCGGAAGGTCTGCACACAATTTGTGGTCTTCTATAAAAGATATGTATCAATTGTGTGTGAATTACATACTATGTATTTATACATACTTTATGTTTATGGTTATTTCATCTGTATGATGCATGAATAAGTTTACTGTTATTTCCACATGAATTTTGTGCATTTGTAGAATGTATTTGTCTGTGTAAAGTTAGATATATTTATATAGTTGGTATTATTGTTTTTATGGAATGACATGTCCCCGACCTGGGTGATCTAGGGATGTTACAATTTATACAGTTCCACAAGAGTGTAAGTGTGGCATAGTCCAATAGGTTTAAGCTTGGGTATGTTAGACTGATCTACCTTTAATCTACCCCAAAAACATATAAACTAAGTGATAAGAGAAATAGGAAAGAGAGGGTTAATGAGTGCACCTTCAATCCTTACAGTTGGTGTAGACCTATTTCACTTATTGCTTCCTCCTAGATCACATATCTCCTCCCAAAGATAACTTGCAAGGGGTTATGAATACAATGCGACAACATACACAATATCTAATAATCACTTTAAAATCCTAAATATAGATATAAATGCTCAAATTAACAAGAACATGTAAACATAGGGTTTTGGGACAAAGATAATCTCTTTTATTCAAATTCAAGATAAAAAAGGTTACAAACTTTGCTGGCGACCGCTCTACCAACCAAGTCTAGGATCCTTTGTCATGGCTCCAAGTGCATCAATCCCACATTATATTGTCACAAAAAACATACCACCAAGGGAAGGAGGAAGGGTTGCATAGGGAGAATGGTTGGAGGGGAAAGTTGAGGCTAAAACTCAGAATGAGATGCAAATCTTTGGCAATGAAAGGGAAGAGATTTTGGTAGAGTTTTCTTATTCTCTTATTCATGTGTCTAAATGACTCCCCAAGACCTCCTTTTATATGAGAAAAATATGGTTATTTGGTTTGGGGATGGGATACAAGGGGTAAAATGGTTAGGAAACTCTACATAGCCTGTAAACTCCGTCGAATTCCGTGAAATTTTATATTTTTTCAACTTTTGGAGGTAAATGTAGGCTAACTAGCATGCAACACATGTGTACGCAGGCTAACTAGAATGCAACACGTGTGTGTATGCAGGCTATTAGTGTAGCAGGATGCATACACTATCTATAATTTTTGTTTTTAGAAGGAAGCCTCAGTAGTATTTTTGGCAAAGTATGCAAATGGATGGGACAATGTCTTGGATGCACATATATGGAATTTTGGGACTATAAAATATGCTCCCTAATGTGTGAGGTCAAAAGAGAAACTGATGGCTGAAATGCATTGCAATATCTTTACACAGTGGGAAGGCATGGAATTGAGTGAGCCCGAGATGAGTGTTCGAGAGCATGTCATCTGTAAAATAATGATAATCTCTCTGAGGCGGGCATACCCATGATCAAGATGAACTAAGCATGGACGCCAATCAAGTATAATGCAGATCCATGTCATATATAGTAATCATGGCTACATGACTAATGTGTATTCCAATAAAAGTGTATCCACGAACAATACACATCGGATCTAAATCTAAAAATCATCTGAAAATATACAAGTACAATATGATATGCATCTTCAGGAATCATCGACTCATGTGGCTAGAGATGAGAACTTCATAGCTCGAGAAAAAAATTCAAGATATTCAAAACTCAGGTAGGATTAAAATAGGAGTGTAAGACTCACTACTCTTAGGTCTTCAACATGTCGTATGGGAAATACTAGAGGACCTCGATCATCAGGCATATAACTTCATTGATTTTAAATCTGAACTTGATTGAACTCTCGGGATGGCCGACTCATGAAAATCAAGAGATCAATTGCAGAATGGCCGACTCGGGTTGAATAAAACTTCCCTTGGAAATAATCATGACAAAATTATGAGACTTGGGCAACATATTATTGACATAAGTCTATGATATAGGAGGCACCACAAACTCTCCATATGTTTGCAAGATTTAACCAAACGGAGGAGGACACAACTCTATGTAACGAGAACAATGTCCTAAGGTCATACTAGATCCCAATGCTTGGAGATCAAATGGAAGGATGTCCTTTTTCCAAGGGATACTATATTGCTTTTGATAAAAGATAATTTATATCCTATCCCCTCTTTTTGGAATATNTTTTGTCTTTTTCAAATTTTTAACGAGCTTGAAAAAGAATAAAAGAATGCTATGTTACAAAGGAGGAACGAGTGTCATGGGAAAACAACCTAGTTCCAAGCACATGGAACATACTGATGCTCAGTGCAAGGAGACATGTGTAGGATAAGGACACTCGGGAAAATTCCTCCATGGGTCAAGGTGTCAGATCGCAAGGGCAAAAAGTGTTGCAAGGCTTGCATTTAAGTAATGCTTTGAAGGTTCAGTTAATAGCAACATGAAGCTGATATTAGGCCAAAGACATAATGATGAGACATGCGATGCGATTAAGGATGAAACAACAAGACTCCTTCCAGGTAAAGTTTTATGAGCCCAGAGAAGGTAAACTCGGTGGATTTTCACATTTATAGAGTCTGAAAAACACTAAAATAAGACTTCAGAGTGTCCCTTTTTCGTAACTAGTCCAATCAGTTTGAAAAGGGTTAAAATTATAATGAAAGGATGTCTCTTCAAAACCATTTTAACGAGTGTGACCGAGAAAAGATCACTCAACTATATTTTCAATTTTAAGGAGTCTAAAAAGATCTTAACTATGGACTCACAACCTTTTTCTAAGTTTAGTTCCCTTATCCTGAAAAAGTATAAAATATAACTTAGGAGAACTCTCCCAATGAGACATGTCTCCCAAGGCATACCTTTTTCCTGGATAATCTATGGGTCGGAAAACAGGGTTAAACTTATGTGAAATAGATATTCCTTCTAGACCAATTAACGAGTGTGAAAGGAACAAGGTCACTCGATGATATTTTCATATTTAGGGAGTTTGAAAAGAGATTAACTATGGACTCTGAGGGGGTTCCATTTTCGTAGATATCTCCTAGGCCCGAAAAAGAGATAATCCAAAGCCAGGGAGAAAGGCCCTTTTTCAAAAAATTAGTCCATCAGGCCTGAAAAAGTGTTAAAATTACGCCCGTGAATACTCTCCTAGCGAACCGAAGCTCCTAGGCATACCTTTATTCATAAATTAACCGTCCAGAACGAAAAAGGGATAAACTACTGCCATACAGATGTTCCTTCAAATTTTAGTTTGACGAGCGTGAAAGGCAACAAGATCGCTTGGCAATATTTTCAATTTTAGAGAGTATGAAAAGGGATTGAAGAAGACTCTAGGGTGGCTTATTTTTCTAAGTAATCTAAAGGAGACTGAAAAGAATAAATAATCTCTCTTTAGATGTTGCTTTTAGTTTTTTTAGAAATCTTGAAAGACAACAAACCATGCTCTTAGGGAGTCCATCGAGTATGAGCAAAAAAAGATGAAGAAGAACAGGGCTTCGATACACAGTCATGGTGGGACTAAAAGGAATCCCAAGCCTATGGAAAAAACTCATAACATGGACACCAAAATGTAGCAAAGGATATACCTAGGGAATACATGTGGAGGAAGGCTCTACCAACCAATTACGAAACTTCTAAAGCAAAATAGAAGGTTTTGTGTCACACTTTGGTGGGATCAATCCTATGGAAAAGAGGAAAAAGTAAAAAATATGCAAGATGAAAGGTGATGAGAACCTAACCTATATGCAAGTGTCGAATTTTTTTTTTACCATGGGATGATGTGAGTGTAACCTGTCTCATAAAAACAACAAAACAAAAGAAAAAGTTCATAAGAACGACCCAAAGATATCTCAAAAATAAACTCAAGTACCCACCGAGCCAAGAATAGGGAAAAAGATGACCAAGTTGGGGAAAAAAGAGCCAAAAAAGTCTATAAATAGGGCTAGACAACTCATTTTAACCATCGCAAATTGGAAAATAACCAAAAAGTAAAAAAACCCTCTTCTTTAACACACAAATTCGAGGAGATACGGTGGACAAAATATATTCAAACTTGAACCAAGTAAGTACAAATGACCTCTCTCATATTTTTCATTCATCATTTATTGTTTATTTAATTGTTTAGAGGGTGCGTGCCCTAGAAAAGGGTCGGTTCTGTGTGTACACGGTTTGTCCACGTGTATGTACGTGGGAAAGGTAACACTTATCCCGCGTACATACATGATTGTCTTAAAGACATCCAACATACATCTCTTTAATCTTTCAAAAAAAAATGAAACAAGGGACTAACTTCACAATTTTTTTTTCAATAGGATGTATGTTCACTCGCGAGAGAGAGAACATGAGGATTTATATGTCTTGGTAGAGGAGGATCCATGGGCCATTTCCATGCTCAAGCAGTGTGGCATGTGGAAGTTATTTCAATTTCCATTCATGAGGGCACAACCTAGGTTACTGAACCATTTGATAGAGTATTGGCACCCAGACGCAGAGGCATTCATGCAAGAGGGCCAATCATTGACTCTGAAGACTGAGGATATATACTTTTTGATCGACCTCTCTAGGAGGGGGGAACCGATTAACTTGAGGACCTTTCCTCCATGACCGCACACCATAGAATATTACATTGGAATGTATTGCAAGGATGACACTGAGAAATTAGGATCAAATGTGCCAATTCATAAGATCACAAGCCTGAACCTCTGGATAGTACTTTACATGATTAGGTGGATCATGGGATCCACAACACTTCATCATGCTTCACGTGCACAGATGCATTGTGGAACTCAGTGTATAGATGCCACCATCTTTGACTGGAGCACTATAATGATCACATATATGAAAACAAAACTGACTGACTGTCAAAAAAGAAAAAAAAAGAACTTTGATTTCGGGACCATGTTGTGCACTTTATTTTTCGAGAGAGTGTCAAGCCTTATCCCATGAGAGACAATACATGGCCATATTGCCTCCTTTCCGACATTATGCTTGTGGGAAACTTTGTTTCCTCGACAATGGTGCAGGGAGAGTACATGAGACATTTGATGAAAACTTCTTTAACTGGTGGGCCCGTCAAATTCCTTTGATCAAGGACTACCCCTACACAAGGATTAGTTTCTCGAGGGATCATGATATGCCTATGCCCCCTAGAAAGGAGCATAAAAATATAGGTACACACATTTTTAGAATTATTTTATTTTTAATTTTTTTAAATATTATCCTTTTTTAAGGTAATGTCAAAGTACTAACTCAGTGATTTGTTATATACATACGTGGGACCAGTACAACCAACCGACTTTACCAGGACCAGGTTTTATCCTATAGGGGATGTCAGACTAGAAATGGAAGGAGGACCAATAGCAGTAGGAGGACCACTAGACGGAGAGGCTGAGAGAGTATTGCGATGAGTACAGAGGAACCTCACAACTCTCACTCATGTATTGTCGATGGCAGAGATAAAGAACCTTCCCTCGAACATGAAACCACATGTTGTAGGGGTACCCAGGACTTGGTTTCACCTATTTCGATGTCTTGCGAACACCATAGTTCATTATACTAGGGCCAACAGGCCTAGGCGATAGCTAGTACTTGACCACATATGTGTTGATGGAATATTTTGTACTCTATTATGTAGTGAGGGATTGAGCCCAACAATGTATAGCGGTTCTATTTGAGGCTTTATGGCCCACTTTTTTACTTATGACATTATATTTTTGGACACATTATTTTGTATATACATCTTTTTTCTTTATGGATAAAACATTTTTCACAAATATATTTACATATGTGTGTATGTGTGTGATTTTACTTTTATGTGTGAGAAATATGCCAATCTAATACATGATTAGCCAATGTATCAGTTAGTTGATTAGATATCCTAGTCTGTGAACCCAACATAGACCTCAGATTCATTTGACATCTGCCACAGTGACAAGAAACACAATAAACTACATGTCCATAAAGCAAAAATACAAAAATGTATAATTAAATCTATACATTATATACAAGAAGTTACACCCAGGTGACCGATCTAAACATAATACTTCTTAAGGTAGATCCCATTTCTAGTCTTTGATAAAGTGTTACCCTCAAAATAAACCAATTGATAGACACCCCTTTCTAAAAATTTGTTAACAATGAACGGTCTGAACCACATGGGTTTGAATTTTCCTGCCCCCAAGGGATCTTTGTAATGTCCCCCACCTCTTGATGAAGAGGTTTCGAGAAGAGTCAGTGGCCTAGGCATCCCCACTAGGCCAGAGTCTCACATTGAGGGGAAGGGTCAACCAAACTAAGGTTTTATTTTTAAGTTGACTTGATAAAAAGGTGAAAAAAGAGTTAAAGGATAACTCAATGAAGGAATACAAGCATTGGAGGTTGAGTTAGAAGTTAACCCTAGGGGTTAACTTAAATCAATAGGGAAATAGAAGAAAATTATAAAGAGAAGGCTGGGGTGCACCTATTATTCATTCTGGATTTTGGTATTTTCTTGTTGATGCTCTTGAGCATACAATTTTTACGGTTTTGATATTACAAACCCTAGTGAGAAATTCAGTGGTGAAATATTCCACTCGCCTTGCTCCAAGCTTGGTCTCGGGGATGAAATACTCCATCCACACCATTCTATCACCATCATCTATCCAGGAGGACTAGTAGGGATATACCAATTGGATCAACAGGGCTGTACCATCTAGGGTTTTCTTGCAGGGGTGCACCATTCATTAAGGAAGAGATCGATCCAGCATAAGGAAGTAGCTTGAGAGGTTTCCAACATTTGGGTTTTTCTTGCAAGCCATTTCTCATCAGTTTGAGGGCTTCTTGGAGGAGTTATCACATCCCCATCATCTACTGCAGGTTGGGACGATTTTCAGAGGAAGGGTATGACTTGTGATTTCATATTTCTCAGATCTAGGAGGCTAGAGGCCGTATCTGACCTTGAGACTTATCTCAAGTGCTTATAGGTGCCCGATCTATCATTCGAGAGAGTTTCATATGATTTGGAGGCCACATTCAACTAGGCCATACTATTTGCCATATTCAGGGTTTCAGGGGGGTCGTACCATCCTAGGGTTTTTGCAGTTTCAGGAGGATGCTTCAGGGTTTGAGCTCCATACTTTAGGAGGAAGATTCCATTGTCTTGACCTATCCTTAGGGAGGATTTGGCAACATTTACAGGTCTTTATCTCAGGAGGGCTGAACCCTTGAGGGTCTTTGTCTTCAACAAACCGTACCAACAGTCAGCAAGGTCGTACCAATTGCTTGAGGGTTAGGCTTAAACCCTGATTTTGTGGTTGAGCATTCATATTCTACTACAACCCTTGGGAGGCTTGACTTGTATCTTCGGGAGAATTTTGTATACATATATATTGTTATCTTGAAGCCATCTATTCTAGATATGATTCTCTATTGTATCAGGTATTTTCTTTCTTATAATAAATTTCAGCTATTTGCTTGTGGTTCTTATCTTGTGTAGTGTTGATGATCTTCATATGATGAAAATGATGCTTTATAAATCTATGGTTGAATAAATGAATAAAACCTAAGGCCAAAATGTTCATGTCCAACCTACATACACAACAAATAATAGTCAAATCAGTGATTAGTTAGTGATTCCATGCAAAAAATTGGCTTGCGATCATTACGGTGGTATCAGATCTTTGATCCTCCACACTTGTGAGGATTAGCGCATGCATAGGTATAGTGGTATATTTATGGGCAGAAGGAAGAAACCAAACAATGAAACAAATCCTGAAATGGAGGGTTTAGGAGATGACCGTGAACCACAGGGCTTTTCTTTCTTGGCAGCCAAATTTAATAAATTCCAACAAACCTTAAACCTCATAGAAGGCAACTTGGTCCACCATTTACAGGAAAACCAGGAGACAAACCAAAGGGGCATGCCGAAATCAATGAGACCTTGAAGAAGGTATATGGGAATCTAAGGAATATTGATGAGAACCAGACTTGGATAACCAAGCTATTGATGCAGATGACTCATCAAGGAAAGAACCTTGAGACGTATGGAAACAAAGTGGTTGGTGGATCTAGTGGATTTGGTGGATCCCATGGTGAAAATAGATATAATCTGGAGAAAACTCCCAGATCCATGGAAGCCATGGAGGAGGCACATAATATGAACAAATGGGTAGCGGGGCTAACCCTGGACCATACTTTCCCACATTCACATATGAACAGGTGCAACAGGAATAGGTGGATGACTTTGTTGAGAAAATGGCACAATGTACTAAGGAGTACTATGGCTTGGATATGTTGATTCAAAGGCAGATGTCCCTGGATCAATACTGCCAATTCAAGTTCAGAAATGAGCCCATGCTGAGCCATAGGAGAAACTATGAGTTTGAATGAAGAGCAGGGAAGATGGAAACCCCATATTTTGATGGTACAACCAAGATGAGAGAATAGGCATGGGTGTAAAAGTTGGATACATATCTGCAGCTTAATCCCATGAGGGAGATGGAATCCATCAAATTTTCCACTATGTACTTGGATGGAAAGGCTCATGATTGGTGGTATCATGGACTCACCACACTAGGCCACAATCAGATAGTGTCCTACACAGAATTCACCCAGAGGTTCATTGATAGATTTGATCAACGAGGTCCTGAACTACACTTCCATGATCTCACATAGCTCAAGCAAATAGGTATGGCTGAGGCATACATTGAAGAATTTTAGAGGTTGGCAGTAATGGTGCATGATATATCACCAACTAGACTCATGATGCTCTTCACTAAAGGGTTGATGGAACCCTTGAAGGGTTGGGTAAAGGATTTTAAGCCTACCAACCTACATGATGCGATTTGGAGGATGAGGGACCTAGGACCAGTTGCTAGGATGAAATTTATACCTAGATCACTTCTTAACAGCAGAGGAAGAGATCGTAGACCTCCAATGAATCAAGGAGGACGTGACCTAAGGGGGTTTGAAAAGGGCCATGTCAGAATGGATGACAACACCAGGAGGGAGCTTAGAAGGAAGCAAATCTTCTTCACATGCAAAGAACCATGGAACCCATCACATAAGTGAATGGGCCATGGCCAGGTGTACTACATAGAAGTGACCTCAGACAATGAGGAGGAGGAAGATTGCAGAAAAATACATAACATAGAGGCTGAACCCACAGAGACAACAGAAGAGGAGGTCCCAAAATAGAACAATACGGTTGAAGGAAAGGCCACCTTAGCATATATCAATGGGGTGCCCAAATTTAACACTTTTAGGATGAGATGAGTCCAGGAGGGGAAGAAAGTATCAGTATTGATTGATGGGGGAGCATCTCACAACTTCATTGACTCAACATTGTTAAAGAGAAGGCATATACCTACAGTGGAATTTGAATGGTTCAAGGTGGAGGTAGCAGGTGGAAGCACTATGCCTTGTGACAGGTACATTCCAAGTATGAAGCTTACATTGGGTAGGCATGAGTTGGTACAAGATGTCTATGTGATGGATCTTCCAGACACTAACATAATTCTAGGAGTTTAGTGGCTCAGCACATTAGGGCCTATCACCACCAATTACAAGACCATCGAAATGTATTTTACAGAGGAGGGTGGACAAAAGATAGTGCTCTGAGGCATGACATGAAATTATGCCAAGATAGTCATGGCTAAGAGGATGGAGGCCATATTCAGGAGAGAAGAGATCATGTATGCAATTGAATGTAAAATTTCAGCATGTGTGGATGAGCAGGTTAAGGTTCATTACACCCTGAAGATGCAAGAGATCATTGACAAACACAACAAGGTGTTTGGGCCGATACCTTGAGGAGTTCCACCAGACAGGGGGTTTGAGCATATCATCGAGCTAGAGATGGGAGATAAAACAGTCATCACCAAACCAGATAGGCATCCAAAGAAGTACAAGGATAATATAGAGAAATCCATCAAAGAACTTTTGGACATGGGGCACATCAGGCCAAGCTCTAGTCCCTTTGCTGCTTCAGTAGTGATGGTCAAGAAGAAAGATGGAACTATGCAGATGTGCATTGACTTTTGAGCTTTGAATAAAAAGACAATAAAAAACAAGTATCTGATACCTAGGATTGATGAGTTACTGGATGAATTGCATGGATCTATCTATTTCACAAAGATTGACCTACGTTCTGGCTACCATTAGATCGAGATGAGAGAGGAAGAAATCTCAAAAATAGATTTTAGGTGTCATTAAGACCATTATGAGTTCTTGGTGATGCCCTTTGGGTTAACCAATTCCCCAACCACATTCCAATCTTGCATGAACCATGTGTTCAACAAACAACTGAGGAAACACTTGTTAGTATTTTTTTGATGACTTTCTCATTTACAACAAGACATGGGAGGAGCACCTTCAACATGTGGATCAAATTCTATCTATCATGGAGGAACAATCATTGTACACCAAGGAGTCCAAATGTGAGATTGGAATGATAAAGGTACTTTACTTAGGACACATCATTGGAGCAAAGGGGGTACAGGTGAATCATGAGAAAATAAAATCCATTATGGAGTGGCCTACTCCTAAAACTCTCACAGAGTTGAGGGGGTTTCTAGGCATGTGCACATACTATAGGAAATTTGTCAAGGGGTTTTCCTAGCTATGTTCACCCTTGACCGATTTGACTAAAAAGGGAGCCTTCAAATGGAGTGAAGAAGCTCAAAATACAACGGATAAGATGAAAAAGGTGACGAGCATGTGTCCAGTCCTATCCCTTCCAGATTTCAGCCTACCTTTCACGTTGTAATGTGATGCCTTAGGAGAAGGTATAGGGGCTGTACTGATGAAGAATAGGCACCCTCTTTCCTATGAGAGCCAAAAACGTAGGGGTCTTGAGCTACTCTACAACATTTATGACAAAGAAATGATGGCTATCATGCACGCACTAGCCAAATTTCGGAAATATCTTGTAGGTGCATGGTTTGTGGTCAATTCAGATCACAACAATCTTAAATACCTATTGGAGCAGAAGGATTTGAATGAAATTCAACAAAAATGGGTAAGCAAAATACAGGCCTATGACTTTGACATTGAATTTGTCAAGGGGAACAACAACGTGGTGGCTGATGCATTATCCTGGAGGCCATCCATTTTTGCAATTACAGGTGTATCATTTGACTGGAAAGACCACTTGGTGATGGAGTATGCACAGGATCAGTTCACTTTTCAGCTTTTGGATGGACAGGTACATGATGATAAATTCAAGGTTATAAATGACCTCATCTATTACAAGGGCCAAATATTTTTGGTTCTTGGATCGACCTTCAAGGCCAAAGTGTTGTAGGCATGTCATAACTCACCAATGGCAGGACACCAAGGGATTGGTAAGATGTACAGGCAGGTGAGAGAGAGGTTCTATTTGGGCTTTAGCCCAAATAGTTTGTTAAGACATATTATGTAGTGAGGGCTTGAGCCCAACAATGTATAACAGTTCTATTTGAGTCTTTATGGCCCACTTTTTTACTTATGACATTATTTTTTTGGACACATTATTTTGTATATACATCTTTTTTCTTTATGGATAAAACATTTTGCACAAATATATTTACATATGTGTGTATGTGTGTGATTTTACTTTTATGTGTGAGAAATATGCCATTCTAATACATGATTAGCCAATGTATCAGTTAGTTTATTAGATCTCCTAGTCTGTGAACCCAACATAGACCTCAGATTCATTTGACATCTGCCACAGTGACAAGAAACACAATAAACTACATGTCCAGAAAACAAAAATACAAAAATGTATAAATAAATCTATACATTATATACAAGAAGTCACACCTAGGTGACAAATCTAAGCATAATACTTATTAAGGTAGATCCCACTTCTAGGCTCTGATAAAGTGTTACCCTCAAAATAAACCAATTGATAGGCACCCCTTTCTAAAAATTCCTTAACAATGAATGGTCTGAACCACATGGGTTTGAATTTTCCTTCCCCGAAGGGATCTTTGTAATGTATTCCACCTCTTGATGAAGAGGTTTTGAGAAGACTTAATGGCCTAGGCAGCCCCACTAGGCCAGAGTCTCACACTAAGGGGAAGGGTAAACCAGATTAAGGTTTTATTCCTAAGTTGACTTGATAAAAAGGTGAAAAAAGAGTTAAAGGATAACTCAATGAAGGAATAGAAGCGTTGGAGGTTGAGTTAGAAGTTAACCCTAGGGGTTAACTTAACTCAACAGGGAAATAGAAGAAAATTATAAAGAGAAGGTTGGGGCACACCTATTATTCATTCTGGATTTTGGTATTTCGTTGTTGATGCTCTTGAGCATACAATTTTTAGGGTTTTGATATTACAAACCCTAGTGAGCAATTCACTAGTGAAATATTCCACTCACCTTGCTCCAAGATTGGTCTTGGGGATGAAATAATCCACCCACACCATTCTATCACCATCATCTATTCAGGAGGACTATAAGGGTCGTACCAATTGGATCAACAAGGCCATACTAGATAGGGTTTTCTTGCAGGGGCGCACCATTAATTGAGGAAGAGATCGATCTAGCATAAGGAAGAAGCTTGAGAGGTTTCCGACATTTGGGTTTTTATTACAAGCCCTTTCTCATCATTTTAAGGGCTTCTTGGAGGAGTTATCATGTCCCCATCATCTACTGTAGGTTGGGACGATTTCAGGGGGAAGGGTATGACTTTTGATTCAATATTTCTCAGATACAGGAGGCTAGAGGCCGGATCTGACCTTGAGACTTCTCTCAAGTGCTTATAGGTGGCCGATCTATCATCTGGGAGAGTTTACAAAGATTTGGAGGCCACATTCAACTAGGTCGTACTATTGGCCATATTCAGGGTTTCAGGAGGGCCGTACCATCTTAGGGTTTTTGCAGTTTCAGGATGAAGCTTCAGGGTTTGAGCTCCATACTTCAGGAGGAAGCTTCCATTGTCTTGACCTATCCTTAGGGAGGAGTTGGTAGAATTTGCAGGTCTTTATGTCAGGAGGGACGAACCCTTGAGGGTATTTGTCTGTAGCAAGTCGTACCCGTAGTCAACAAGGCCGTACCAGTTGCTTGAGGGTTAGGCTTAAACCCTGATTTTGTGGTTGAGATTTCATCTTCTACTATAGCCCTTGGGAGGCTTGACTTGTATCTTCAGGAGAATTTTGTATGCAGCTCTATTGTTATCTTGAAGCCATCTATTCCAGATCTACTTCTTTATTGTATCGGGTGCTTTCTTTCTTATAATAAAGTTCAACTATTTGCTTGTGGTGTTCTTATCTTGTGTAGTGTTGATGATATTCATATGATGACAATGATGCTTTATAAATCTATGTCTGAATAAATGAATAATCCCTAAGGCCGAAATGTTCATGGCCAACCTGCATACACAACAAATAATAGTCAAATCAGTGATTAGTTAGTGATTCCAAGAAAAAAATTGGCTTGGGATCATTACAATCTTTATCTTGGTCGTAGACTAGGATAAGATCTCCTTCAGAGAAAACTCAAGGGAAGATGGACCAATCATAATGACACTTGAAACATTTTTTGTGAGCCTCGTTAGCCAAGGCTTCATCTCAATGCTTCTCAAGATATAGAGGATGCTCTTCAAGTGGACTAGTGTTGGGAAGTAGTTCCAATACCAACTTAAGAGAAAGGATTTGGAAATCTATGGGAAATACTGCCTATATCCTGTAAACGAGTTGGAAAGGAGAAAAAACAGTTGTAAACTTGACCGAGGTTCGATAAGCCCAAAGTTTTGAGTACAACATCAAATACCAATTCGACTTGGCCGAATTGATCGTCCATTGAAGAAAAGTCTTGAGAGACTTATTAACAACCTCCACTTGACCATTCACTTGTTGGTAGTAAGGTGAAAAATGTTCTTTCTTAAAATCTAGTTTTGATGTTGACTCATACATCATCTTGTTCTAGAAGTGACTTCCATGGCCTGTGACAATCTCCTTCGAAATACCGAACCTGGCTACAATTTGGTTAAAAATGAAAAGTTCATTTGTTTCTCCGTGATTGCTGAATGTCGGCATAACATCGACCCACTTAGTAAAGTAGTCTATTGCTATGATGATATAGTGATTCCCCCTAGATGAAACTTAGTGGCATGTAGTAAAATCAATCCCCCACTTGGTGAAGGGACCAACAACAATAATTGGAAACATGGGAGCAGGGTGTGCCTGCATCTTCCGAGAGAATATATGGGATGGGTGACACTTCCTGATGCTCATGATGAGAAGCATAAGAAGGGAATTTCAAATTCTAAAGATACACAAGTATATCTCCATACCAAGGGTCAGAATATGCATTAAGGAAAATATCCCCATTGATCAATGACTCTTCGGGAAAATCATTACCACTCTCGATCGAAAGTTATGAAATTAGTTCAGTAAAGACCAATGATTTTTTAGACTTTGCCGAAATAAAATCCAAGTCAAATTCTTGTAGGATGGCTATCCATCAACTGGTTTTCCTACCGATGATTTGTCATGTTAAAAAATATTGAAAAGGGTTCATGATAGCTACGAAGGTGGTCTTGCGAAGTAATATGTAATGACAGAACCATTGGACAACATGAACAATTGCCAAAGCAAGTTTCTCAACGTATGTGTAGTTGAGTTCTGGTCCTACCAAGCCTTGGCTAAGATAGTAGATAACATGCTCTTCGAGTGCGTCATCCTCTTGGATCAATTCCATGAAAATAGTAGACTCTGGGACAACCAAATACAACAAGAAATCCTTTCCATAATCTAAAGGACTGAGCAGAGGGGTAGATGTTAGAGCACATTTCAATGATTCGAAAGAGAACTGACCCGCTTCATTCCAACAGAATGGGACCCCTTTCTTCAAGAGACACATAAACCCTTTAGTAATCTCGCCATAATTGGCAACAAAACACCGAAGAAATTTGGCTTTCCCCTGTAGACTTTGAAGCTAGGGAATTGTGCGTGGGGGAGGAAATTGAAATATTTCCTCAACATTTAGAGGATCGACCATGATCCATTTAGTTGACACGATAAAACCTAAGAAGAGACCCGATGTTACACAAAAACTACACTTATTCAGATTAATAAGAATCTGATAGTAGCGACACCTCTCAAAGATAAGTCATAAATGGGCTGGATGATATGATATTATCTTATGAGAACATGATGCCAAATCATCAAGATATGCCTCGAGTATGTATTTGAGGTTATGGAAGGAAAATGACATGGCCTGCTGAAAAGTGGTTCTAGCATTCTTAAGGCAAAAAGACATTTTCTTGTATGTGAATGTACCCCAAGGACATATACATGTCATTTTATGTTGGTCATTAGGCTTGGTATGAATCTGGTTGTACCCAAAAAAACCATCCATAAAATAAAATACCTCACAACCCGCACATTCATCAACAATCTAGTCAATGAATGTGGTTGGAAAATTATATTTTGGGAAAGCTTTGTTCAAATCATGAAAGTCCATACATACGTGTATTGTACCTTGATTTCTGTTGAAAGGAACAGGGTTCGACACCCATTCCGTGAATTGCACTGGATAGATGAAACCATCCTTGATGAGTTTCTCTACCTGAACCTTGATCATGGCCGTTGCCTTGCGAAAAATTGACTGGGCAAAGCTTTTTTCGAACATGCTTAACATCAGGTTAAGTTGTAATATTGTGTTCAACTATATGTGGGTCAATGCCTATAATATCCTCATAAGACCAGGAAAATACATCGCAAAACTCTTTAAATAATTTAGTATAGATCTGAATCTCTTCGAGGTAACAATCTTCTCTGACGAAGAAGTTTTCCACGATGTCAGGGGTTCTAGATATGTCGATAGGACTTTTTTCAGCTATACTTTCCATGTTTACCTCGACATAGACTCTGTGCATGGACAAAGGGTTATCATGACAAGGGGAATATCCATTCATGGTCATAGTGAACTCTCCTTCCTCTACTCTCATCAAATTGGGTAAGAAATAAGATATGTGGTGAAGATCGTCCCAATGTCTATGCAGACCAGTCATTGTCTCCAAAATCACCTCATCAGAGGGTAAGATTAAGTCCAATGGATCGTAAGTGGTGAGAGAGTCTTGATCCAAAATAGGCTTCTGTACCACTCGAATTTTGACTTCAAGTCTACCATATATTTGTTCCTACTTGGCTTCTTGTTTCTCTACTATTTCCAGTGAATCATTGTTCAGGGCTGCTATGATGAAGTGAAAATCATCGGAGGTGAGGACATTCTGCATCTTGGTCATGCTAGCTTTCGATTTCTTTCAGGAAGAATGTTTCAGGGGGGAAACCTTCCTCTTCTTAAATGGGTCAACCTCGTCTCTAGGCGGTGTTACTTTGACTGGATTCTATTCAAATTCTACTTCGTCATCACCCCCTCGGTCACGTGACACTGAAGCAGTCTTCCCTGAGGTGCTGCTTAAATTTTGGATCTCCTTAGTCTTCTTCCATCTCCTAGTTCCAGGTGTATTCTGTTCTTTATGAGTGTCCTCTGGGCTGTCAAGATTAGATATCTCTGCAGGGTTGGTGGGGATAAGGAGGTCAGCAGACCATTCCTTAGTGATATACTCAAGATCTTCTTCTGTAAGTTTATAGTATGAATGGAGCTTCTCTTTATGCTCATCTACTCGCGCTGTAATGTAGGTGAAGCGTCGATCTGTGCTAAACTTCATTAGGGGTCGGAACCTCTATAAGGTGTTCAGAGTCATGCGAGGCTCAACTTCGATGGATCTCTTTAGCTGTAGGTAATATGTATGAAACACAACATTTGACTACCATTATTTGTTAATATCACTTGAATACCAAAGGGTAGCAAACTTCGCAGCAAGCGGTTTGAACGACTCTATGTCTGGGAAGGTCGCACCTTTCAGAATCTCCTAGGAAACAAATGCAATGAGGATTAGGATCCAACTAAAATGAAATTCATAACCCTGATCCTATGCTTCTCAGTAGTCTAGTTCCAACTGGTTAACTAGGTACTTCGCCCAATTCATCTATAGGCCTTTTGCGCACTTCCCTACGAGGTCAACGACAAAGCTGGTGACCTGCGTAGGTCGGTTATTCCTTACTAAATTTCTAGCTATTAGTTGGAATTCCAAGCGCACTACACCACTCTGGATGGAAGCTACCTTGCAGCCTCTTGTTCCCTTCTCAACATCGCCATATGTATCCTTGATTTTCTATGCCAGCACGCAATCTACGGATTTTCTGGGATAAAAATTCTGCGGGCCAGGTCCTTACGTACTCAGTCCTATGATCCTATGGATCAACATTGGGTCAACTCTAATACGATGGTCTAGCCATAAGAATCTGCCATGGTAACACAACCGTAGCAGCTTGACACATGTGTTGACTTCCTGGTCTCTTTCGAAGTGTGGGATCTTCATGACATTCAACAGGGTGGACTATGCGAATTTCATCATCCACAACTGGGGGATTATCTTTGAATTATTCCCCTTCATTCTGGTTAGGTATTTATACTAGGCGATCATACCATAGATCTTGTGATCTCTTAGGTTGAAGTCGTTGAACTTCAATGCTGCGATCTTGTCCTGGTCTGCTCGAACTGCGCGTATCCCCTTCGAGAGGTATGCAATAACTATGGTGTACTCGAAATCTCTTATTACACTATCACGATTCACTGCGCCAACCAGAGGCAGGATGTAATCGGGCAATATGGTTGGAATCAGCTTTGCATTTGCTCGGTCATCTTTGTTCTTGGTTCTCTTTTCTGCTGATGGTCAGGATGGTCCAACTTTGCGAGCAGTCGACGGAGAGGCTTGCACTATTCTCGTCGATGAGGCTTGTACACCTGTAGACATCAATATTACTCTTTCAGTCATGAGGTCAATGAGAAATTCTTCAAAACATTTCTCTGAAACGCTGAACTCGTCCGACATACACGCTCGGGGTTGGAAATCTTAGGTTTGGGGAGTAACTTAGACACTGCAATTGGATAGAGGGAAATAACGCAAAGATCACTATGTAAAATCAATGAGTCTACAAGCTTAGATTCACAGTTAGAAAAAGTGTTCTCGGTGCATGGAGCGACGAGATAAATAGATAACTTGGCAACAAATCTCTTGCAACGGGTGATAAGACTTCATTAACTCTGTTCTTTCTGTTATGGTGTGGTCCAACAGTCTGGTGGCAAACCATAAATGCCTTTCTACCCATTCAGAGGGTCAACCGAACGGTTATATTGTTCACAATGGATATATTTCTTCACCATGGAGAAGTTCCATGTGACGCTATTCTGTTATCCCAACGAAGCTCCAATTTTGTAAATTTTCCTTCTACGAAGTTCCATCTGGAACTTTCTGTAACTTTTTGATCTTATCTCTCTTATTGCTTAGCTTTTTGGCCTTCTTTCCAGTGAGCTTCATCTCGGTATTCCTTTTTCCATTATGATTCTTATATACTTTTGGCATAGTTACTTCGCGTTGTTGAGATTCTTTCCTAAAATTCGAGGGTCATACTTCTTCTTTATCTGGAATAGGTACTTCAATCTTCTGTGGGTCTTCTAGTGTTTTTTCAATTTGACATCTAGGTCTCTAGTGTTAAATAACTTCGATCTGTTCTTCTGTTCTTTAATCAAGTGTTCGATCCTTCTAGTCATGAAATCTTTTAAGTCTTGCTTCTACTGCTCTAAAACTTCTTCTTCTTCTTTCCTTCTGGCCTGATCTTTTTCAATCGAAGGTTTTCCTAGTAACATAGTAAATGGGGCATTGTTCTCAATAAATTTAACAATCTCGAAATCCTCCTCTGTCAAAGTCCCATTGACATGCATAGGTATTTGGCTGAGCTTTCGACATAGGTTTATCAACTTTCCTCTAAATAAACCTATTCTTCCCAATGAAGGAGTCATAGTAGGCTTCCCTAAAAGTTCCCAAGTTCTTTTTGTCATGATATTTACCTGTGTTTCCTCATCTAGAAAACAGTCAATGTCAAATTGTCCTATTCTTGCTTCAATGCATGATTTTTCTTTGAAGAACTCCAATAATCTGACATGTCGGTGGTCATTCATGGTTTCTTTTATCTGTAGCAATACTTTCTCTGATTCTTTATGGGGTTCTTCCATAATCATAGTTTCTGGATCTGCCTTAGGGTTTTCTTGTCTCATGTTCATTCCTTCAAGCTTAGCAATAATTCTAGGGAAATCCAATACTTCATGGTCCATATATTTGCAAGAAAGGCAACCAGGTCTTCTCCCAGGGCATTCCTTAACAAGATGTATCGGTTTTTTGCAACTGTAACAAAGGGTTAATCCTCTCTTTCTTTTAAATGATCCCTAGCCTTTCCTGTATTGCATGCTAGGATCATGGTAGCTAACCTGCAAACATTTCTTTCTAGGATTCTGCATCCACTTGTTAGTCCAAACATTCTTTCTATGCATAGGTATAACATATTTTTCACTATTCTTATCAGATCTACACATATCAAACCTTCTTTCATCTATTAGTGCCCTAGTTTTCAAGCTAGGACAAAATCTATCAAACATACCTAGATCCATACTGTTGAAACAAAAATTTCCACTTATCTTACTTCTACAAAGTACAAATCTTTCATATCTATAGATTTTCACTATTCTTACCTTTATCAAAGTACATAGCTTCCAGATCTTACCTCTTTTCTTCATATATGACATCTTTTCTTGGCACAGAGCTTCACAGGTCAAGTAGAATGTTGCGCACTAGGGAAACATAACTACGCATGGATCTTTCATAGTTTTAGGATAGATCTTTGCACAAAGCTTCTTCTTCCTCAGTTCCCAACAACCACAGTTTTTAGTCTCGAAAACAGAACCATTTTTTGTCACAGGGGCAGACCCAGGGTTCAACGCTACAACAATGCACCAACAAAACCGTAACTACTAGCCCTTTCAGTGACACCTGCAAAGCAGATGAAGTCTTACCCGAGGTAGAGGCAGGGGTGGTTGAAGGACTCAGGTGTCTCCAACCTTAGCTGGGACACATATATGTGATTGTAATACTTAATAGAGAACTTAGCACCAATAGTTCATCAATATTTAACCACCATATACTCCGCGGATAAAACAGAGAATCACATCGTTCATTCAGATCTGATGTATCTAAGCACTTATCATAGAGGGGTATATTAGATCTAGCAAATTCAAGCACTAAGCACATTTACATAGGTCATATATAGCATCCATATACATTGTTAGCACAAAGAATAAACATATCTATCTATCTATACCAAGCACTTAGAAAGTAAAGACATAAACCACATCAACACATAGCACAAAGCATAGAAACACATCATGTACGTGGTTCACCCCCACCCTGGGGATATGTCCACCAAATCTTCTTCTTTTTTATCTTCGGTCAAGCTTCTTATAGGAACATAGCATCAAAATCATACTCCGCATAAGATAGGAGATCTACGTGCACTCCGCCAGATCCTCCTTCCTCGAGCTAGGGTACAAAACTAAGCCTTCTTACAATTACTTTCACGTAACTCTGCAAATATCACATAGTATGCACAAAGCACTTACAATCCTTCGATCACATAGATCTATAACTTAGCCATTCATCTAACATCACATAGATTCACTGTAGATGCCCCTCGCCTATACATCTATTTATACATACAAACTAGGCCTAAACATGGGTAACCCCATGGGTCGACATCCCATACCCATTAATAATCCCAAACTCCAAAAAGGACCAAAAAAGGGGCCAATATCCTGTGATCTCTGCTTCATCTTGCGCTCCGTCTTCGATAACCTTTCGAAGTCCGAAAATAGGTCAAACTTGACCAAGGATCTCCCAAAACTTGGTCAAGGGCCAACAACAATTATAGTTCATTAATATTCAGTCTTATTCTACAACACAACTAAACCCTAATAATATATCAGCGCAGTATTCACACAGATCCAATAGATTCAAGCACTAAGCATACCAACATAGATTTGATCTATCATTCATTCACATTATTCGTCACTAAGCTATCATATTAGATCCTTCTAAGCATATATCAGTGCACTAAGCATTTAACCACGTAAACAAGAGAACAACCATAAATCACAAAGCAACCACAATGCAGGATATTCATGGTTCACCCCCACCCTGGGGCTACACCCACCAACTCTTCTTTATTTCTTTCTACCAGTCTTCTACATACACAGAGCCATGATATCTTACTCCGCAGAGGACAGGAGATCTACGCACACTCCGCTAGTTCCTCCTTCCCTGATTTACAACACACAACCTCTTCATAGTCTCTTACAATCACTTGCACTTAGCTTTGCAAGTTCTCAACATAGCATGCACAAAGCACTTACAAGTTACACTTATCACAGTGTCTAGCCTATCTTCGATCACATAGATCGAACTACTTCCTACATCGCCTAGATTTCTATTTATACATTACAAAAAGGGCCTAAACATGGGTAAAACCATGTGACAACATCCCCATACCCATTACATAAGCCCAAAACCCAAAAATACCTAAAGAGGGGCCGAGATCCCACGATCTCCTCCTCGACTTGCACTCCACCTTCGACAGCTTGTCGAAGTCCCAAATGTAGGTCAAACATGACCAAAGATCCTCAAAACTTGTTCAAGGGACAAAAGGCCCCCAAAACTCACTTGTTACTCATCCCGAGTCACTCTGGTCTAGCTAGTTCTACTTCAAAAGCATCGAGCTTGGCTTGAGATGCTTCGACCTCCTGCGCCACAACCTCATGCTTGACAAACTCTTGTATTACTTCTTCGTTGACAGGTCCCTCTAAGTGTTGTTCAACTGCAGTGATGACTTACTCCAGTTCTTCTCCTTGGCCTTCAATCTCTGCGAATAGTTAGAAAGCCTCATCCTATGTTTGTTGGAGCCTCTGATTCACTTCCATGACTTTTCTCTGAATCGTGTGGACCTGCTGTTGAGTAGTGCATTATTCTTGGGATCGCTTCATCCTCTCAACAACTAACAGGGGATTCAACTGTGGCTGTACTATTTCTTCTTGTTGCTTTGCCTCCTAGAGTTGTGACTCCAATGCCTTCAGTTCAGGATCCTCAGTGAGTCACTCATAAGTCTAGGCACTGCGATCACTTAGTTTTTTACATTCCATGGCGAGGGCCTTGATTATCTCAACTACACTTCGATCAATTTATTCTCTTTGATCTCGTACATCCGGCGGAGTGCTGGGCACTGTTCGTAAATCTAAGTCTACTATTCTTTGTTGAAGTTGATGGATAGATTCCATGAGCTATGCTACTTGATTCTCAACTCGGTCTTCTGCCTTTGTCTCTAATCTCGTCACAAAGTGAAGTTCTCTGTCAACTTCTTCTTTGAATCTAAGTTGTTCTATGAGCAAATGCTCTTTATATTGCTGGATTTGTGATTTGTCCTCTTCAAAATTGGTTTGAAGGTCATCCTTCTCCTTTTGTGCAACCCGACATTGTTCTACCATTTCTTCTTGGTATTGTTTCAGGGCCGTTATGGCCTGGTCTTTGTCATCTTGTGCTTGATGAAGGTGATCTTCAGTCACATCAGCTAGTATGCGGAGTTCAGTAGGCTCATCTTCCAACTCTGGTTCTTCTAATGGAGGGGGCGTAGTGGATATTGTGTGGCTGGATTGAAGGTCCTGTTGTACCCCTCTGAGTTCAACCTCAATCCTATCGTACATCTCCTCCTGCTTGGCTTCATGTTTCTACAAGATGTCCTGTAAGGAATTTGCTACAACTACGATGATGAAGTCAAAGTCATCTATAGTGAGCACAATCTGCATCTTAGTCAAGGTGGCTCTAGATTTATTTTAGGAAGTGGGTTTCATGGAGAAAACCTTCATTTTCTTCAAGGGATCGACCTCATCAACAGGATCCCTAGGTGGTGTTACTTCACCCTACTTCTCCTGATCTACTTTTCTGTTGGTCTCTTCTTGATCTACTTTGTCATCACCTCCTCGACCAGGTGATACTGAAGCAGTTTATTTCGATGCGCTACTCAAGTTTTGGACCTCTTTGGTCTTCTTCCTTCTACTGGGTCCAGGAGTATCCTTTGCTTCATGAGTGGTCTCAGGGTATGAAATTTCTTTGGGGTCAGCGGGGATGAGGAGCTATGCAGACCAATCCTTGGTTATCTCTTCGAGGTCCTCCTCTGTGAGCTTGTAGTATGACTGAAGCTCTTCTTTATGCTCTTCTGCGCTCACAGTGATATAAATGAAATGCTGATCTATGCGGAACTTCATGAGGGGTTAGAACTGATTCAAGGTGTTTGGCATCATACGAGGGAAAAATTCGATAGCCCTCTTCAACTGAATATAGTACATATGAAATACCACGTTTGAATACTACTGTTTTCCCATATCGCTCAAGTACCAGAGCGTGGTGAACTTCACAGTGAGCAGCGCAAACGACTCAATGTTAGGGAAGGTTGCACCTTTTGGTATCTCCCAAGCGGAAAAGGCGATGAGGATCAGGAGCCAACTAAAGTGGAACTCATAGCCATGATCCTGAGCTTCGCAGCAGTCCAGTTCCAGCTGGTTTACCAAGTACTTCACCCAGTTGATCTGGAGTCCTTCTACACATTTGTCGGCAAGGTCAACAATGAATCATGTGACTTGTGTAGGTCTGTTCTTTCTTATGAGCTTTCCTGCGATCAGCTGGCAAGCCAGGCACAGTACGCCATTCTAGATGGAAACTACCTTGTAGCCTCACGTTCCCTTTTCTACATCACCATTTGTGTCTTTGATCTTTTGTGCCAATGCGTGATCTGTAGCCTTCCCTCGGTAGAAGTCCTGCGGGTCGGGTCCCTGTATGCTCAATTCGGTGATCCTATGGATCAACGTTGGATTGAAAGTGATGCATCGGTCTAGCCATAGGTAGCCACCATGGTAGCATGATAACAGGAGCTTAACACAAGCGTTAACCTCCTGGTGCCTTTCAAAGTGTGGAATCTTCATTACATTCAAGAGGGTGGACTGCGCAAGGTTCATAGTCCATGGATGGGGGATTATTTTCGAGTTCTTCCCCTTGGTCTTGGTCAAGTATTTGTAAGGAGTGAGCATACTATGGTTCTTGCAGTCTCCTAGGTTGAATTTATTGAACTTCAACGTCATGATATTATCCTGTTTCATTCTAACTGCACGTATCCCCTTCAGGAGGTACACAATAAGCAAGGTGTAATCAAAGTCTCTTGAGACACTGTCATGACTCACTGTACTATCCAGAGGCGGGATGTAGTTGGGTAGGATGGTCAGGATTAGCTTCACATTTTCCAAGTCATATCAGTGCTTGGTTCTCTTCTCTGTTGCCGATTGGGATGGTCTGGATCTGTGAGCAGTCGACGGAGAGGCTTGCACTCCTCTCATTGATGACGCTTGAATACCTGGAGACATTAATTTTGTGGCCATGAGATCGATGATAACTCCTTCAATGACTTTCTCTGCGACGCTGAGCTCGTCCAACATACACGCTTAGATAGGATAACTCGGGTGGATGAATGAGTGCGCAATGCAATGGAACATGTGTCGATCTCAATAAACATAGCGCAGTAGAAATGAAGTGTCTTGGATACAATTCGCAAAAGTGTTCTCGGTGCAACAGTCGAAGAACTAAGTAGACACAATGTAACGAATCTCTCCAATGGACAAGAGGTCTTCATCACTGTGGTTCTGTCTGTTGTGGCATGGTCCCAATGGTCTGATGGCGAGTCTTCGGTCCATCACTATTGTTCTAACCATTCGGGTCGTCGAGATAATGATCATAATGCTTTCAATGGCTATATTTCTTCTCCATGGCGAAGTGCCATGTTGCGTTGTTCTGATATCTCGACGAAGTTCCATTCTTGCAAACCTTCCTTCTACGAAGTCCCTTCTGGAACCCTCTGTAACTTTTCTATCTTTTCTCTCTTCTTACTGATCTTTCTAGCCTTCTTCCTGGTGATCTTCATCTCGATATTCCTCTTTCCATTCTGATTCTTATCTCCTTTGTGCTATTGAGATTCTTTCATAGGGTTAGAGAGTAATACTTCTTCTCTATCTGGGGTAGGTTCTCTACTCGTCTGTGAGTTTGCTTGTGTTATTTCAACTTCGACATCCAAGTTTCTGGTTCTAAGTAGCTTCGATCTCTTCTCCTGTTATTCAATTAAGTGTGCTATCCTCCTAGTCATGAAATCTTTTAATTCTTGCTTCTTTTGCTCTAAGAATTCCTCTTCTTTTCTTCTAGCCTGATTCTTTTCAATTCAAGTTTTTCCTAGTAATATAGAAAATGGGGCATTGTTCTCAATAAATTTAATAACCTCAAAATCTTCCTCTGTCGACATTCCATGAGAACTCATAGATATCTGGGTGATTCTTCCACATAGGGTTATCGACTTTCCCCTAAATAATCCTATTCCTCCCAATGAAGGAATTATAACAGGCTTTCCTAAATTTTCCCAAGTTCTTTCTATCATGATATTTACCTATGTTTCTTCAACTAGAACACAGTCAATGTCGAAGTCTCCTATTCTTGCTTCTATGCATTCTTTTTCTTTTAAGATCTCCGATAAGTTGATATTTCTGTGATCATTTAGGGTTTCTTTCATTTGTAGCAATACATTCTCTGATTCTTTCTGGGGTTCTTCCATGGTCTTAGTTTCTTGAACTCCCTTAGGGTATTCTTGTCTCATATTCATTCTTTCAATATTAGCAATCATTCTAGGGAATTCTAAAACTTCATGATCCATGGATTTACAACAAAGACAACTAGGTATTCTACTAGGGCATTCCTTAGCAAGATGTCCCGGTCTTCTTCAACTGTAACAAAGGGTTAATCCTCGCTTTCTTTTAAATGATCCCCAACCTTTCTTGTACCATGCACTAGGATCATAGTAGATAACCTGCAAATTTTTTTTCTACGGTCCTGCATCCATTTTTTAGTCCAAACATTCTTTCTATGCATAGCAATAACATATCTTTCACTATTTTTGTCAGATCTACTCATATCAAACCTTCTTTCATCTAGTTGTGCCCTAGTTTTCAATCTAGGACAAAATTTATCAAACATACCTAGATCCATACTTTTGAAACAAAAATTTCCACTTATCTTACCATTTCAATCAAAACCTTTCACTGTTCTTACCTTTATCAGAGCACAAAGCTTTAAGATCTTACCTCTTTAACCAAAACTTCTTACTTTACTATTATCATAGAACAAAGATTTCAGGTCTTACCTCTTTTCTTCAGATCTGACTTTTATTCTTGGCACAAAGCTTCACAGGTCAAGTAGAATACTGTACACTAGGGAAATAGATCTATGCATAGAGATTTATCTTTTCTGTAGTTCCCAACAATCACAGTTTCAGATATCAACAACAAAACCATTTGTTGGCACAGAGGCAGACCCAGGGTTCAATGATTACAACAAATCACCAACAAAACCCTAATTACCGACCCTTTCGGCAACACCTGCGAAGAAGATGAAGTCTCACCTGAGGTATATGCATGGGTGGTTGTAGGACTCAGATGTCTACAACCTTAGTTGTGACACAGATCTGTGATTGTAACACCTTAACAAAGCACTTAGCAGTTATAGTTCATTAATATTCAATCTTAGTCTACAATGCATCTAAACCCTAATAATAGATCAGTTCAATATTCACACAGATCCAATAGATTCAAGCACTAAGCATACCAACATAGATCAGATCTGGCATTCATTCACATTATTCAACACTAAGCTATCATATTAGATCCTTCTAAGCATATATCCGTGCACTAAGCATTTAACCATGTAAACAAGAGAACAACCATAAATAACAAAGAAACCACAATGCAGGATATACATGGTTCACCCCCACATTGGGGCTACATCCACCGATTGTTCTTCTTTATTTCTTTCTGTCAATATTCTACATGCATAGAGCCATGATATCTTACTCTGCAGAGGACAAGAGATCTATGCGCACTCCGCTAGATCCTCCTTCCCTAAGTTACATCACAAATCCTCTTCACAGTCTCTTACAATCACTTGCACTTAGCTCTGCAAGTTCTCAACATAACATGCACAACGCACTTACAAGTTGTACTTAGCACAATGTCTAACCTCTCTTCGATCACATAGATTGAACTACTTCCTACATCACCTAGATTTCTATTTATAAATTACAAAAGGGGCCTAAACATGGGTAAACCCATGGGCCGACATCCCCATACCTGTTACATAATCCTAAAACCCAAAAATCCCTAAAGAGGGGACCAAATCCCATGATATCCACTTCGACTTGCGCTCCACCTTCGATAGCCTGTCGAAGTCCCAAAAGTAGGTCAAACATGACCAAGGATCCTAAAAACTTGGTCAAGGGCCAACACCCTTGCTAGCATTATTCACATCCTTCTTATTCTCCTTACCCTTCTTGTTTTTAGATTTCCTCTTTTCCTTGGATTGTTGGTTGCCCTTGGGATCTGTCAATTATACACTGTATACATCTAAAGTTTGGGTTACGGGGGCAGTTGAAATAGGAGTTTGGTTGGCCACAGTCTATTGAATCGATAACTTTTGTAACTAATTAGTCAACTGATCTGTGGGATTTATCTGTGCTGAGCCTACTATAGCATCAACATGAGGCCTAATCTTTTGTTTTTTATTGTCGAAAGTCGACCGTGGTGCATCCGATAGGATTTTGTATAGCATATTAGATTGAGAGTAAATCAACTCTAGTTGCTGGGCTCTCATGATTGCCTCTTATTTGGAAAAAAACCCCATATGTCATGACATCCTTGGATACACAAGGCACCAAGGACTTTAGGAACCACTCAAACAAAAATGTGGGAGGGAACTTAACTTTGATCAAGAAATTTCGTTGATTCTATTCTCGGATGTGATATGAGATATGGATGGCTTATCTTTTCTTGAAGTTGGCCAGAAACTCTATGTTGACATCATTTCTTACTAGTAACTAGAAATGGTTTAAGAAAACCATAGCCAAGTCATTAAAGTAAGTATACTTTGATTTATCGAGCTTGATATACCATTTCAAGGCACCCCCTATAAGAGTGTGTTGAAACAAACACAACTGAACAGAGTCATCCTTTAATGAGTTGGATGAGAACCATAAATGGAATTTCGTAACATGATCACCTGTTTATTTTCTAGGATTTCCTTCAAGCATAGGGATTTTTGAGAGAAACTTAGTCGACATGGGGGGCCAATGCATATCATGAAAGATCGAGTTGTTCAATAGCCTCGAAAAGTATGGAAAATTCATAGTTGCCAGGAAAGGTAGTCTAGGTTGTGGTGGATTCAAAGATAAAGAGGGGCCTAGATTTTGATTGGCACCAGGTTGCTAGGAAATTTTTTCCTGCTAGCCAGGGTTTTGGTAGAAACCATGGTGTCCCTGGATAGTAAAATGAGTTTGTTCTTGATTCTGCATCGTCGACTGATTCCCGTAGTTGGATGACATGCCTTGTGTAGGGATTTCTCCTTGCACGGTATTCCAAGGACCTTGGTTGGGAATGCCCTCAATCGACCCTCCTAGCATAGGTATTGAACCCTTCTTGGGGTTCCCCCGATCGACATCCCTTGCTAAGGAAATGAGCCTTGACAAATATTCCCAAGACCTTGTGAGGAGTAAACTCCTATCATTACTCCTTGTGAAGGAATAAACCCTTGCATAGGGTTTGATTGACCAAATATGGGGTTGCCCCTTGCCGAGAAAGCAGACGATGAGAAAGAGTTATTTCCAAATGCACCGAACAAAGA
The DNA here is from genome assembly GCA_009831015.1 of Picea engelmannii. Classification (NCBI taxonomy): domain Eukaryota; kingdom Viridiplantae; phylum Streptophyta; class Pinopsida; order Pinales; family Pinaceae; genus Picea; species Picea engelmannii. The sequence continues at coordinate 53,309 of ML805947.1, read as the reverse complement.
AAAATGCATAGGCCCTACCATAATCATATAAGATTGAGGTCCAAGACCCCCCCCACTAAAAAAATTAGAGCTGGTGTTAAGCCCAATTGGCTACTGGAAAGCGCCTCCGAGTGAAGGATATGGAGGAGGGATATGACTCCCACCATAAGGGATAACTTTAAACGGGGTAGTGGTTCTTGTGACAGAACCTTGTAATGAATCATTAGAGCTCCCTACTTCTAGATCGACAGTCTGTAGAGTAGAGTAGGTTAGGATCTAACTAGAGTCAAAACCCAACATCCCATATGAAAAGGGAGCACCAAACATGTTCTATATAGAGGGAACAATAGTCATAGTCATTGAAGGGACTATGCCACTGCCCAAAGTAGTGGGTGTATGGAAAACCATAGTCCTGATAGGCAGAGGTGGGGGAGGAGGCATGACATCCCCTCCTATGATAGCTGAGATGGGAGTATGAGGACTCCCAGAAGAAGTAGCACTATTTTCTTCCATCGTCGCTCTTCTAACAAACTGATGTTCAGGTGAAGTCACCTCAGGAGGGACTATCTAAATAAGAAGCAACGCTGATAAGTCAATGATCGGAGGGTTTGCGGGCCTGAATACTTCAGATTCAAGGTCAGAAATGATGTAATCCTATAGTCCAGGAAAGTCTTCTCTAGGAGCTAGCTCGGGTATAGTTTCTTGTGTCCCGTTCACTTAAAATGAACCCTCTTGATCTAGCCTATGCCTTAGTGATGGTGAAGGTGGCTCCAAAGTAATTGATGACAAGCCCTAAAGCCTACGCAAATGAAGAAGCTGTTGATATTCCACCTTGTGAAATGATCAACCAACACTCTAAATTTAAGCTAACGTGAAACACAACACACACACTAAAAAATTCCTAACAGAAAATCAAGCAAACAACTGACTATCAGGAAGAACAGTTATGCCAATCGACACTAGAGAAACTTAACGGTGCAAGTGTAAATAAAACACAGAAACAACCTCTAGGTATACTCTGCAAAGTGTGATCCGACGTCTGCCCTAGGTACCATGGTATACCCTCATAGTCACCCATGTAAGTCCCTAAAAAATGAAACTAGTTTTCCAGCTCGCAGTCAGTCATTAGGTTGGTACAGTTGATAGTTGGGTTGATTGTAATGAGTAGGATAACAAAGTATGAATCCTTTCAAGGGTACTGAAGGAAAATGGTCCAGAAGACAATTGAGGATCTCGAACAGATTCAAGGTCCATGAGGCTCTGTAGTTAAATGTGATTAGCATAAATCCCAAGAACGACCCTCAATATACGATCCCCACTACACTCGTTCTGACTTTAGAGGGGTTATCTCCTCTACCTTTCCTCATGCGACCTCATGTTTATCCCCTATGTTATATAGGGGTCCTAACTGACTCTTGCAAAACTTGACTCTGACACTCCCTATCACAGACTCTTATGGTTGTTTAATCGGCCTTGAAGAGTTTTCTCTCCACACCTATTAACCCTACAAACAAAATTATATTTGATTTTAAGTGTCTTGATTTACTTAAAAGGGTACAGACATGAAACTTATGGTGTTTTCAAGAGACGAAAGAGAAGAAATAGAAACTTTAGAACATTCATGCAAAAGAAAACTAGGTTCTACAACTGAAAAATGGCTTTTAATATTTGTAAATGAAAACTTTTCGAAGTATAGTCCAAAATCCTAAAATGCAAAAAGTTTCATAAAATGTGCTTTTCATTTAACAATGAAAATTAAAACTACTAAAATTTCAAGGAAATAGAAAAGAAGGAACTTTGGAAATGGAACTCTTTTCTTTTGTAATAAACATCCTATGCTACAAATACAAAACAAAAATGCATAACTAAATGCAACTATAATTGTTTTTTGATTTTTTGAATGCTTAGAAAAGAAAATCACAAATAAATGATATTTTTTTGTTTTTCAAAGAACAAACAAGGTAAAGAGGAAGTAAACCCAAGATTGACACATAACCTAAGCCACTACTTGAGCGCAAGGATTCATCGGAATCCATAGGAGGATCTAACACTTACAATTTCACCCTAAACCTTTAGAGCAAACAAAAGAAAATAAATAAACAACAAGGGTTCTTTACAAACTGCAAGATAAATTGAATCTTTAACCCAACCAAACACAATCAACAGAGACCTTAAAGAGTTTAGGAAGGACTGGAAAGCAAAGAGCTTCTTTCCAGGAAAGAAAACATCTTTTAAAAAACCCTTCCAAAAAACATAGACATGTTTTATTCTCGAGTAGCCTGCGTATGTACACGGGTTTTATACTATGCAGATTGTGTATGTACACTTGCTATACAGAGGACAAGGCACACACACCTTTGAAAATTTTCAAAAAAGGAAAAGGTTTGGACAAACAACTGGGAAAGGAAGGCTGGTAGGCACCTGGAAGGTGACCATAGACTCTAAATGACTCAACAAAATTATAAAACTAGAAAAGAAACTGAAAAAATCCAATCAAACCAAAATCTCTCACTAAGACCCTAGAGAGACTCCCAGTGGAGTCACCAATTCTGCTACGGGGAAAATCCCTCTAAATTGAGTCCAAGGAATAGGAAGAGTGATAACTCCCTTAAAATATTGATGTATCTTTAATATACCAGAAAACCATATAAACTAAGTGATAAGAGAAAGAGGAAAGAGAGGGTTAATGAGTGCACCTTCAATCCTTACGGTTGGTGTAGACATCTTTTGCTTGTTGCTCCCTCCTAGATCATAGATATCCTCCCAAATATGACTTGTAAGGGGTTAGGAATACAATGAAACAACATATACAAACTCCAATAATCACTTTAAAAACCTAAATATAGATATAAATGCTCAAATTAACAAGAATATGTAAACATAGTGTTTTGGGACAAAGATAATGTCGTTTATTCAAATTCAAGATAAAAAAGGTTACAACCTTTGTTGGTGACCGCTCTACGAACCAAGTCCAGGATCCTCTGTTTACACTCCAAGTGCATAAATCCCACATTATATTCTCACAACCAACATACCACCAAGGGAAGGAGGAAGGGTTGCATAAGGAGAATGGCTAGAGGGGAATGATGAGGCTAAAACTTAGAATGAGATGCAAATCTTGGGCAATGAAAGGGAAGGGATTTTGGAAGATTTTTATTATTCTCTTGTTCATGTGTCGAAATGACTCCCCAAGACCTCCATTTATATTAGAAAAATATGTTTATTCGGTTTGGGGACGGTCTTCAAGGAATAAAATGGTTAGGAAAACCTCCATAGTTTGTAAACTCCGTCGAATTTTGCGCAATTTTATATTTTTTTTCAAATTTTGGAGGTAAAAACATGATAACTAGCATGAAACACACAAGTGTACATGGGATAAATAGCATGAAACATGCATGTGTACCTAGGCTATTAGTGTAGTAGGGTGTGTACACTATCCAAAAAAATATTTTTTAGAAGGAAGCCTCAATAGTATTTTTGGCAAAGTATGCAAATGGATGGGCTGATGTATTTGATTTACATATATGACCTTTTTGGACTATAACACCCTCCTAGAGAGACTAGTCAAGAATTATAGGTCTTCAGTGGTGGGTTTTAATGATTGTCCCTCTATCATGAAAGCCTATGCATCTGCATTCCAGTATTCTACAAGATGGTTTAAAAGTCGTGGTTGAGCTCTCATAAGGGGACATTGGAAGTATTTCCATAACCTGCATTGTTTTAATGTTTCCATTGCCACCAGGTTGTCCTTGACCATTTGATCAACATCCTCATGTTCTCTTTCCCTCCAACAAACATACATTCTGAGTCATGTCAACATTTTTTGAAGTTAGTGCTTCTCTTTTTCAAACTTTTGAAGCATGTACGTGCCCTTTTGTGGTATCAGTGGTGTATGTATGCTTGATGATAGTATCTTAACTAGAATACATACATGCATTGATTGTGAAAAGCGTGCGTACACACAATCGAGACAATGTTTGAGAGCGCGTGACCCCCAAATACATCTAAAGAATGAAATGAATGGATGAATTTGCAGGAAAAGGGAAAAATTACTTACTTGGCCCAAGAATGAGTTCATTCCGTCCATCGATTCTCTCTAAATGTTGATTTGAAGGAAGAGGGTTTTGGTTATTTTTGGTAATTTTCAAAATGCAATGGTAAAAATGCCTCATTTTACTCCTATTTACAAATTTTTGAGCCAGTTTGGACCTACTTTGACCCTGATTCTTCACTTTTTGTCGCTCGATGGATGTTATGATTCTTCTTGGTGATATTTTGGTCCTTTTAACTTATTATTCCTTTGGATTTGGTGTTGTTTGATGATTGAGTACTACTTTTTCGATCTTGTTACGAAGTTGTGATTTCTCCATTTGCATTTAGGATAGGTTATTAACTCCTTGCATTTTGCATTCTAATTGATGATTTCCATTTTTCCATAGGATCAACCCCACTAAAGTGTGACACAAAACCTTCTATGTTGTTTTAGAAGTGTCATGATTAAGTGGTAGAGCCTTTTCCTCCATGGATGTTGTTAGGATCTAATCCTAACCCATCTCCATGGGTCATTAGTTAGCAAGATATGTTTTATATGTAATAAAGGCCGACATTAGTTAATAAGGCCTAATAAATAAATGAGAATAAGTCAATGTAAGAAGACCTAATAGAAGATTCTTCTTCTAGAAAGATATTCCTCTAGAAGTTTCATTAGAAGGTACGATTAGTATAAATAAGTGTAAGAGGCATGGGCGAAGTTTTTCTTGGATATTATTATAATAGATCTCTACTCTGCTAGAGGTTTCCCCCTCGAAGAGGCAAGTGAACATTGCTATCATTAATAAAGGTGCTCTTTCTGGTGTTATTCTAGTATTATTCTGATATTGTTCTAGATATATCATTGTTGTTCTGCTATTTCTTGCTCAATATTTATGTTCTGCATATTATATTGTATTTGGAATATTTCACATGGTATCAGAGCTCTTTCCAAAGCATGACTTGTGGGGTAAACATTTTTCAGGGTAGAGACATATTCTGACGTCTTTAAGCTATAGAGATTTGTTGTTATGCGCATAAACCCATAGTCGGGAAATCATACCCAGAGGAAATACAAGTGGTTTTTAAGTGCACATCTGTTGGCCACCCTTGTAACCCCTCTTGGTACTCCTTCGAGTGGTAGCGCATCAGACAACACCTATATAAAAATTGACCTAGGTATCCTAAAGCCCTCCATATATAAACCGATCGACCATCTGACTGTTATAGTGTCATCAAAAACAACACTCAGGAATATACTCTCTCGTACCTTGGTAGTCAGGTAGTACAACTAAGGGTATGATCTAGCCTCCTTAGTTGGTGCCCTGAGATATTGGGCCGAGTACTACTGTTGGACCCCACATGTATATCATTGAGATATAGCATAGGGAAAACCCTTTTATGTATAACCCTTGAATCCCCTAACCCTTATTGTAACCTAGTCCATTGCGTTCCTCTCTTTGTTTTGATTGCAATGGTACCCTTCACTTTTAAGCATTTTTTTTTTCGTGGTCCCACCCTTTTCTGAGACACCCTTATTTGGCACCTATCCCATTGGATTCCTCTTTTTGCACTGATCACCCTAGTACCTATCAAATTTTGTGACCTAGATTTCCCTCCTGACACTTCACTGGCTACCCAATCCTCCACCATGCCTACTACCTACTCCCAGAGCCATGACAACCTAGACTCTAGGACACCAACCCTTGAGGAAGACCTTAAATATGTCAAGGTATCCCAACAATCAATCTCCCAACAACTAGTAGAGGTGCTACAAAATCTCAAGGGTTATCATGTTGAGTACATTCCATCTAAACCAAAATATTCCTAGCATGACCATACCTAGTCGTCCCACTCCCCTTGGGGATCTACACACTCTTGGAATAAGGTGCCCAAAATTAACATGCACAAAATTGATGGTTCTAACCCAGATAGGTGGGTGTCTCAAATGGAACAATACTTCATCGTCCATGATATTCAGGATGATGAGACCAAAATCCATGTTGGGGTTCTATACCTAGATCAAGAATGGTGGAAATGGTGGCAGTGGCATAAGAAGTGTTATATTGGATTCCCCACTTGGAGCATGTTCACCAAAGAAGTTTTTGTTCGTTTTGATCGTGATTCTCATTTTTTGGGAAAGTTCACAAATCTACGCCAAACTGGATTAGTATATAACTTCATCACAACATTTGAACAGTTGGATATCAAAACTGAGGGCTTATCTGATGAATTTTACCTTGAATGTTTTATCAGTGGCTTAAAGGATGCCATCAAGGCTCATGTGAGTATGCATCATCCTACTACCTAGTTGCATGCATGTCAATTAGCCAGGTGTTGAGGAAAATGTATAAATAACCTTACTCAAGCATTTTGAGATCTTGCTAGGCTAAGGAAAAATAGTTGGGAATGTTACCCAAAGTTTATAGCCTTTAATTCAAAACAATCTCTTAATCCATAGGTAATATGTAATAGGGACTAAGTCTGATTTATATGTTATATGTAACTTTAAAAAGGAAACGAAGAAGATATATACATAAGTGTGTACATGGATAAGAAACAAGAATAAAACTAAAATCTGAACAATATCATTAAGATACACATGTGAGATTGAAATAAAAAATTTGATTTTTATATTAACTTCATTTTGAGATACAAAGAATAACTCTCTTTACAAACCCCTGTGAGGGTGGGATCAAAGTCAAATATATAAATCTATGATGGGAACCATACAAAAAGACTCTAACAACAAAAGAAAACTGAAGCTAAAGATCTGATCAACTTGCCATAAAAATGTTGTCACTTGACTCTTTAGAAACAAGTTGTTGAAAGATACGATTCAGTTTTGAATCATGCTTCCTTCAATAAGACCGTACTTATATAAGAAGTTCCCCTTCTGTTTTCTCCTCCTTGTCTCTTCCTTTTCTTTAGCCTTTATTCTTTCTCAATAAGTTATGGTAGTTCAACTACCTTTCCTTTGTTAAGCTTAATTATCTTAACTAATTAGTTGAGACAAACAAATAATAATATAAATAAGGGTCTATTTAAATAATAAATAAATAAGTGGGACCCCTTATAACTCCAATTTTCATTTTTTTAATAATCATCAAAACATGAAGTATAATACCCCAAATATTTGATTCAAACATCGGCCCCATCCTCATATTAATAATCAAATATTTTAATATCAACAAAATAGAACATGACCATATCCAAAAATAACATTATATCCATTTTGTACAAAACTTTGTCTAAATATCTATTTGTTGTCCAAAATACTGTCATATCAAATAAAAATACTATCCTCAAAAGAAAGTAACATTAACAGGATTAAAAACCATATTTGCTGTGAGAGGCATTTTACCTCTTTTCACTGTTTCTTTCTCTTGATCCCTTTTCTGATTTATCCTGTGCAACAACCTTCAACTGATGAGAACCTTGTGGGTGGATTGCACTAATGAAATGGGAACACCCATCTTTGAGGTGGAGATGAGAGGATACTGATTCAAAGGAGTCTTTAGAAGACTTGGAGGGATTAGCCACAACTTTTCCTTTATCTAATTTTGGCTCAAGGATGACATATTTTAATATTTTGCTTGCATGAGAGGATTGTACTGTCCAGACAACACAATCAGCTTGTGAATTTGGGTTGATTGGAGGTGGGGGAGGTGTTAATGGCAACAAAACAATAGGCCAACCATGGTGATGATCTATAGGTTGATGGATAATTTATTGCCAGTCATCATTGGCAGGTGGTTCTGGCTACATAGACACATGAGGGGGGACATGGATACCAAAGAAATTTTGACGTGGCTAGAAAGGAGGCCTCTCAGGTATAGGTTGCATAATTCCTTGGCCAACTATATTAAAAAAACCAACTTGGAAAAGTTGATTTAGTTCTTGCGGATCAATGTCAAAATATATTGAAAATCGTGGCCTTATATGGCCTCTTTGCCAATTATTTCCTCTACCTCTATTTGCACCTTTTCCATTGTTGCCTTTGCTAAAGAAACTCATCATGAAGGAATATTCCAATCATGTTATGAAAAACTCTTAACAATCCATGCATCAATACTCTATCTAAATAAAATAAAAAAGTTGGCTCTATCATTCACAACAGAAACACATGCAATCCATCCATCCATCATACTTTTAAACTCAATAATCAATTTCCATTTGAAAAGGAAGTGATAGGGCTACTGGGAAGAAGGGGGGTTTTGTAATGAGCAAAAAATGGTATCATGGACAATAAATACCCAACGAATATTGTTTAAGCAAATGCAGAGGTAACTTCTTTACAAAAACAATGTCTCCATATCCAAACTTCCAACACTAGTCATCATCTAGTCCCTTTCCTTTCCTTTTAATCCTTTCTCTTTTTTTTTTGAATGAAATTCATAATAATAGAACATGGAATAAATTAAATGTATTTGGGAAGGAGGTGGTCATATAATGAGAAAAAAGTGAGATAATGAACGAGAATGAGACGATTTTTGTTCTATTACATGAAATAACCTTTATTGACTTTTAAAATCGACACTGCCATCATTTGCCAAAAACCTTTCTATGTTAACAATTCAAATCAAGACATGACAATTTTTATAGGGCTCAGTATAAAACCCAAGGAAAATTTTAGGACTGTCAAAATTTACAATTTTCATTTCCCTTTTCCCCTTTTCCATAGATATCCATTTAAACTAGAAGAAATTTTTATAAGAGATTGTTTACAAAGTCAATTGAAAACAATTATAACCAGATTGCCTCAAGATAGCATGGGAGGCTGAGAAAACAACCATAAAACCATCGACCCTTCATCATATAAAAATTATATCACAAACCCAATAATTGCTACATAAACAGACTGGGTTCGAAACACCATTGTGAAGCTGGTTGTTATCATTTTTTTTAAAGAAACCATATAACCTCAAAATCAACATTATCATCATAGATAAATAACAAATGATCCAAGACCACACAGATATAGCGAATCTTTTCCATGGTCGAGTCAACACCATAACAAGTATCAAAACCCGAGTTTGAGTTCACTAACAATCCTATGTCAGATAGAAAAGTGGGGTCTGGGCAGGCCATGGGTGAAATATTTTGAAATGGGGCTACAAAGAAAACAAAAATACATCTTTTACCAAGACAAACATTTCCACAGACCTCCCAAAATGGTCGCAAGGAAAATAAACAAGTCTCCAATATATTTTCAAACAGTGGAATGATAATACAAAGGGCATGTCATTACTCCATAATCACAAAAACCCAACTATTCTTTTTATTTCATAGAGAAAACTCTTCGAAATTTAATGCGTGAAACCGAATGTATTCTCCATAATAATTTGCCAAAAATCATACCATAATAACCAACATTCATTATGGGAGCAACACAACCACATACTTCAAGCGGAATGGAATGCCAAACAAATTTCCAAGCTTGAAATGTTAAATTCCAATAGGGAGAAACCCAATGTAATTTGCATAGCCAAAAAACCCATATACAACCACTGTAATATTCAGAAAGCAAACACACTTTGAATGCAAATTCTAAGAGACAACACAATGATTTTATTCGGAGTAGAGTTATAGTTCATGAATGGAGGGATAATATCCAACATACTTGTGATGAAAATTCTAGAAATCTAAGGGCACCACTATTCTCCCAAAGGCGAGAAAAGCAACAAAAATACTAACTGGAGAAACCAAAACAAGAGAAAGTATAGTGAAGGTGGAGGCTTTGAGGTAGGGTAAGAACAACATCTAGTAAATGCACATTGTTTCCCCTCTTTTCTCACTAATTTCCATCAACCACATCCAAGTACGAGCGCACCCAAACTTCCAAACATTTTTCAATAAAATACATAGTTAACATTGTGTGCCATCAAATATATCATTTCCAATTCAAAATCGAATTGACCCCGTCCACATAGATTTCATAAGTATTATATGCCCGTTCAACACTTAGCACCAAAATATGTCCCACATTTCTTACTAACACAGGGTTTCCATTCCATAAAACATATCAATTGTCCACAATATATAACAAGTATACCATAAGTGCAATACACCATAACTATGTACCATAATATATGTCAAGCAAGAATGAAAAAATATGCTTATCAAAACAAACATTTTCCTCCTCTTTTTATTTTCAAATCAAATTTCCAGCACACTTATCATTCATCCATTTCACATGGAAACCAACTCGAATTTCTGGGTTTATTCTCAAGTTGTAGAATAATTTTTGCAAGGTAGTCGCGTAAATTAGAGAAGTGTCTTTCATCATTATTTACATAAGGGGGTCCCATCCATATATATATATATATATATATATATATATATATATATATATATATATATATAGGCGTCAATAAAATGGTGAATCGACAGGGAAATCTATTCTCAACATATTTAGAACTCAAAATGTTTGGTTTCATAGACCAATAGAAGTAGGTGATAAAAAACTACTGAAAATAATAGTTATGCAACAGGGGGAAAAATTATGGTTTAAGGGAGATGATGAGATGGGACTTCGGGAAATTACTTATGGAAAGTGAGATGTATGAGGGGATTTGGTCCTCTATGAATAACAATCAAATAAGATTCATAACTGATAATTATTTTTAGAATTCCAAGGAGAATGCTTCTGATATGCTATTGAATCTCAGGATGGATGGAAGAAAGGGATAGCAGAAACAAGGAAGAAAACAAAACCAACTATACTACAATAGTATTGAAAGAAAAAAGCTATTCTAGCGGTGTCTCAAAAGAGGACATCATGACAACTGTGTGTATATTATTTTCATCGATCAAGAATACTTATAGAATGACATTGTTATGGAAAAACTGATCCAGACTCTATTTCTGATGACCATGCAAAACCAACAAAATAAATTAAAACTCAATAAACCTTAAAAAAATAGTAAAACAAAGGACTATATACAACAATCATGTTTACACAAAGTGCTAGTGATCAAGTTGGTTCCACATAATGTTTCAAGTGGGAACCATTAGTACTATAAGAAAACATTTGCTCCTCCAAATCCTTTAGAAGGTATGAGTTTGTGCCAAGGATACAAGTGATTTTGAAAGCACCTAGCCATACCTTTTGGAATTTAGAATGTCAACCTCTTTCAGCATGGGATGAATCCCATAGTAGGACTTTGTCGTCAATCTTGAATTAAACAACCTTTGCTCGTTTGTTAAAATACTTTTTCACTGTTTTTTGCCTTCTTTTTAGGTTCTCCAAGGCAAAGTTTCTTTGTTCTTCCAAGGCTAACAATGCATTTATCCTTTGGGGAACATTAGAATAATTTAATTCTCCAGTCTGTAACATCAACTGTAAGGAGGAAAGATCTAGCTCAATAGGAATAATATCCTCTTGGACATATATGAGCTGAAAGGGGGTAAATCTCGTACTTTCTTTGGTGGTTGTATGGTTTGCCCAAAGGGAATAAGTGAGAAGTGTGTGCCACTGGAGAGGTTTGTTGTCTATGATTCTCTTTATGATCCTAACCATAATTTTGTTAGTGGACTCTACTTCCCCATTTCCTTGAGGGTAATAATCAGATGAAGTGAAATGTTTGACACCTAACTTAGCCAGAAATTGGGTCAATTTTGAAGAAATGAAGGTTGGGCCATTTTCCGTAATGATCTCTAATGGGATGTCGAATCTGGAAAAAATATTAGATTCTAGGAAAGAAACTACCTACTCATTTTGTGCGTGTATAAGAGGAACAACCTTAGTCCACTTAGTAAAGTAATCAATGGTTGTCAAAATAAAGATATGCCTTGCAGAAGATGGAGGGTCGATAGGACCAATAAATTCTAGACCCCACTTAGAAAAAGGGAAATTTAGGAGGACAGGTTGTAAAGGCATGGCAGAAAGACGTTCTTTCCTAACAAGTTTTTGGCATTTATCACATGATCTTGCAAATTTATATGAATCACAGAATATCGAAGGCCATTAATAACCATTTCTTATGATCTTAAAAGAAGTAGCCTTAGCGGAAAAATGGCCACCGATGTGAATGATAGAAGCTGATGATCCATGGATCTCACGTAATAATTTATGTGCTTCCTCATCATTTACACATCGAAGTAACAAACCATCACCAAACCTCCTAAACAAATGGTCTCCTAAAATGATATACTTGAAAGATTCAAGGCAGAGTCTCCTTCTCTGGTGAGGATCCATCCCATTTGGACACTTTTGATACTGCAAATAATACACTAGATTTTTATACCAAGGATGCTCAGATAGAGAGAGATTCTGATTTTCAATACAAAATAGCGTTGAAAGAGGATTATCTTCGTCGTCAAGTTATTCACTTGGTTTAGGGTGTTGAGCTAATTGAAGGGCTAGGTCTCATCCCTTGATTGTCTTTGAGTTCATGATCGTCAAATCATGCTCCTGAATTTTGGAAAGCCAATGTGCAAGTTTTCCTTAAAGATAAGTTTGTGAAAGAAGAAACTTCACAGTAGGTAAAGGGACTTTCACCTACATATGTTTTCCCAAAATAAAATGTTGAAAATTTTCTATACCCTTGACAAGAGAAAAAACATGTTTCTCAATATAAGAGTATTTTATCTCATTGTCTGATAGACTTTGACTCATGTATGCTACAAGTTTTTCATTGTTTTGGTCATCAGATTGTAAGAGGATGGCAACAATTGCTTCCTCGGTGGTATTGGTATATATGATTAAGTCTTTCTCAAAATCCAGTTTCGCCAGAACTGACGCATAACTAATTTCCTTCTTAATCCTAAGGAAAGTATTATCGACCTCATATGTCCAAGAAAAATAACGATCCTACTCTAGAAGATTATGGATTGGTTTAACCATGATAGAAAAATCAGGAACAAATCTACGGACAAAATTAATAATGCCCATGAAATCTTGAACTTGTTTCTTGGAGGTGCGGGAATAGAGGTTTAGAATGGAAATAATCCTCTAGTGATCTATACTTATCCCTAAATCAGATTTTTTTTTATCGAGGAGCTTACCCTTCGTGACACCCAAAATAGATTTTGAAGGATCTAAAGAAATGCCAAATTTTTTGCAATGCATGAGAAATTTTCTAAGATGACTGAAGTGATCCAACCGGTTTTTAGAATAAGGAGTCAAATCATCAAGATAAACTTGGATAATATTATCAATTAGATCGTCAAACACTATTTGCATAGCTCTTTGAAAGGTGGCTCCTGCATTAGATAATCCAAAAGGCATGTGTTCATAATAAAATGTGCCCCAACGTGTGGTAAATGTAGTTTTATATCTACCTGTCCTTTTTACCTTGATTTGATTATACCCAAAAAAATCGTCAAGTAAGGACATCATTTGAGACCCTGCAACCTGTTGTAAAATCATTTCCATATAAGGAAGCAAAAAATGGTCTTTTACACTTTCTCTATTCAATGAAGGGAAATTGACACATAATCTGATATGGTTGGTATTTTTCCGAACAAGCACCAGATTTGAAACCCAGTCAGAATACTTAATTGGAAAGATTATATTAGCTTTCAACAAATTTTCCAATTCTTTTCTAATAGCGGATTCTAGCGCAGGTTTAATAGGTATTTGTATTTTCCTAATTGGTTTCACCCCTTCCTTGATATGAATGGAATGTTGTATGAGAGCATGATCAAAACCATGAATATCCTTGTATGACCAGGAAAAAACATCTTGAAATTCACAAAGTAATTCTGTGAATTTTGATTTTTCTTCATTAGAATATTGGGCACCTAATTTAATGATCTTTGGATATTTGGATGTCCCAATATTCAAGGAAATGGTATCACCAACTTTCCTTTTCAACTCCTCTCCCTTATGTGTTTCTTTTTTTCCTACATCACTTGACGAAAATGAACTTTTGAGAGGAGTCAAGCCTTTAGGAAAATTTTCATATTCAATATAAATGATTTCTTTGGGCTTAAACAATTCATTTTGTATGAAAGCAAAACTTCCTTCGTCACTCGAAAAAACCTGCCATGATTCTTCGTTATCAGGGATGTGAGGACAATATAGAGATTGGAAGATACAATCATGTCTTTGAGGTAAAATATGACGGGTAGGGGATGCTACAAAAACAACTAACCTATTAGCCATTGAATTAAGTTCCCTCTTAACATGAGTGATGTTAAATGATAACATATTTTAAATCAGCATCCAAACAACTTGAGTATAACGTTTAAGTAACTTATTGCTTGGTGAATAAATATTACATACAAGATTCACAACAAGTTCAGAATTACCAAAAACTGTAAGGTGGCCACAACCAAGGTTATATGCATTTTTGATGCCTAACAATAAGGCCTCAAACTCGGTAACATTCTTTGTGCAAGAAAATTCCAACCTATAAGAGAAATTATGGATTTTACCTATAGGAGAATATAGAATGATGTCGACTCCATTACCTTCATTTGAACATGAGCCATCGAAATGCATGTGCCACATGCCATCATCAAAATCAATTGGTTCAAGCATAGTGTCATCTTCATCAACAAAGTTAGAGCACACTCCCAAATCTTCTTCGAGATAATTTACATTAGGTTGGGGAATGCTCTCTAATATAGTGGCATTCTTCCTTCCCTAAGGACTATAATGTTCTTTCTGTGTTCCATCAAGTGAAAGGTATCCACAAATGTGTTCCATCAAGTGAAAGGTATCCACCAGTTAAGGCTTGCCAATCCCTTTCCAAAATAATTGAATAGTTACTTACCGACATATCAATTACTTGGATGTTAAGGTTTTTTCGTATCTCAGGATGTGTGCACAAAATTAAGGTTACATCCTTATGAGCTATTTTGTCCATGATTTTTATTGAAATATAGAAAGGGGGGTTTTTTACAGGGTTCCAAAAATTATTTAAGCCTATCTTATTTACATTTGTTTCCTTTTCCTTTGACTCTTCAAATAGAATGGATATGGTAGAAAGTTTTCCTTCCATGAATTCCTTGAGATGATTTTGTTGTTCCGGGACGACAACCATGTCCAAAAGGGTAGCATCAACTTTGATATTAAACAATTGTTTAAGGATATTGTAATTAGAAGAGGGAAGAAGAGAAGGCACTCCTTGATCATTTGAAGCTCTGACAACTTGTGTATCAACAATTTGAGAAGATGAGCTTGGGGAAGAAGAAGTGCGAGGAATATCGAATTTTCCCTTGGTAGTGTAATATTTATTCCTTGTATTGATTACCATAACATCCTCTAGTTCATCCCAATCTAAAACAATGATCGTGGTATTAGGCCTTTTCCCAAAGATATTATCTCTAGCATTCTTTTTAACCTTGTAGGCATTCTCATCATGATTTTCTTCACAAAAATTACACCAACTACGAGTCATTATGGCCTTCAGATGAATTTTTTTTTCATTCGTTTTTCTAAAAGGCGCTAAGGAAGAATAAGAAGCCCCAAGGGGAGAGGAAGAAGAAGTTCCTTTCCGTTCATAAGATATCATCCTAATATTCATATCTTGCATGAGTTGTAGAATGGAAGACATGTCTATTTGCTTGACCAAGTCTCCCTTAGGAAGAACCATTCTTTCAAGTTGCTCTTCATATTCTAGGCAAGCCTGAAGGGTGGAACCGATATTTTCGATGGCCTTCTCTTCAATTATATGATGATACTGAGAAGGTACTGCATTATAATAATGCATGAAAGTAGATTGATTTTGAGGACAGATCAGTTCTGGAATTTGATTATATAGTTTGGTGAAATGAAGGTTAAAATATTTAATGGTTTCATCATCCTTATAAGCAATATTATTGTATTCCCTTAACATCTTAGCTGGACTCTTGGGCTGTCCATAAGTGGATTTGAACCAATCAACCAATTCTTCCCAATTTGAAAGGATTTTGGCAGGGAGGTCAAAAACATTTGCTGCGGCTTTCCCTTCGAGAGAATTGACAAATAAACTCATGCAAGTGTCGTTATCGTTAGCCCCTATGTTATGAAAATCATTAGAGAATGCTACAAGGTGTTCATTCATAGAAATGGTACCGTTTCCCGAGAACCTAGGTAAATGATCCTTGAATTTTGGTAATGGATGGGTGGCTGGTGCGAGATTCAAAGGAGAAGATTCGTGCCATGGGGTGGTTGTAGCATCTTCCTCAAATTGGAAAAGTCCATATTTATTAATGACCTTAGCAGGATTGGTAGTGGATTGAATATCGATTTGATGACTATAGATACTACCAATCACAGATGAAGAAGAAGGTTGCGAGGAGGATGGACCTCCTATGCCACTACCACTACCCGCAGATGTCATGTTGAAAGTGATAGGTATGGGTGATGGGGATGAACTAGAAGAATCATATAAGGTTCACCTAAGAGAACTTCGTTGTGTTGATAAGACAATTTTCCTCCTTCCTATTTCAGAAATAGGGGTAGTTTCAGGGGACAACCCTCTTCTCCTTTGAGAAATTTGAGGATTAAAGGACATGAAATAAAATATCATTGAGGTAGGAAAAATAAGGTTATTGTTGATTTCTGGGATGCCTTTTCCTGGATTCCCAGCATTCATGTACGTTTATGTCCCTAGTAATTACTTCCCAAGAGTTGTGAAGTTTAGCATGAGTACTAACAGTTGCTAAGATAGTATTGAACAAGGTCAAGGCAATGTTGTTTTGGTCATCAAGACCGTCTCTAATATTAGGTTGTCTCACAACATGTATTTTCATGGAAAAAATCAGTCAAAGAGTAATCGAACAAAACAAAAAAATAAAATACAATCATGATACAATCAACCAGAGAGATATGGGAAGATATCCCCAGTATGGTCACCAAATAAATGTTGAGGAAAAGATATGAAGAATCTTAAGCATTTTTAGATCTTGCTAGGCTAAGGAAACATAGTTGGGAATGTTACCCGGAGTTTATAGCCTTTAATTCAAAACAATCTCTTAATCCACAGGAAATATGTACTAGGGACTAAGGCTGATTTTATATGTTATATGTAATTGTAAAAAATAAAAGAAGCATAGATATACATAATTGTGTACATGGATAAGAAACAAGAATAAAAGTAAAATCTGAACAATATCATTAAGATACACATGTGAGATTGAAATAAGAAATTTGATTTTTATATTAACTTCATTCTAAGATACAAAGCATAACTCTCTTTACAAAGCCCTCCGAGGGTTGGACTAAATTCAAATTTAGAAGTCTTTGATGGGCACCATAAAAAAAGACTTTGAAAACAAAAGAAAACTGAAGCTAAAGATCTAGATGAACTTGCCATAGAAATGTTGTCACTTGACTCTTTATAAACAGGTTGTTGAAATATACAATTCAGTTTTGAATTTTGTTTCCTTCAATAAGACTCTGCTTATATCAAAAGTTCCCCTTTTGTTCTCTCCTCTTTGTCTCTTCCTTTGTTGAGACTTTATTCTTTCTCAATAAGTTATGGTAGTTCAACTACCTTTCCTTTGTTAAGCTTAATTAGCTTAACTAATTAGTTGAGACAAATAAATAATAATATAAATAAGGGTCTATTTAAATAATAACTAAATAGGTGGGACCCCTTGTCACTCCAATTTTCATTTTTTTAATAATCAACAAAACATGAAGTATAACGCCCCAAATATTTGATTCAAACAATTGCTTGTAATTCCCATCCTCATATTAATAATCACATATTTTAATATCAACAAAATAGAACATGACTATATCCAAAAATAACAATATATCCATGTTGTCCAAAACTCTATCTAAATATGTATTTTCTTTCCAAAATATTGTCATATCAAATAAAAAGACTGTCCTCAAAATAAAATAGCATTAACGGGATCAAAAACCATATTTGTTGTGAGAGGCATTTTGCCTCTTTTCACTACTTCTTTCTCTTGATCCCTTTACTGATTTATCCTGTGCAACAACCTTCAATTGATGTGAACCTTGTGGGTGGATTGCATTGATGACATGGGAACAATCATATTTGAGGTGGATATGAGAGGATATTGATTTAGAGGAGTCTTTATAAGACTTGGAGGGATTAGCCACCTCTTTTCCTTTATCTAATTTTGGCTCAGGGATGGCATATTTTAATCTTTTGCTTGCATGATAGGAATGTACTGGCTAGAAAACATGATCAGATTGGGAATTTGGGTTGATTGCGGTCAAGGATGGGGTAATGAAAATGATACAATAGGCCAACCATGGTGATGAGCTACAGGTTGATGAACAATTTCTTGCCAGCCATCATTGGCAGGTGTTTGTGGCTACATAGACACATGAGGGGGTACATGGATACCAAAGAAATTTTGACATGGCTAGAAAGGATGCCTCTCAGGTATAGGTTGCATAATTCCTTGGCCAAATAGATTAAAAAACCCAGCTTGGAAAAGTTGATATAATTCTTATGGATCGGCGTCAAAATGTATCGAAAATCGTGGCCTTCTATGGCCTCTTTGCCAATTATTTCCTCTACCTCTGTTTTCACCTCTTCCATTGTTGTCTCTGCTAAAGAAACTCATCCTGAAGAAATATTCCAATCATGTTATGAAAAACCATTAACAATCCATGCAAAAATACTCTACCTAAATAAAATAAAAAATTTGGCTCTATCATTTAAAACAGAAGCACATGCAATCCATCCATCCATCATAATTTTAAACTCAATAATCAATTTCCATTTGAACAGGGCATGATAGGGCTACTGGGAAGATGAGAGGTTTTGTATTGAGCGAAAAATGGCAGCATGGATGAGAACTAACCAATGAATATTGTTCAAGAAAGTACAGAGGTAACTTCTTTACAAAAAAAATGTCTCCATATGCAATCTTCAAACACCAATCATCATCTAGTCCCTTTCCTTTCCTTTTAATCATTTCTCTCTTCTTGTTTTTTAAATGAACTTCACAATAACATAACAGGGAATAAATTAAATGTATTTGGGAAGGCGGTGGGAATATAATGAGAAGAAAGTGAGATAATGAACGTGAATGAGACGATTAATGTTCTATTACATGAAATAACCTTTATTGACTTATAAAATTGACATTGCCATCATTTTCCAAAAACCTTTCTCTGTTAACAAGTCAAATCCAAGACATGGTAATTTTTATAGAACTCAATATAAAACCCAAGGAAAATTTCTGCACTGTCAAACTTTACAATTTTCATTTCCCTTTTTTCCTTTTCCATAGATATCCATTTAAACTAGTAGAACATTTTATAAGATATTGTTTACAAAGTTAATTGAAAACAATTACAACGAGATTTCCTCAAGCCAACATGGGAGGCTGAGAAAACAACCATAATACCATCAACCCTTCATTATATAAAACTTATATCACAAACCCATTGTGGAGCTAGTTGTTATGTTTTTTTTTTTAAGAAACCATATTGTTATCACTGAAATTTCGTCCGCACATGGTTACAAGAAATCAGCATCGTCAAATAGTAATGAAGTCATTCATGGACCTGAATTAATACCACAACATTCAAAAAGGTAAAAAACTATACAAAGTAGTGAAAAATTAAAGAGCGCTTTGCAGACATTGGGCGCGCGTGCACATGCGTGGAACAAAAACGTATAAAGCGCGCATAGGCACACGATTTGTGATTGTTAGCGCAAAAATCCGTGCACCTGCTAAACGATGCATTTATTGAAGTGGTCGGCCTCCCAACCACTTATGGTTCAGCTCCCAAGCCGATTTGACCCTCAAATCTAGGCTGGATTCGAATGATGGGCTGGTCAAAGACCTAATAATGCCCTAAATGGCCTCTTTTCACACTACAAAGTAGTTAAACAATAACCCAAAGCAATGCTATAAAAAGCCATGAATGCACCTCATTTTCTCAAGGAATTCAAAGTAATGTTATGCTGCCTATATTGTTTTAAGGACTCCATCCTTGACAAGAGAACTTTGGCACCATTACATTGGACAATCCATCTCACCATTGAGTGGATTTGTAAGGAGTTCTTTCATCACCATTTTCATTTTCTTTGTTGTAAGAAGAGCCAACTAGTGAGGGTCCAAGAGCCTTCCCTTGGAGGAAGAAGGGACTCATAGTCCCCTTTCTTCTTGGTGCTTTGTTTTCATCAATAGATCAGCCTCAAAACATTGATGACATGGGTCTTTTTATTCTTTTCATTGCTATGTCCCTATGCTCATGATTTTAATTTTTATTGCATCTATTAGTTTAATTATTAGTTATAGTTTTGTTTTTATTTCTCTAACTCTTTTCTCTATAGCTGTCCTGCTTAGCAGACCCAACTGGGCATGCAAGCATCTCGATTATGCTCACCAAGGTGATGAAGGAGGTGCAACAGATTGGCGACTCCGCTGGGGATAGGTATCATTTCCTACCTCATTTGGGTTTATTTTTCTCTTCTTTTAGTTTGTTTAACTTGCAAGTGCACTAACCGACCTAAGCCGACCTGCCAATCAGCCAATTCCAAGTTGAATTGAGAGAAATCCACTCAGATTTTTCATTCCCGGCTGTGTGCCACACATGCACGGGTTTTTCAACCCACAGACGTGCATCGTGCGCCCATGCACCTGACTCGTGTTTCTGTTCTGCGCATGTGCGCTTTTTAACTTGTCTCTACTCGCGCGCATGTGCTCTGTGCGCCTCTGTCTCCACTGGGACCTGCGCATCCGAGCAAAATTTCACATTGTAAGTTGTTGAGATGTGGGGAATGCCACCTGCCCTCTTAAAAATGATGTCAAACATGTTGTAAAGCTACACCACACTTAGTCCCCTCATCATATAAAGGGGTTAGTCAAACACACATAGGCACTTAGGAGGATAAAATCAATTTCCCTTCTTTTCTTTTGGCCACATGGATGGCTTGATTTGACTTACAATATAAGTTGGAAATCATTTTTAATCACATCTAACTTACATTGGGACTAGAAGTTGAATTACAATCGCTTAGTATGCTCTTCTCTCACACCTTCAAGCGACCTTGAGAATCAGAAAAAGGTTGTGAAACAATTTCATCTCCCTTTAAGAACATTAAAACCTTTAGGAGAGGACAACGACTCTTCTTGGGACCCCTCTTAGTTTTCTTTTTCAAACACATCTTAATATTGTAACGGGCCCATACATGCCCACATGCTACAAAGATAGGGTAGTGTTTGAAATTTTTTGCTTTCTTAGATCAAAACACTAGGGAAGTTTAAAGGTTTGTAATGGGCCCATAGATGCCCACATGTTCAATCTAGGATAGTTTCAAGCTTTTCTTAGATTACATCACAATAGGGAGTTAAATGATAGTAACGGACCCACATGTCCACATGCTAGCTTCCTAGGGATTTTGAATTACGCAAGGTTGTACCAAAGGCACTTAGTTAATTAGGTAATCAAACTCTTGTAAGGACCAAGCGAAGTCCACATGTAGCAAGGTGACATCTAATTCACTAAAAAATGGCACACTTTCACTCACACACAAAAGTCACTTATCACTCACATAGCTTCTTCTTGAAACGTGGAGGTCAAAGTAAGTTTCCTCAAAAGGGATTCCGAAAATACCCCATCTTTTCTTAACAGGACTATCCACTCCCATTTTTAATCAACGAGGTTGGTTTGCACCCCCAACCTCCCAAAACAACTACATCTAAAATCTTCCTAAAAACTCACTAAGTTTTCCTCCACATGAGGTGCCAAAAGAATTTTTTTAGTCTAGGTAGGATTTCGGGGATAGGCATCCAAAAAACTCCTCGTTATCTGGTTCTCGCATTGTCAAAACATAGAGGTTGTCAAATAGGGAACTGAAAATCCTCCAAGTCAAGTGTTCCAATCACTATAAGGCAGGGAGATACCCGTGAAGGGTTGAAGGCCGAGGTTCGGTTGTTCTATGCATCCCCCCTTGAGGCACCCACCTCTTGGACAGGATCCAGCCCGTGACCCATTTCTTAGGCCGAAAATCTAAATGCCGCACTTTGACCGAGGTACCTAGTGACCAACTTTAGGACATCTACCCAAGTGGAAATTGTGGGCTGCAATTGCACCTTGATTGGATTTTGTGTGGCTATTGGGAAATATCGCCATCTCTTTCGGGATATGCCCCCTTTACCCCTCATTATAACCAATTATTTCATCCTTCACTAGTTTCTCTTCCAGTGACTTCAGACAGCACTGTTGAGTACTATTGGAAGGTCCAGTGCTATTTGAGAGGAAGGACATTACGTTTCTAGGACATGAGCATTTTTTCTTTCTTTTGATTCCCCCACACAGACAAAACCCACTTACCCATATATATGCTTATTTTTCAAAAACATTTTATGTATGATGCACATCTGATTACAGTTTGATTTGGATATATATATATTGTGTAAACATTCAACGCAAAGGCTCTTGTTTTTATATTCTTCTCACCACTTTTTGCACACATACACATAGCTAGTCTGACATCATAGGGGAACCACATAACCCCCGTCGTTCATGATGCTTTCTCAACCTCCCTCCTATCTTAGGGGGAGTATATGGTCATGCCCGCTCATCGAGACCTCCTTCACACAGTCCTGTGAGTGCTACTATCTTAGGATCAACTTTGCTTGGTTCTACATTACTTGGGTCAACTTCCCAAGGTCATCCATTCACTCTCTCTCCTTTACATGGAAGCGGGGGACCCAATTCCTCTCAAGGAGGGATCACCAACCCACCTATCCCCCCTCACGGGTCAGGTTCACAACACACTATGGCCGGAGCTAATCCCCCACCCCCACTGCAGATGCCATATTTGGCCTCTCTCAACATACCGGATCTCACCAAAATCACCAATGATCCTATATTGCATGATCCCACATGGCTTGCAATGCTAACCAAACTACCTTCAGACATACCAAAGTTTGAAGGAAAGGTAGGGGATGAACCTGCCAACCATGTCATGACCTTTCACCTATGGTTCTCCTCCAACAGCATTATGGATGATTCCATCCGACTACGATTATTTCAACGCACACTCACTGGCCCATTGGCTAAATGGTATGTCGAAGAAAAATCGGGGTCCCACACCACTTTTGAGTCATTGGCCAAATCCTTCTTAACCTTCTTCCAATTACCCATCCACCACAACAATGGTCTAGAACTACTTTCTAATTTCAAACAAACCTTAGCCACACACATCGCTGATCACATTCACGAGTGGCGTAGGCGATGTAGTTTGTGCAAAGCAGAAACCACCAAGCAACAGTGTCTCGACTGGTTTCTTAGATCACTTGTCTCTCTCCTCGGTAAGGATGTAGCTTCCACCTTCCCTCAATCTGAAGAGGAAGCCATCAACAAGGCCCAATAGTATGACCTCATCTATGCACAGTCAGGGTACCTATACATGGTACTTCCTGATCTTCCAAAACTTGTGCCATTTGGCCAAGACAAACTTGGGATGTCTCACTCAGTAGACGGACTGATCGGTGCCACCACACACCATGGTCCACAACCCCAACCACCACCGATGTATGGAACACCTCAATACCCGCCGGCATATGGGGGGACTTATTTTTTCCCCCACCCCCTTATCAACAACCATACCCTGTTGCTATACCCCCACCCATCAGTGGACCATCACCGGCACCCCCCATACATCCACCTATTCCAACACCTAGTGGTACTCCCTCCACCTCCTCTTATAGTACTAGCGAAAACACTCTACCTTCCTTTGTACATTATGGATCGGTACCACCACAGAATCCATACTTCCCATTTCCTGGTCCTCCCCAACCCATGGCCCCCCCACATTCTCATGTGGGGGTGAATTTTGTTCAACCCTCTACTGCTCAACAATACCAAAATTTTGAACAGTTGAACACAGCCAATCCAACCCATCCATCGAAAAATTCCAAGAAGAAAGGATGGAATAGGAATAATAACAACCTAGGTCAAGGTGGGAATCAACCCCCACAACACCAACCCACTGGGGGCAACCAGAACCAAGGAAACCAAAACCCCCAAGGGGGCAATAATAATAAACGCCAAGGGTGAAATAATGTTAAAAGTATCTTCCCTTGTGCCCTTTGTGGTGAGTTCGGCCATTACACTCATCATTGCCCCCAGATCGCTGATTTCAAACGGTTGAAAGACTCTGGTAGTCTTCCCCATTCTCTTGTACAACCTGCCCCTCAGCAGGCACCACAACAATACATGCAACAACCACCTCCTACCGTGCTGAAAAATCCTATTCCACATCAAGGTGTGATAAACACCCAAAAATACACACAACACCCCCCACCTTAAGGGGGCCAATACCTCAACCCCAACAACCCAGCAGAGCGTACAATTCTCCTCACCAATGAGGAAGAAATCCTTCTGCAAACGCGTAATCGTCAGTATCCTACCCCCACTGAGTCTACTCCCATCCCTCCAGAAACAAACCCTCCACCATCAGGACCCCCGTTGGTGATCCCTCTGCCTTCCGCCGAAGCACCACTTCGCATCCCTCGCATCCCATTGCACAGGAATGTCCACAACCCACAGGCTAGGGAAGCTCATAACTATAGGTTGGTAGACGACTTAGCACAATCCCCGACTGCCATGTCAGTCTTGGAAGTCCTCCAGACTTGTCCTACTCAGCGGAAATCACTACTTTCCTCCTTGGGGGCAGTCGACCTTGCTGATACTCGACTCATCACCTTTGATCTTGATAGCGGTGAACCTCGTCTTCCCGCCTTGATCGCTTTTCAAATACCAGTGAAAATACAGAACATCACAGTTCATCGGTGTATCATCGATGAAGGTGCATCTACGTGCATCATGTCCAAAACGGTATGGTAGAAACTTGGTTCCCCAGAACTCATACCCTCTTCCATCACATTACGAGCCTATGACGGACAACCATCCTCTCCTGAAGGGATCTTTCAAAATGTCCCTATGGAACTCGGGGGCAAGACTATTCTCATCGATATCGAAGTTATTGACGCCCCACTTGATTATAATATCTTGTTCGGTCGTAGCTACATGTACGCTATGAAGGCAGTGGCATCTTCCATCTTTCGGACAATGATGTTCCCCCACAATGGGAAGATTGTGACCATCGACAAAGTCTCACATTACGAGCCTAACCCATCTTCCAACCTCGATAACATTCTTCCTCTCATCCACACAAACCAAGATGCATATCCACTCGTCGAGATGGGTCCTGGGATTTTTAAAGATCCATCCTTGTTAGGGACGTACCATGGAGCACCACCACTCCTTCATCCTTCTAATCAAGTATGCGTCATCTCATCTAACGAAACTGACACAGAGGACACCCTTCCTCCTCTAGAGGCTTCTGTCATATCTGATGTCCCAATCATCACATAAACCCATCCCCAAAACCCCCCTGGACACTCATCGATCACATCCATCCACGATTCCACTTCCCCCCAAAGACAGAGTCCAGTTTGGGAGATAGTTCCCCAACCCCTCACTCAAATTCCCTTCTTTTACCCTCCACCGGGTATAGAATCTTTTCAGGTAGCTGCAATGCTCACACTACCTAATATGGTGTTAGAAATCCCAGTTTGGTATTTACGCCCACTTGAGATGGTCCCTTGACCATCCCTTCCCCCACAGGAAGGAATCCCCATGACGATTCCCATCCTTACCCCCACCACTCCCCCACTCACTAATCCCCCTGTTATAGTTGGGGGCAGGAGAAAGAAGAAAGAGACCACTGCTCCACTTCCTCCACACATCCCACCACCTTGCACACTCTATGAGAAGGAGGGCCACCAAACCAACAATTGTCCATCACTACCTGAATTACGAAATTTGATTCCCCTTAATCAAACTCCCACAACCCCCACCACTACTGCTAGTCTCACCACTACCACCCACCCTTCCAGTAGTAAAGGGTTGAGGACCAAATACGCTTGTTCTATCTATTCTGAGTATGGCCATTACACCCATCATTGCCTAGCACTGCCATGCTTTCGACAGACATTAGCTGAAGTGCGCCAGAACTTCCAAAACAACCCCTGCCCTGCTACGTCCCCCTCAACAAATATCACTGACATTCATTATGTCACCACATCAGTCAATGAACGTATGAGACGCCCTTTCTCTCTCTGCAATTCATTAGCTCATTTTACATACCAGTGTCCCATGATCCTTGAATACAGGCAACGTCAATTGGCCCTGCTTCACCGACCCGCAGAGGCGATAACGGACATTACCTCGTCACTAGAGGATCTTCATGTCATTTCTCCTGATCCCGAGGCACTCCCAACACCTCCATGGTTCTTAGATGACATATCTGAGGATTTACCCGCTAACCCTCCCAACTCTCCTGCTCAGATCCCTACGGACACTCTCCACCCAACCACCACGGGTACCCCTCAGTACTTTAATATCTGGTTTATGTTGAGTGAACCCTCACCATCTCCTAGCATGGTTCCCCTTGCTTCTTCATCAGGGGGCAACCCCACTGTCACTGAGATCACTCCTCACGACCCCTTGTATTCCCGTCAATTCAAATGCGACGAAGAAATACTCGAAGAGTTAAATCATCCAGACTCTCCCTGGGATGTGCTACACCACCGCGCACTCTTCTCTCCACAGACGACCTCTATGCTTCCTAACCAAAACCCTATTTAGGCAGTTGAAACCAAATATTTTATCCCCTCCGGGCCTATCGACTGGTTCAAAAATCCCATTCCTGCCCCTGATGCATTTGAAGAAGGCAACATGGCCAACATTTCCCCCACCATCAAAATTGACAGTTCCATTAAACATGGCATCGCCGAAGAAATCACCATTGGAGCTACTTGCACTCCTCAGTAAATCGCCACATATAAAGCCCTCTTCCAGGAATATAGAGATATTTTCGCTTGGTCATACATGGAAATGCCTGGCCTCGATCCCTTTATTGTCGAACATCGCATCGACACCTGGCCCGACATCACACCAGTTTTCCAAAAACAACGACCGCTACACCCATCCAAAGCCGCGGCTATCAAAGCCAAAATTGACAAATTACGCGTTGCTGGGTTTATTTACCCCCTCGCTTATACCTCATGGGTTTCCAACCCCGTACCCGTTGACAAAAAAGGCACTATTCGCGTTTGCATAGACTTTCGCAATCTCAATAACACATGTCCCAAAGACAACTTTCCAATGCCTTTCATTGATCAAATTATCGACGATTGCGCCGGCCACAAGGCTCTCTCCTTTATGGACGGATTCTCTGGCTATAACCAAATTCAAATCCACCCCGCTGATCAGTATAACACTGCATTCACTACCCTGTGGGGTACTTTTTCATATCATGTCATGCCTTTTAGCTTGAAAAATTACGATGCAACTTTCCAGCGGGCGATGACATACATCTTTCACGATCTGGCTAAAATCATCCTTGCCTACTTGGACGACCTCACAGCTCGATCCAAGAAACACACCCAACATCTTGATGATTTATGAATCATCTTTCAATGGTGTCGTCAGTACAACATCCGCTTGAATCCTCTCAAGTGTGTGTTCTGTGTCACCGCAGGGCACCTCCTCGGTTTTATTGTTTCCCAAAGCAGTGTTACCGTAGACCCTCTCAAAGTCCAAGCTATCACCAAAATTCCACCTCCCCATAATTTACGGCAACTTCAAAGTCTTCAGGGCAAAGATAACTTTCTTAGATGCTTTGTCCCAGATTACACCATATGTGCACATGGTTTCCTTCGCTTACTATGCCACGAAATCCCATTTCACTGGGACGACCACGCCCAACAGTCATTTGATGATCTTAAAGAAGCACTTTCAAATGCACCCTTAATTAGTGCACCTGACTATAATCACGACTACATCCTCTACGTATCAGCATCAACTGTATCAGTAGCCGGCGTCCTTGTCCAGCTCGGAGATGACAATCGTAAACATGTCATTTATTACGTTAGTAAAAACCTCTCAGGGCCACCCTTGAAGTATAAACATGAAGAGAAACTTGCTCTTGCAGTTGTCCTCGCAGTCCAGAAACTGCGCCATTACATTCTGCTTCACACCACAAAAGTCGTCGCAGATTCCAACCCTATGTAGTACTTGCTCAGTCGGTGGAAAGTTAACGGAAAATTCACTTGATGGATCGTTATTCTTCAGGAATACGACCTCGATTTCTCAACACCTAAGAGTAAGAAGGCCCTCGTTCTCACCGAACTTGTCATGACCCTCCCCTCTGACACCACCAGTGCCCCCGTCAATACAGACTTTCCCGACGAACATCTCTTTTACATTACTTCAGATGATCCTTGGTACGGTGATGTTCTCATCTACCTCCGCACTCAAAATTTCAGTAACCACCTGTCACGGGATGATCGTCGACGTATTCTCCATCAGGCCCCCCGCTGCCTTCTCATCGGAGACATCCTATACTGGCGAGGCGTCGACACCATTCTTCGTCGATGCCTCACTATTGATGAGGCCAATAGAGTCTTAAATGACTTCCACAGTGGCACATGTGGGGGCCATATTTTGGGTATATCCACTACTCAAAATATTATCCGAGCCGGTTACTTTTGGCCTCCTTTGTTTCATGATTGCATTCATGCTGTGAAATTATGTGAGCAATGTCAACTCTACGCCAACAAAGCCTGAGCTCCCCCCGCTCTTCTCCACCCTGTCAGTACTGTCGACCCTTTTTGTAAATGGGGCATCAACTTCATGACTTGTAATCCCCCCTCCAACAATGGTCACAAATACATCATTGTTTCCATTGATTACTTCACCAAATGGGCCGAAGCTATGCCCACTTTCAACAACACTGTTGACACTTCCACACGTTTTTTCTTCAACCACGTCATATCCCGTTTTGGAGTACCCCTCCAACTCATTTCCAACCATGGGAAACACTTCGAGAATGAGATCTTCGTCGAACTCTCATCTCGGTTAGGCTTCTCTCACGAGTTTTCCTCACCATATTACCCTCAGTCAAATGAACAGGTCAAGGCAGTTAACAAAGTCCTCAAGACCATACTACAGTGCACGGTTAATAAACATAATACCAATTGGCATCATATGTTATTTTCTGCGCTATGGGCTTATTGAACGGCTATGAAGACCACTACTGGTTTCACACCATTCCATTTAGTCCATGGGGTTGAGGCAACTCTTCCCATCGAGTGCGAAATCCCCACCTTACGCACCGCAATTGAGCTATTACCTGACACTGCTCCAATGGAGTAGCGCTTGCTGAACTTGGAGTCTCTGGATGAAGATCGTCAATCTTCCTTACAGAAAAACGAGGCAGCTAAAAAATGATCCAAGGCTACCTTTGATTGCCATGTCAACCTTCGATCATTCCGCGAAGGCAACCTCGTCCTGTCTTAAGATATCGCTCATGATACCTTTGGCCACGGCAAATTCGAATCACTCTGGCATGGCCCATACATTATTCAACATTGCCTCACCAAAGGCGCATACATCGTGGCCTCCCCCGAGGGCCTCTTTCTCAAAGAACCCGTCAATGGGTTGTATCTCAAGAAATTTTATGCTTAAAAGTAGTCATTCTACTTTAGGTTATTTCTTTTTCTAGAATTTTTAATCTTTTT
The DNA here is from genome assembly GCA_009831015.1 of Picea engelmannii. Lineage (NCBI taxonomy): Eukaryota > Viridiplantae > Streptophyta > Pinopsida > Pinales > Pinaceae > Picea > Picea engelmannii. Next base: position 23,828 of record ML805947.1, on the reverse strand, counting down.
TCTCCTCCCCTCATGTCTAAACTATCCCTTGTTCTATTGATAGATGCTTCCTCCACCATCCTACCACATTGGTTACGCCGACGACGCCACCCGTTGGACACAAAATATCGCTTCGGTTGCCTGGGCTCTCTACACCCCCTCACATGAACTGCTCTATTCAAGCGGCATATGTTTGGGGTCAGCAACCAACAACCAAGCCGAATACACTGCTGTCATTGGCCTCCTGGCCGACGTCCAACATCATCATATTTGTCACCTTAGCATCTTCCTCGACTCTCAACTAGTTGTTCTCCAGCTCAACAATGTGTACCGCGTATGTGATCCATGCCTCTTTCACAAGTACCTGCAGGTTAGGATGTTATCTCGACATTTCGATTCCATTACATTTACACATATTCCAAGACAATTGAATCAAATAACATATCACATAGCTAACATGGTGTTAGATTGGCATATATCACATCAAGCTACACATGCATAAACATATCACAAAACCTGTCACTGCATATATATATAGAATGGACGTAATCAACTCATCAACAAAAAACATGTAGACACCATATGGATCTCAAAATATGTATACTCATGTATATATAAAATCCCATCAGGACATCCAAATGTTTACATACAAAAATACATGTATCCACAGGCCAATGCAACACCTTGGTACAAAAAATGGGCTCACCAGCCTATATACAACAAAAAAAAAGATATACATCATGCATCACTCATGGTGCCTCTATCGCGCCACCACCTGCTCCTCCCTCAGGCAGTGGCAGCCCACCACCACCTGCCCTAGGTGGTGGTGGTCCACCCACAAGACCCTCCTGCCTCGGCGGCAGGAATCCACTAGTCATAGCAGCAACCACTGCTGCTCGTCGCACTATGGACCGCCATGGTGGCGGTACCCCCACACACTGCTCCAGGAAACTCTCATCCTGGATACGTGACCACATGCCCTCAGGCACATCCTGCAAAACCGTCTCCAGATGACGGCGTATATCATCAAAATCCACTTTGGCCGTCGCCGGAGGAGCGTGTGATGGCCTCGCACCAAGGTCATCGAACCGACGCCTCCTCGCTGACCTCTCTGGCTCATCTGGTCACCCCGCGACATCTTACCATCGACGTCTCTCTCCCTGCAGTAGTCTCTCTATCTCTCGATGAGCCGATGCTCTCCACATCTCCACCTCGCGATCGTGAGGTGCCACATCTGAACATGCAAAAAGAAAAACAATAGACGGTATCAGCATCTATATCATATACATATGGACTACTATCTCAAATAAAAAAATAAACCAAAACATGCACACCAATACTAAACATACCTCGATGGTCAAAAACCTCCCCTGGAGGTAGCACCATGTCCGGGTCACCCTAGAAGTCCACCCTAGCATAGGGGTACCGAAGTATCACCTGTGGCATCTGCCGCCATACCTGTGCCGCCTCTGTTGAAAAGAAGTGGCCACCTTCGCCACCACCATGATGAAGCAAAACTGTCGACCACCACCTCAACTGCAGCTCTCGCACCCCCAACATCTCCAGTAGAATCCTTGGGCGCAACATCGACACCCTCTCTAAAAACCAGGCCACTAGGATGGACCCGAAAGCAAACTCCCCCGCACTAGTGGACCGACAATGGTCCAAATGCACCACCATCCTTGCATGCAGCATCAACCCCCAAGCGAACCGCTCGCCAACCAACACTCTCTCTAGCACCAAAAGCTGGCCACCACTAATCTGCTGGGTTGCCAGTGACCCATATACCCGCATAATCATCGCTGTTAGAAAACGATGCACCAGGGAATCTATCGCCGATATACTCACCACCGTCCCGAACATAAATTCCTGACCTGAACAATATATCCAACCAATATCAGTGAGCAAAGTACTCCTAGGCAGCACCGGCTCCACCGGTAGGGGCGTTCCCCGAAAGGGGAGCCCAATCAAGAAATATATATCCGCCACCACAGTGAAGGGGATCTGCTCTCCTCGTACGAGGAAGCAGTGCAGCTCTGGACTCCACATCTGGATCATGAATTGTAACAGATACTCCTGTGCCCGTATCAACAAGCACTGAAAGAACTTTAGCAACCCACAGGTTGCTAAATTCGCACGCACACCAGACTCCTCAATGGCCACGATGTCTCGCAACTGAGCCCAGTCTCGCTCTCGCCATCGCACTGGCATCGTCACCACCGTCCACCTGCCGACAACACAGAGCCCTATATCAGCTCAAACAATCATTCACATCATAAAAAAGACTCATCTTTATACACCCCAACCTTGCCTCCTAGGCGCGGTTTTTGTTACCCATAGGCGTGCACACATGCGCGTCTGTTCACTACACAGGTGCGCACACATGCACGCCTGTTCACTACACAGGTGCACACACATGCGCGCCTGTTCACTACACAGGTGCGCATCAGTGCACACCTGTTTGTTTCACAGGCGCACCCCTATGCCCACCTGTTCACCATATAGGCGCGCATAGGTGTGTGCCTATTCAACCCACAGACACGCACTGGTGCGTGCTTGTTCAACTCACAGGCACGCCCTTCGAGCGTGCCTTAAAATCCCTCTACTGCACCCCCATGCACGTATATCCAGTGGGCAGGCGCGCATGTATGCACGCCTATCACCGGATCACCAGTGCATGTGGGGCCCATGCCCTCTAAATACCTTTGTACGGCCCTCCGTACAACCCCTGCCCAAAAATTGAAAACCTATTTCTATGCAGGATGATCGGACCACTAACCTGATACTCACAAATCCTCAATCGGATGCCTCGTCCTCCCCGAATCTCCAAATCTCCTCTAAAAACTGCTCGTCCAGTCACTATTGCAGTAGGTACAAATGAGGTGGCAATGTGGGCCCTACAGCTATATATAGGCCTTTTGCCAAACTTCCACTCACCATTCTGGGAGCCCATGGTGTCCATTTTCCAATCCGTCTTCAGCTACGGGATCAACATCCCATCACCTATATCACAACAGTCCCTGGGTCGCTTTTCATCCTAAGCCCCCGGGGCGCCCTTTTTTTTTCATACCATGATCAGGTACTCATGCACATAGTCACACTTATCAAATACATGCTTATATCTTTGATTCTCTTCAAATATTGTTCACTTTGGGTATTTGGTTTTCATGTGTGCAATTACTTTCTCATCATCCATCGGCACAACTCCTTCAGGTATATACTCGGCACTGGCATATAGTCTTTCCCGCTGTATCGCACTTTCATTTCCAGTCACACCCTCTGATGTTTACCTCTAGGATCTCCATTCCCGACTCTGTAGTACCCACACCTCCATTTTGCATCTTCGGTACTGTTACCCGGTAGGATTCTTACCCACATGAGTTGTCCCATTCATAGCACCATTTGGCACTTTTGACACTCATGCTATTCTTCATTACCCTTTAGGGATGGGAGTCTCGATATTCTTTCATCATGTCGCGAATTAACTACATACTTCTTCTCCTCATTTTGCTAGCTTTCCCACATGGACTCCCAGATTCTCTCTTCTTGGTTCTATTTTTTTACCTGTACCTTCGTAGTATCATGAACCCTCCATTTCATCCACAATCAATTTGTCCATCTGTGAACCTACCTTCATTTCACCTACCTCATACAGAAACTCACCAATGGGGCCCCCACCCTTCATCAATTTTCCATGAAAATTATGCCCTACATGGGCCACCCTTATCACACTGGGGCACCCATTTCTGTATTTGTACATTTCTCCCCAATTATTCATTATTTATTGTACAAACGCCTTTATTTCCATTCCTTACATTATCTTTTTTGTCGTCACCTTTGGCGACCTGCTTCCCTCCTTTTGGCTAAACCCATGTCACCCTTGGTTGGAGAATTATGTATCATCTACCCTTGCTAGCATCGTCCATATCTTCAAAGTACCCCACAGGTCACTTACCTCTACCCTCTTAATTTGTTCACCTTGTCCCGCCTCTGGCACAACTTATCACCGGTCTTGTCGTCCCCCTGACACTCGACCTCGTTACACGGTTGCAACCACTTTTTATCTCATGCATCCTCCAACCAAGGGCAGTCTTGAGTCTTCCCACATATTGACTTCGTTCATGTACCTCTTCCACTTCCTCACCTCAATAGATTTCACGAAGCCCTTTTCTTCTAGGAGTCACGTTCCCCTTTTGTCGACATCATCACAATTTTCCAGAAGGGCGACAGTATCTTGATTCTCATTCTCCACTCAATGAGAGATCTTGGACGACACAGGGTTAAACACCATTGCTCCCTGCTGTCGTTGACACCCATAACATTCGATGCCAACACTTTCTCATGTTACGGTGGGTCTTACTTTGCGACTATTGCAGTTATTTCTCTCATTTTCCAAAGACCTCTGAACTTGGCTGGGCTTCCAATTCCCACATCATCACTGCTACTTGTTATCGCGATCACTGCCTACTATTCAGAGTATGTTCATTTGCAGAATTGTCTTTTGCCTTTCTCACAATCACCCCCGAGGGCGATGCAGTTGTCTACACCAACGCTTTAGTCATCCTTTTTCAGAGTTACATGACATAAGCATGGGGCATGCCCACCTCGTTTGTACATAATTTTATCATTTACACACCTCATGGAAGGTCGGGTCCTACCGGTTCCTTTTTCCCTCCAATGGACCACTCTGGCCACTCACACTATTACTCTCTCTTACAACAACATTCTCTGTAGAATAAACATTGATGGATTTCGGCTATACGTCTACTCCTAACCTCACCCATCAGGGGGCATCTGTTATCACTGAAATTTCGTTCGCACATGGTTACAAGAACTCAGCATCGTCAAACAGTAATGAAGTCATTCATGGACCTGAATTAATACCACAACATTCAAAAAGGTAAAAAAATATACAAAGTAGTGAAAAATTAAAGAGCGCTTTGCAGACATTGGGCGCACGCGCACATGCACGGAATAGAAACGTATAAAGCGCGCATAGGCGCACGATGCGCGACTGTTAGCGCAAAAAACTACGCACCTGCTAAACGACGCATTTATTGAAGTGGTCGGCCTCCCAACCACTTATGGTTCAGCTCCCAAGCCGATTTGACCCTCAAATCTGGGCTGGATCCGAATGGTGGGTTGGTCAAAGACCTAATAATGCCCTAAATGGCCTCTTTTCACACTACAAAGAAGTTAAACAATAACCCAAAGCAATGCTATAAAAAGCCATGAATGCACCTCATTTTCTCAAGGAATTCAAAGTAATGTTATGCTGCCTATATTGTTTTAAGGACTCCATCCTTGACAAGAGAACTTTGGCACCATTACATTGGACAATCCATCTCACCATTGAGTGGATTTGTAAGGAGTTCTTTCATCACCATTTTCATTTTCTATTTTGTAAGAAGAGTCAACTAGTGAGGGTCCAAGAGCCTTCCCTTGGAGGAAGAAGGGACTCATAGTCCCCTTTCTTCTTGGTGCTTTGTTTTCATCAATAGATCAGCCTCAAAACATTGGTGACATGGGTCTTTTTGTTCTTTTCATTGCTATGTCCCTATGCTCATGATTTTAATTTTTATTGCATCTATTAGTTTAATTCTTAGTTATAGTTTTGTTTTTCTTTCTCTAACTCTTTTCTCTACAGTTGTCCTACTCAGCAGACCCAACTGGGCATGCAAGCATCTCGATTCTGATCACCAAGGCGATGAAGGAGGTGCAACACATATGACTTCAAAATCAACATTATCCTTATAGATAAATAACAAACGAGCCAAGACCTCACATATATAACCAATCTTTTCCACTGTCGAGTCAACACCATAACTAGTATCAAAACCCAAGTTCAAATTCACTAACAATCTATATGTCGGATAGAAAAACAAGGTCTCGACAGGCCATGGGTGAAATATTTTGAAATGGGGGCTTCAAAGAAAAAAAAAGACATATTTTCCCAAGAAAAACATTTCCACAGACCTCCCAAAATGGCCGCAAATCATATACACAGGTCTCCAATATATTTTCAAATAGTGCAATGATAATATGAAGCACCGAAAATATTCCAAGGACTGGATAGAGGGCATGGCATTACACCATAATCACAAAAAACCAACTATTCTTTTTATTTTATAGAGAAAACCCTTCAAAATTTAATTAGTGAAACTAAATGTATTCACCACAATCATTTTCCAACAGTCATATGATAATAACCAACATTCATTCTGGGTGCAACACAACCACATACTTCAAACCGAATGGAATTCCAAACAAATTTCCAAGCTTGAAATGTTAAATTCCAACATGAAGATACCCAATGTAATTTGCACAACCAAAAAACCCGTATACACCCACTGTAATATTCAGAAAGAAAACACACTCTACATACAAATTCTAAGATCCAACACAATGATTTTATTCGGAGTAGAGTTACATTTCATGAATGGAGGGATAAGAGCCAACGTACATGTGAGGAAAATGCCAGAAATCTAAGAGCACAATTATTCTCCCAAAGGCCGAGAAAAATGAAGACAATACTACCTGGAGAAACTAGAAAAAGCGCGATTATAGTGAAGGTGGAAACTTCGAGGTAGGGTGAGAACGACGTGTAGTAAATGCACGCCGTTTCCCCTCTTTTCTCATTAATTTCCATCAACCACAACCAAATATGAGCACACCCAAACTTCCAAACATTTTTCAATAAAATACATAGTTAACCATGTGTGCCACCAAACATGTCATTTCCAATTCAAAATTGAATTGCCCCCCTCCACATAGATTTCATATGTATTATATTCTCGTTCAACACTTAAAACCAAAACATATCCCACATTTCTTACTAACAGAGGGTTTCCATTTCATAAAACGTATAAATTGTCCACAATATATAACAAGTATACCATAAGTGCAATACACCATAAATATATGCCAAAATATATGTGTAGCAAGAATGAACCAAGATTCTTATCAAAACAAATATTTTCCTCCTCTTTTTCTTTTCAAATCAAATTACCAACACACTCATCATTCATCCATTTCACATGGAAATCGACTCGAATTTCTGGGTTTATTCTATAACTGTAGAATCATTTTTGCAAGGTAGTCATGATCACAAATTAGAGAGGTGTCATTCATCATTATTTACATAAGGGGGTCCCTCCTATTTATCATATTATTAGATATATATAAGTAATAAGCCATTGCAACCCATTTGTAGGCATGGATTCCATGTTGCGCTTTTGGGCATCAACACCAGGGAAGAAAAGACCATCCTTCATGCACCATCCCTGAAGGCCCCATTTTCCAATTGTCCTCGCCCAGGGGACACCTTGGCTCCAACACAAACCTTGAAGGTCCAAAAGGTCTCTCTAGCTGAAATGGTGGAATGATGCAATCAAGGACTTTGCTACTATTGTGATGAAAAGTATGAACCATGTCATAAATGTAGAGAACAAAAATTCTTCTAGGTTGATGCATCAACTTATTCCCCCTATGAATACATCCCATAAGATGAAGCTTCAAACCCAGAGGAGGCTCCGTCTAATGATCATGCTGAAGATCCAGTTGTTAATCCTACAACCTCACTAGAATCAATCATTTCGCATCATGCACTTTTAGGTATCTCATCTTCGCATACATTGGATCTCAAGGGCTACATCAAACATAGGCTAGTTGTGGTATTGATTGATAGTGGTAGCACCCATAATTTATTCATCGAAGGCTTGTTAATGAGCTCCAATGCTTTGTCTGTCATGTTTCTAATTTCTAGATTCTCATTGTTAATTGGGGTAATATGAAGTGTGGGGGCTGCTGTGAAAATGTCAAACTCCAATTGGGTGATTATCATTTGAAAACCCACATGTTCTCTATTTCCATGGGTGGTTGTGATATTTTATTGGGTGTGGAATGGCTTCGCACTTTGGGACCAATAAATATGGATTATCAAGAATTATATATGATCTTTCACCATGAGGCTCACTCCTATACCCTTCGCGGTCTCCAAGCGGGCTCTCCTAAAATCATCATCTCTCACAGGATGGAAAAATTGTTGAAGAAAGGCTACCATGGTGTGATTGCTCAATTTAATGCTAGCCAAGTCACTTAACATGCCTAGCAGGTAGTTCTTCCTCACCTGCAACTTATTTTGGACAAGTACCCAAAGATCTTTGAGGTACCCACTGCATTACCTCCCTCCCAAAGTGAGCATGATCATAACATCCCTCTCCTTCTGGGCAGTCAACCGACCAATTTAAGACCCTCTAGATATCCATTTGCTTAAAAAAATGAAATATAAAAGATGGTACAAGAATTACTTGAGGGGGGTGTAATTCGCCATAGTACAAGCCCATATTCTTCACCAATAGTAATGGTCTTTAAGAAAGAAAGTACGTGGAACATGTGTCTTGATTTTTGGGCCCTAAATAAACTGACCATCAAAGATAATCTTTCCATTTCGGTCATTGATGACCTATTGGATGAACTCCATAGAGCCCGTGTCTTCACCAAATTGGACCTTCGCTCTGACTAACACCATATTAGGATGAAGGAGGGAGATATTCTGAAGACTTCTTTCAAAAATCATGAAGGACATTATGAATTCTTAGTCATGCCTTTTGGCCTATGCAATGCTCCATACAACTTCCAAAGTCTTATGAATAAACTATTGAAACCTTACCTTCAGAATTTTTTCTTGGTTTTCTTTGATGACATCCTCATTTACAACTGCACCTAGGATATCCACCTTCTTCATGTGGACAAAGTTCTTCACTTTCTACAGGACAACCAATTTTTGTAAAAAAAAACCAAATGTTCCTTTGGAGCCAGTGAAGTGGAGTACTTGGGACACATTGTGATCCGCGACGATGTAAAAGTGGACCCCAAAAAGATACAATCTATACAATAATGGCCGTGGCCCATGACCTTAAAGATCCTATGGGGTTTTGTTGGATCTTGACCAAGTTTTGAGGAACAATTGGTCATATTTGAGTGTTTTTGGACTTCGACAGCCTGCCAAAGATGGAGCACTAGGCAAAGCAGAAATCATGAGATATTGGTCCACTTTTGGGCTCTTTTAGGGTTTTGGGTTAATGTAATGGGAAAGGGATGTCGGCATGTGGGTTTACCCACGATTAGGCCCACTTTTGTAATGTATAAATAGAAGGATAAACAATGTAAGAAGTAGTAGATGTGATTTCTTAGTGCAATTGGTAGTGCATCTATGTGATGTTGAATAGTGCTATGTGTGAGTTTTGTAAGGCTTGCAAGGCTAAGTGCAAGTTATTGTGAGGTTGCTATAGAATGATAAGTGTTGTAACGCAAGGAAGAAGGATCTAGCGAGCTGCGGAGATCTTTTGTCCTATGCGAAGAAGGGTTTTGGAGTCTTTGTGCTTGTAATAGATTGAAGACGATAATAAATAAGAAGATCTTGTGGATATAGCCCCAGGGTGGGGGTGAACCACGTAAATCTATGTGTTATTCTCTGTGCTTTGATTCACTGTATTTTTTCTTATGCTATGTGCTTTGATATATCCACTTATTCTCTATGCTTCTTAGATATATATGATTGTTAGATATGATGTGTATGAGGATGCTTAGTGTTGATCTACTGGATATGATCTAGGTTACTATGGTTGAGTGATGAAATACTATAGATCTGAGTGTACACCGCAATGCTCTTTACTGTCTGTGAAGTATAATAAGGGTTGAATATTGACAAATGATCGATGCTAAGTGCTTTGTAAATGATATAATCACAGATCTGTGTCCCAGCTAAGGTTGCAGATGCCTGAGTCTTGCAACCACCCCTGCCTCTACCTCAGGTGAGACTTCATCTGCTTCACATGTGTTGCTGAAAGGGCCAGTAGTAAGGGATTTGTTGGTGCGCTCTTGAGCATTGAACCCTGGGTCTGCCCCTGTGCCGACAAATGGTTCCATTGCCGAGACCTAAACCTATGAATGCTGGGAACTGAGGAAGAAGAAACTTTGTGCAAAAGAAAGCTCTGTGCGTAGATCTGTTTCTCTAGTGCGCAACTTTTTACCCGACTTGTGAAGCTTTGTGCCAGGAATAAGGTCAGATCTGAAGAAAGGAAGATCGGATCTGAAGAAAAGAAGCGAGATTTGAATGCTCTATTCTCTAAGAAAAGTAAAAGTGGAAATTTTTGAAAGAAAGAGGTCAGATCTATAGAAAAGAGGTAAGATCTGTAAGCTCTGTGCTCTAATAAAGGTAAGAATAGTCAAAATTTCTTAGATCTGGAAGCTTTGTGCTCTATAGAAGTAAGATAAGTGAAATTTTTTGTTTCTAGAGAATGAATCTATGTATGTTTGATAGATTCTGTCCTAGATTAAAAACTAGGGCATTAATAGATGAAAGAAAGTTTGATATGAATAGATCTGATAAGTATAATGATAGATATGTTATACCTATGCATAGAAAGAATGTTTGGACTAATAAATGGATGAAGGATCCTAGAAAGAATTTTCTGCAGGTTAGCTATCACTATTCTAGTGTGCAGTACATAAGAGGTTGGGGATCATTTAAAGGAAAGCAAGGATTAATCCTATGTTACAGTTGCAGAAAACCAGGCCATCTAGCTAAGGAATTCCCTGGTAGAAGACCTAGTTGTATCTGTTGCAAAGATAGGGACCATGAGGTATTGGATTTCCCTAGAATGATCGCTAAGCTTGAAAGGATAAATCTGAATCAAGAAGACCATAAGGTAGATCCAGAAAAGGCAGAAAACCAGTAAGAATCAGAGAAAGTATTAATATAGATGAAAGAAACCCTGAAGGAACACAACGATGTCCGATTGCCAGAGATCTTCAAACAAAAGGAGCAAGTCGAATCAATAATAGGGGACTTCGACATTGACTGTATTCTTGATGAAGAAACACAAGTGAACATTATGCTAGAAAGAACTTGGGAAGCTATAGGGAAGCATGCCGTGATTCCTTCATTGGGAGGAATAAGACTATTCAAAGGAAAACTAGTGATGTTATGTGGAAAACTCGCTCAGATACCTATGAAATTCAATGGAACTTCGAGTAAATAATATTTTGAGACGATCAAATTCCTTGAGGACAATGCCCTGTTTACTATGCTACTCGAAAAACCTTGGATTGAAAGAGATCAAGCCAGAAAGAAGGAAGAAGAAGAGGTTTTAGAACAACATAGACAAGAGTTAAAAGATTTCATGACTAAAAGGATCACATAGTTGATAGAATAACATGAGAACCGCTCAAAGCCATATGACACTAGAAGCCCATATGTCGAGGCCAAAGATACACAAAAGGATGAAATTTCTACCCCAGACAAAGAAGAAGTGATATACCTAAACCCTAGGAGAGAATCTCTCCAGCACGAAGTGACTATGTCCAAGGAAAATAAGAATCAAAATGAGAAGAGAATCATCAAGACGAAGCTCACTCAAAAGAAGGCTAGAAAGCTAAGTAAGAAGAAGGCTAAGATTGAAAAATTACAGAATATCCCAGAGGGTACCTCACAGCAAGACACTTTGCAGAATTGGAGCTTCGCCGGGGTATCATAACGACGACATATGCCACTTCACCGAGGGGAAATAATATAGGCATTGGAAGCCAATATAACCATTCGACTGCCACTCCGAATAGGTCGGAAAGCATTTATGGCTCGCCACTAGACCATTCGAACATGCCATAATGGACAGAACATAAGTTAATGTAACATCATACCCGTTGCAAGTAGACCGTTGCTAAGTTTTCCTACTTAGTTCGTCACGCCACGCACCGAGAACACTTTTTGCTAAGTGAGAATTTGAGCTCAAAACTTGATATTACTTCACCCTATGATCATTTCCTTGTTCCCATACCATTCATTGTAGTCTCTGAATTTATTTCACACCTGAACTAGTTGACCCAAGCTTGTATGTTGGACGAGCTCAGAGCTGCTGAGAAATTAGTTGAAGAAGTTTTGATTGACTTAATGACTGAGAGAGTCATGTCGGAGTGAGGATTATCTATAGAAGTCCAAGCATCATCAATGGGAGGACTTCAGGCCTCCCCTTCCACTTCTCGCACCGGTCCATCCTGACCGATCGATGAGAAACAGACCAAGCACAGGGATGACATTGCAAATGCCAAGCTTATCCCATGCATTCTACCTACTTACTTACCACCTCTAAGCGGTGCCATCAACCGTGATAGTGTACCTCAAGAATTTGAGTACACTTTGATCACCACGTACCTTCCGAAAGGGGTGCACACAGTTCGTGCTGATCAGGATAAGCTCGCAACACTGAAATTTAGTGATTTTAACCTTGGAGATCGTAAAGTTTACAGCATGTTAGCCCCACATAAGTACTTAACCAAGACCAAAGGCAAGAATTATAAGATTGTTCCACAGTCATGGAACCAAAATCTCGCACAATCCACACTGCTTAATGTAATGAATATCCCACACTTCGGTAGACACCAGGAAGTCAACACATGCATCAAGTTGTTGTTGTCCTGCTACCATGAAGGATACTTATGGTAAGACCGCCGCATCACTGTGGATCTGACCTTGATCAATCAGATCATAGGAATTCGTATGTAAGGCCCTAACCCATAGGATTTTTACCTTGGAAATACCTCATACCGAGCACTAGCACAGAGGATAAAATAAACTTATGGAAATGTTGAGAAAGGCACGCGAGGCTACACGATTGCCTCTATCTAGAGTGGCGCAGTACGCCTTGCCTGTCAACTGATCACGGGCAAGCTAGTTTGCAAGAAAATACCAACATAAGTGACTAGATTCATAGTTGACCTTGCAGGGAAGTGCACTGAGGGACTACAGATGAACTAGGCGCAGTACCTTGTAAACCAACCAGAGCTTGATTGCAAAGAAGCGCAAGACCAAGGGTATGAGTTCCACTTTAGTTGGTTGCTCATACTAATCACTTTCATCACCTGGGAGCTACCAGAAAGTGCCACTTTTTCGGATATCGAACCCTTCGAATCACTATCCACGAAGTTCTGTACGCTATGGTACTCCATTGACATGAACAAGAAGTGGCAATCCACTGCCGTCTTCCACGCCTATTACAACCTATTAAAGAATGTAATCCAGTCTACACTGCGCCTCACCCCAAACACACTTCATAGGTTTAGAACTTTGATAAAATTCAGTGTGAACCACCACTTCACCTATATCAGAGTGTGTGTTGATGAGAACAAACAATAGCTCCAGTCGTACTACAATTTGACATAAGAAGACTTGGAGGAGATTACCAAGGAATGGTTAATGAACCTCCTTGTTGTAGCAGACCCCGCAGAAATGTCCGACGTGGATAACCTTGAAGATATGCTAGATACACCTAGACCAAGCAAGAATAAGAAGGATGATTAATTTCAAGATGTCCCTAGCACATCCATGAAGACTACTTCGATCTCACCTATGCAGGGAGGTGATGGTGAAGAACTAGGTGGCACAGAAGTTGAGAAAAACAAAGGCGAGGTTACTCCACCTAGAGAGGAGGAGGATCCCTCTAAGAAAAGGAAGATTGCCCCACCAAAGACCTCATATCAAAAGAAAAATAAGGCCACCTGGACTACGTTTAAGACTACCCTCACACCGGATGACTTCCACTTCTTAATCGCTGCGTTGAATGATGCTTCACTAGAGATCGCAAAAAATCAAGAAGCGAAGCAGGAGGAGGTATTCAACCAAATCAAGGGTGAACTTCAAGAAGTGCAGCAGACACTCCATTCCAACCGAGTAGTTTTTACTATGCCCTTGACAATTGGAACAAAAGGAACAAGCGATGAACCCACCTAATTACACCAGATCGCCGATAAAGTCGAAGCTCACCTTTGATGAGCTCAAGAAGACACAACGCAAGCCACCCAGGCTTTGACACAAGTACATAGCACACTTTTAGAACAACAGAGTAAGGTAGAATGGGAAAAGCTTTCCCTGCAAGCGACGTGGGATGAGGAAAAAACATAGTTATAGCAGAGCAAGGACTAGTTGCTAGCAGAGAAACTTGAAGTACGAGAAAGGGTTCACAAAGCACTTCGCTCTGTGACGGTCATAGAAGTGAAGATTGAAGAATGTGTCCCACAACAGGTGGCACAACTTGAAGAAGTAATCCAACAACTTCAACAGCGCATCACAGATCTGGAACTTCGTACCGTGCCTGAGACTCCTCAAGAAATAAGAGACCTAAGGGAGGCAACTGCCCGTAGCACAGTTGGATGATTAAAAAAATTTGCCTTGGAATACAAACAGCTGAGCGCTAGAAGCACCCAAACTTATGAGAACCTCACAGAGAATCCAGATTTGCAAGCATTGGAGGCACAACTCCAAGAAGCAAAGCAACATGCAGATATGCTATAGGCGCATCTGAAGGCCTTGACCCCAGTCGAAAGAATGAAGATATTTCCATAACAATAAACTGCCCAACAACAGGTACACACATTGCAAAGTAAAGTGATGGAAGTCTCCTAATGACTTCAACCAATCCAAGAAAAGGCATGCCAACTATTCACTGAAGTTGAAAGCCAGTGAGTTGAGATTGAACAGGTTGTCATCACCACAGAACAACTCCTGGAAGGGCCAGTAAATGACGCAGTGATCCAAGAGTTCACTGAGCAAGAGGTTGTGACACTGTAGTAGGTTGAAGTAGCTTGAGCCAAGCTCAAGGCATTCAAGGTGGAATTGATCAGACCAGAGTGACTCGGGACACATCACAGGTGAGTGTTGGGGGCCTATTGGCCCTTGAACAATTTTTGAGGAACACTTGGTCATATTTGACCATTTTGGGACTTCAAAAGCCTATCAAAGATGGAGCGCCAGGTGAAGCCAAAATCACAGGATTTCAGTCCACTTTTGGGCCCTTTTAGGGTTTTGGGTTAATGTAATGGGAAAGGGATGTTGGCCCGTGGGTTTACCCATGCTTAGACCCACTTTTGTAATGTATAAATAGAAGGATAGGCAATGTAAGAAGTAGTAGATGTGATTTCTTAGTGCAATTGGTAGTGCATCTATGTGATGTTGAATAAGTGCTCTGTGCGAACTGTGTAAGGCTTACAAGGCTAAGTGCAAGTTACTGTGAGGTTTCTATAGAAAGCTAAGTGCTGTAACATAAGGAAGAAGGATCTAGCGAGCTGCGCAGATCTTTTGTCATATGCGAAGAAGGGTTTTGGAGGCTTTGTGCTTGTAACAGATTGAAGATGATAATAAAGAAGAAGATCTTGCGGACGTAGCCCCAGGGTGGGGGTGAGCCACGTAAATCTATATGTTATGCTCTGTGATTTGATTCAATGTGTTTTTTCTTATGCTATGTGCTTTGATATATCCACTTATGCTCTATTCTTCTTAGATATATATGATTGTTAGATTTGATGTGTATGAGGATGCTTAGTGCTGATCTATTGGATATGATATGGGTTACTATGGTTAAGTGCTGAAATAATGTAGATCTGAGTGTACACCGCGATGCTTTGTGCTGTCTATGAAGTATAATAAGGGTTGAATATTGACGAATTATCGATGATAAGTTCTCTGTAAATGATATAATCACAGATCTGTGTCCCAACTAAGGTTCCAGACACTTGAGTCTTGCAACCACCCATGCCTCTACCTCGGGTGAGACTTCATCTGCTTCGCAGGTGTTTTCGAAAGGGACGGTAGTAAGGGCTTTGTTGCTGTGCTCTTGAGCATTGAACCTTGGGTCTGCCTTTGTGCCAACAGGTTTTCTCGGTCTCATAGGCTATTACCAGAAATTTGTCCACCTTTATGGAAAAATTACTAAGCCCTTGACTAACCTTCTCAAGAAGAATGCATTTCATTGGACAACTAAGGTGGAGCAAGCCTTCATTGAGTTAAAGAGATCCATGTGCACTACTCCTGTCTTAGCAGTGCCTCACTTCAATAAAATTTTTGTGGTGAAATCATATGCTTTGGGAACTGGTATAGGTGTAGTCCTCACCCAAGAGGGTCAACCTATAGAGTTTACTATCCAAGCATTGAGTGGCCACAACTTGGGTAGATCCACTTATGAAAAATAAATGTTGGTCATTCTACATGCAGTGAAAAAATGGAGGGGATGTCATTTTCAGATCAAAACATATCACCGTAGTCTGAAGTATTTTTTGGAGTAGAGTTTATCCTCCCCCGAACAAAACAAGTGGCTGACTAAAATTTTTGGTTATGACTATGAAATCATATATAAAAAAAGCAAAAACATTATAGTGGATGATTCTTTGTCATGACAGCATGAGGAGGATGGTACCATATTTTCCTTATCCTTACCAATCCTTGATTGGATTGAGGATGTATGCTAGGAGTGGCTCACGCACTCGACTATCTCCAGGATAATTCAACATTTTTATAAGGACCCTAATCCTCCCATTGGATACACCTGGCAAGAAAATACTCTCCCATATAAGGATCATCTAGTTATATCACCCTCATCAGCACTCAAGCCACAATGCTTAACAAAGTTTCACTCATTAGCCATTGCAGGTCACTCGAGCTTCCAAAATACATATGCTTGTGACAGTCGTTATTTTTTCTAGACATGCATGAAGAAGGATATACTTCAATTTTTCATTGAATGTGAGGTCTGCCAATGTAATAAAGGTGAAACAATCAAGTCGCCAGGCGTTATAAAACACCTACCCATTGCAACTTCAATGTGGACAAACATCTCCATGGATTTTATAGTGGGCCTTCGTAAAGATGGGAACAAATCGGTCATCATGGTGATGGTTGATTGCCTATCCAAGTATGCTCATTTTTGTGCTTTACCTCACCCTTTCACAACGTCAGTCATTGCACAAGTTTTCCTTGATCATATTTTCAAGTTACATTGAATTCCAACCTCTATTGTATTCGATCATGACCCCTCTTTCACTAGAACCTTTTGGTAAGAGCTGTTTAAATTGCAGGGCACCCAACTAAACATGAGCACAACCTATCATCTCCAGTATGATGGCCAAACGGAAGTGGTCAAATTGTTTTTGGAAACCTACTTACAATGTTTTTCTTTAGACAAACAACACCATTGGGTGCAATGGATTCCCTTGGAAGAATGGTGGTACAATACTTCCTATCACACGTCCACTAAAATGACCCCATATGAAGAAGTGTATGGCCAACGGCCTCCAACCGTCACTACCTGTCTTCTAGGAACATCCAAGGTTCAATCTATTGATACCATGTTGCAAGGTCACACAACCACCATCATATCACTGAAGGGTAACCTCCACATGGACCAAAATCGCATGAAGCAACACGATGACCAACATTGTTCCAAAATATTTTTTTAGGAAGGGGATCATGTGTTTCTCCAGCTCCAACCTTACAAGAAACATCTCTCAAAGCTCAAGGACATCATAAGTTGGCACCCAAGTTTTATGGGACCTACCATATCATCAAGCATATTATCTCAATAGCTTACAAATTGGCTCTTCCTGCTACTTCCAAAATCCATCTAGTGTTTCATGTTTCTTGACTAACGAAAGTGGTGGGACAAAAATGTTGAGTTAAAACCATCCTGTTGGAATTAGATGAATTAGGCTCCCTATGGATCCAACCTGAAGCAGTCCTCAACAACCGGGAACTTCAGCTACATGGTCGAACCATCAAGGAAGTGTTTATCAAATGGAAGTACACATCACCAGACGATGTGACCTAGGAACCAACAACCATACTTCAGTAGTTTCCACACCTACAACCTTGAGGACACGATTTGTTTTGAAGGGAGAGGGCATGTTAGGATCTAATCTTAACCCCTATACATGGGTCATTAGTTAAAAGGATATGTTTTCTATGTAATAAAGGCTAACATTAGTTAATAAAGACTAATAAATAAATGAGAATAAGTTAATGTAAGAAGACCTAATAGAAGCTTCTTCTTCTAGAAAGATATTCCTCTAGAAGTTTCCTTAGAAGGTAGAATTAATATAAATAAGTGTAGGACGCATGGGTGAAGTTTGTCTTGGATATTATTGTAATAGATATTTGCTCTATTGGAGTTTTCCCCCTCGAATAGGAAAGTGAAAATCATTATCATTAATAAAGGTGCTCTTTCGAGTGTTATTCTAATATTATTATGATATGTTTTTGGATATATCATTGTTGTTTCGCTATTGCTTGCTCAATAATTATGTTCTGCATATTATATTGTATCTGGAATATTGCAGATGCCCTAGGCAGATTCTTTTTTTGTATTTTTGCATCCATGCTGTGAGTTTCCTATAGGCTTGGGAGTCCTTTTAGTCCCACCATGACTTTGTGTTGAAGCCTCATTCTTCTTCATATTTTTTCTGGCCAATACCCGAGGGACTCCCTAAAAGCATGGTTTGTTGTTTTTCAAGCTCACTTAAACTTTGAAAGAAGCATCTAATGAGGATTTATTTATTCTTTTCATCCTCATTCATATTAATTAAGAAAATGATCCCCCTTAGAGTCTTCTTTAATCTCTTTTCATACTCTTCAAAATTGAAAAGATTGTCGAGCGATCTTGTTTCCCTTCATGCTCGTCAAACTGAAATTTGAAGGCACATCTGTTCGATGATAGTTTACCCCTTTTTCATAATGGATGGATATTTTTATGAAAAAGGTATGCCCTAGGAGATACAACTCTCTAGGAGAGTATTCTCAGGTGTAAGTTTAACCCTTTTTCGGTCCTGAGGGACTAAATTTGCGAAAAATGACAATTCTCCCTGGTTTCATTTTATCTACTTTTCAGTCCTTGGAGATTATTTACGAAAAAGGAAACCTTTTGGAGTGTTATTTAATCCATTTTCAGACTCCCTAAACAAGAAAAGATCATTGAGTGACCTTTTTCCTTTCACACTTGTTAATTAGCCCAAAAGTAATATCTATTTGGAATAAGTTTAACCCTTTTTCCAACCAATAGATTACCTAGGAAAAATGTATGCCTTGAGAGACATGTCTCGTCGGGAGAGTTCTCGTAAGTTATGTTTTATAATTTTCAGGCTCAGGGGATTAAATTATGAAAAAGGAGGTGAGTGCATAGTTAATCTCTTTTTAGACTCCTTAAAATTGAAAAATAGTCGAGTGATCTTATCTCCGTAACACTCGTTAAAATGGTTTTGAGGAGACGTCCTTTTGGTATAAGTTTGACCCTTTTCTGGACCGACTGGACTAAGTATGAAAAAGGAATAATGTGGACCTAGAGACCAGAATAGTTCTCCTTGGTATGATTTTATTCTTTTTCGAGCCCTGGAAAGTAAGCTTACAAAAAATATCACTCTGGAGTCTTCTTTTAGTGTTTTTTCAGACTCTCTAAAAGTGAAAAACCACCCAGCTTACCTTCTTTGGGATCATAAAACTTTACATGGAAGGAGTCTTGTTGTGTCATTCTATAATTGCATCACATGTCTCATCCTTGCATATTTGGCCTAATGCTGACTTCATGTTGCTACTACTGAACCTTTAGATCATTCCTTAGGTGCAAGCCTTGTAGCATTTTTTCCTTTGCAATATGACACCTTAACCCATGGAGGGTTTTTCTTGAGTGTCCTTATCCTACACATGTCTCCTTGCACTGAGCATCAATATGTTCCATGTGCTTGGAACTAATTTACTTACCCACGACACGTGTTCCTCCTTTGTAATGTAGAATTCTTTTATTCTTTTTCAAGCTCATTAAATACATGAAAAAGACAAAAAATCAAATATTCCAAAAGGAGGGGATGGGGAAACACTCTCTTTTGTTGGCAGAAATTTAGTCACCCTTGTATAGAGCACATCCTTCTGTTTTTTCTGCAAGCATTGGGATCTAGTATGGCCTTGGGAATATGTTATCGTTACATAGATTTGTGTCCTCCTCTTTTTGGTTACTCTTCCAAACATATGGAGAGTTTGTGGTACCTCATGTGCACTAGAATTATGTCAATAACATGTTTCATGAGTATTTTCATCTATCGTGATCTTGTCCAAGGGGAATTATTTCAACTCGAGTCGACCATTCTACGATAAGTCTCTTGATTTTCATGAGTCAGCCATCTCGAGAGTCTTGTCAAGTTCACATTCAGAATCAATGAAGTTCGGTTCCCAATGATGAAGGTCCTCTAGTATTTTCAAGACAACATGTCGAAGACCTTAGAGTAGTGAGTATTATACTGCTATTATACTCCTACCTTATTTTTTATGATCTTGAATTTATTTCTCGAGTTATGAAGTTATCATCTCCATCCATAGGCATTGATGCCTCCTGAAGATCTCCATGACATTGTATATCTTTTGATGATTTTGAGATGTAGACCCATTGTGTATTGTTCGCGACTACTCTTTATATTGGAATACACATTGTTCATGTATCCATTATTACTATGTTTATGACCTGGATGTGTAGGGTACTTGATTGCAACCATGCTTAGTTTATCCCGAGCATGGGAATGCCCGCCTCGATTATTATTATTATTTTATTGCAGATGATGTGCTCCAGGATACTCGCTTGGGTTTACTCGAATCCAATGATTTTCCACTTTATTAAAGATGTTGTAATGAATTTCATCCACCAGTTTCTCTTCTAACCTTAAACATTAGGGGGCATATTTTATAACTCAAAATTCCACTTCTATGCATCCTTGATGTTGGCATACTCATTCATACATATGCCAACCCATTTAGATGGAGTTCTTCTAATTTTTTTTTTTTATATGGCATACGTGTCCTATTGCATATGCAGAGTGCATACATACACTAGTTGCATACCTGAAAGCCCATGTACAGGCACTTGTTGCACTACTGAAGACACGTGTGTACTCTAAAAACTGACAAAAAATATATATAATACACACTTTCCAACAGAGTTTATGGGCTATATTAGGTTTTTTCAACCATCTTACCTCTTGTATCCCTTCTGGAAATGTATTGAACATATTTTTCTCATATAAAAAGGGCCCTACAGGGGGGTCATTTGGATGTATCAAAACAGAGGCAAGATAACTATGCCAAATTTTCTCCCTCGTTTCCCAAGCCTTATGCATTTTGCTACGAGTTTTATCCTCATCATTCCCTTCCATCCATATTCCTTAAACCATCCATCCTTTTCCCCTTATATTGGCATGTTGGTCGTGAATATAGTATTGGGAATAGTGAAGTTGGAGACAAAGTAGAAGAACCTAGGCGAGGTTCATGGAGCAACGCCAACAAAGTTAAGGTTGTAACCTCCAATTTTTTAATTAATAAAAGATATAATTTCTTGTCTTAGATCTTATGTATATGTGTTTGTGCTTATGAATGTTTTCATGAATAACTAATTCTTTAGATAATCTTTATAATTAAGCATATGTTTCCCTAGATTGTTCTGCAGTATTTTTTCAAGCTAGCTTTGGGAGGAGGCATGTAGTCTTGGAATGGACAATAATCAGAAGGGATTGACATCAACCGTAAGGACTTAAGGTAAACATTTATATCTTATTTCTGTTCCTTTAATTATTGTAAGGTTGTGTTTGGTTTGGGGTAGAATAGAAACTTTTCCATCTTTTAGGCTGTCAAGGCTATGACTAGTCGCTAGACCCAGATTAGGGGGATTTTCCCCATAACATAATCCATTAAAAAAATATCATAAAGGACAAATTTCCAATTCCAAATGTGGGTGAATTATTAGACAATATCCATGGAACTAAATATTTCTCCAAGCTAGACCTAAAGTTAGGTTATTACAAAATAAGAGTTCGAGAGGAAGACATTCCCAAAACTACTTTTTGTACCCATGAAGGGTTGTACGAATTACGAGTCATGCCATTCGGTCTATCCATTCAAAACTCCAACCCATTGAAGGGTTGTATGAATGATTTATTCTATTCGTACCTATGAAAGTTTTTACTTGTCTTCTTTGATGATATCCTTGTTTATATCAAGAACTGAAACTCATGCCTCAAGCACATTCAAACAATATTAAAAGTCCTTGTTTGTAATTGTCGATTGATTAAAAAAATATTCCCACTTTGTTGGGATCTCCTCTAAGGCCAAGGCTAGTCAATTCACTAATAGCTATGTTAAAAATATTTTTAAACTTCATGGAATTCCTAAAGTTATCATAAGTGATAGGGATTCCAAGTTTACTAGCAATTTTTGGAAAGAACTATATTTCCAGGAGGGGACATCCTTAACCATGAGTACTTCATACCATCCCCAAACAAATGACTAGACTAAAGTGGTTAATAAAGGCCTTGAAGGGTATCTAAGGAATTTTTTAAATGATTTTCAAACACAATGGATCAATTGGCTACATCTCGCATAAAGGTGGTACAATAGTACATATCATACCTCAAAAAAATGTCCCCGTTTGAAGCATTGTATGGTTATCTTCCTCCCTCTATTAAGGAGTATATTGTCAATTCAAAGGGTCAGATGAAGTTATACACACTCTTAAATATCACCTCGAACAAGCAAGGAACCAAATGAAACAACATGCTGGCAAAAGAAGAACCGATAGAGAATTTATGGCAAGCGATTGGGTATTTGTTTGGTTGTAGCCTTACAAGCATAGTTCTCTTAAAAATTAAAAGAAACACAAATTGGGTCCTAATTTTTATGGACCCTATCAAATTCTAAAGAGAGTTGGACAAGTTTCTTATGCCCTTGATATTCCAAAAAAAAGGAAATTTGCATGACGTTTTTCATGTTTCTTGTTTGAAGAAAAAACTATGTCCTATCGTCCATACACAAACAAAGTTGTATCTTTGAGATGAAGAAGGAAGGTTAATATTAATTCCTAAAGGAATCCTCGAAGTATGAACCAAATTCCTATCTTCTAGAAGAATCAATGAGTACCTAATCAAATGGAAGAAACTACATGAAGATGAAGCTACTAGGGAAGATGGGGTGTTTAGATCTAAACATTCTCCCCTACCCATGCTTTGAGGATGAATATTTTCAAGGAGGGATGGGGTGTTTAGATCTAAACATTCTCCCCTACCCATGCTTTGAGGATGAATATTTTCAAGGAGGGATGAATTGTA
>ML805946.1:129551-140819 GCA_009831015.1 Picea engelmannii | reverse complement strand
AAGTGCAGATTGAAACCGAGAAAACACCTTTCAAACAAAAATCCATCTTTAACCAGGCTACAATTTGAGAGAAATACAACAATTAATGTTCTGACAACTTTTAACAGCTATTTTCGAGGGGAAGTATTATGTTTTCTTTGTCTGAGCTAGCTCGTGGTGCAGGCATGTTTGTTTCAAAAAGACAAATAAACATAAATGAAAACAAAAACAAACCAGAAAAGAAAAACAAATAGCAAGGAAACCAAAATAGAAAATATTTACAAGAGGTGTATGCGAGAGTCGTCAAGTAAAATACTTTTTGAGAGCTTGGCCATTCACTGGGAAGGTGTCTGGCTGTCCCTCTAAATTCTGCAGGCGAAAGGAACTGGGACCTAGTTTTTCAGCAATTAAAAATGGTCCCAACCACAGGTTTTGAAACTTAGTATGTTCTCCTTTCCCCTCATGAGGTTTGTCCCACTTAAGGACAAGATCATCTACCTCAAAATTTCTGTCAAAGGCAGAATTGGAATCAAACCAGTTTTTAACAATGAGTTGATGTTGATCCAATTTTCGTTTTGCTTGAGCCCTTACTTCCTCTAACTTCAGCAAAGCGTTAATCTGACTTTCCAAGGGAGGACAGTTTTCTTCTTGCACCTTCTGTGATAACTGCAAAGATGGAAGAAGGAAATGCGGTGGAAGAATCGCTTCCCTGTCGTAAACGAGAAAAAAGTGGGAATTACCAACAATAGTTTTTGGAGTTACCATATCAGCCCAGATTGCATTAAATAGTGCATTATGCCAGTTTTTGTGGTTTTCAGAGACCGTTCTCTTGATGATCTTGATCAGGTTTTTATTAGTTGATTCCGCCAAACCATTTCCTTGAGGGTAATAGCTGGCAGAGTATTTTAATTTTATTCCTTTCTCTAAAGCGAAATCACTCATTTCGAGAGATGAAAAATAGGAAACATTATCAAATACTAGACATTCAGGAATACCGAAACGAGTGATAATATTTGAATTTAGGAAGGATATTACCTGGTTGGTGTTTACAACTTTTAATGGCATGGCCTCAAACCATCTGGTGAAATAATATGTGGTTTTTATGATGTATTTATGCTACTGGGTTAATTGGGCCTATAATATCGAGGCCCCATTGCTGAAAAGGGGAGTCTACCGAAACTGGTTGCAGCGGGAATGCTGGTTTCTGTACTCATCCAGATGCCTTTTGACAGATTACACACTTGCGGCATAAGGCATGGGCATATTTGAAAAGAGTAGGCCAGTAATAACCTGCTCTTAATACTTTGTGGGTAGTGGTTTCTCCACCGAAATGCCCACTAGCTTCCCCTGCATGTAATTCCAATAAGACTTTTTCTGCTTCATCTTTTTCAAGACAACGCATAAGTATTCCATCGAAATTTTAGCGAAACAAAATACCATTTACCAGCTGAAAAGAAGCATATTTTAATCTCAGTTCTCTCCTCTTTTTTGGATCAAGGTGTCGGGGAGCTGATATGTGCATAAGATAAAACTTGATGTCATCGTACCAAGGACTAGTAAGGTTTTGTGCACAACAAATTTGATTTTGATTGTGTTGATCTTGAATTAACATATCAATTTCATTTTGCTGTCCTATAGCTGAATCAACAACCAATTTACATAAACCTTGGCCTCTAACAATTTGTGCTGGGGTAATTTCTATGTCGTATTCTTGTAAGGAGGTGACCCAGTTTGCCCTTTTTTCACCCAGTTCTTTCTGTTCTAACAAATTTCTGATAGCAGGGTAAGGGACAATGATTTCCATCCTATATTTCAGTAGATAAGATCGGAAGTGTTTTACCACTTTAAAAACAGCATAGGCCTGCTGATCTACTACTGGGTAATTAAGTTCTGCTCCCTTAAAGGATAAGCTCATAAATGCAATTGGGACTTCGTTGTTTTCAACATTCTTTTGGGTTAGGACAGCAGCATAAAACCGATCAGAGGCAAACATGTAGAGGGTGAAGTCTCGCGAAAAATCAGGGCTCATTAGAGAAGGAGTGTATACTATAGCCTTTTTTATTGAGTCAAAAGCCTGACTTTCTAAAGGTCCCCAATGGTACTGTACATCCTTTTTTATTAAATTTTGTAATGGTCTGACCATTTCTAAAAAGCTAGGGACGAACCTCCTAACAAAGTTTATCTGACCTAAGAAAGATTGCATGGACTTTTTGGAAGAGGGAGGGGGTAGTTTTGAAATGACTTGGGTCCTTTTAGGGTCAATAATCATCCCTTCATTTGATACAATGAATCCGAGGATCTTACCTTGTTCTACTGCGAAGACAGATTGTTTAGGATTTAAAGAAATGTCGTACTTACGACATCGCTATAGAACAGATCTTAGATGAGCTAGATGATCTCCTTTATTCTTTGAGAAGACAGTGACATCATCTACATAAACTACTACATATTGATTGATTAATCCGCGGAAATTGATATCCATCACTCTCTGAAAGGTGGCACTGACATTTATGAGCCCAAAGGGCATCTTCCTATAAACGTAAGTACCCCATGGAGTACAGAAAGTGGTTTTGAGTTGGTCTGGGGGAGACATAAGGACTTGGTTATACCCTGAAAAACCATCCAACAACGATAATCTTTCAAAACCAGGTACTTGTTGAAGGATCTATTCCATGGGAGGAACATGGTAGTTGTCTTTATCAGACGCTCGGTTTAAATTTCGGAAATCGACACATAGTCGGATTTCACCACTCTTCTTTCTTACAGGGAAAAGATTAGAGACCCACTGTGTATGTCTTACTGGGAAGATTATTTTAGTATTCAAGAGTTTGTTTAATTCTTTCTTGACTATTGGTTCAAGTTTTGGGTGCTTCTTTCTTAAATTCTGTTGAAAAGGTTGGGTCTGGGGTTTCATGGGAATAATATGTTGTATGATGTTAGGATCAAAGGTCTTTAGGTTGTCGTATGTCCAGGCAAAGACATCTTTAAATTCCTTAAACAACTTAATAAATGTTATCTTCTCTTGTTCAGAACATCCCAACCCCAAATTGATGCACTGTGGGTTATCTTTAGTTCCTAAATTTACTTTTTCATGTGTCAAGGAAGAACTATTCGTTTTACAATTCACCTATTGTCTGAATTTATCGTGAAGATCATAAATTTTTTCTAATCTAACCACAGATTTTGGGATAGAGTTTACCATATTCGATGTAGACTCCGAGGATCTTGGATCTGGTATTACCATAAAATCGTGAAGGTTTTCGTCATAGGTACCTTCATCGATAACTGCTTCTTGGAAAGTCTCTTCCATATGTAGAAAATTGATGATCTATTGATCGTCGTCGAACACTCTCCAATTTGTGATGTTGTTCGAGACAGATGGTTTGAACAACAACTTGACGGAAAACGCATTCGGAGAAAGGCCTTCTGCAGGAAAAAGTTTTGAGGCGACATTAGCTAACAAATCAGCCTCAGAATTATTCAATCTGGGAATAGAATTAATGTTAAACGCAAAAAACTTGTTCATTAAATTCCATACCTCATTTTGATAGCTTTTCAAGTGTAGAGATAAACAATGGATATAATTTTTTACTTGTCTAACCACAATTTCTGAATCACCAAAGACAGTCAAATTTTGAATCCTCAAATCTAGTGCTTTTCTAAGACCTTGCAGGAGTGCCTCGTATTCGGCCGTATTGTTTGTGCATTCAAATTCTAATTGGAAAGCGATCAAAGTTTTGTTACCTGCTGGATCAATGGGCACGCACCCTGCACCAGCTCCTTCTTTAGATTTAGATCCATCGAAGTAAAGAGACCAGATTTGATTTTCATCAGGTGCATGTGACGACTGAGAGAAGGTTGTTGACTGTGTGCACGCCATAATTTCAGACTGGTATTCCGGGTCAGTAATGGTAGAAGTTTCAGCATTGAAATTACCAAAAAAAGTGTCCATCCCCTGTATTTCAGGTGAATTGTTGGAAGCATTGAATGGTTCATTAGGATCATTTAAATCGGTTATCGTGAACTTAAGATAACACTCACAATTTACCTTGATTCTATTAGGCTTTCCATTCTCGGGCAGCCACAAGTGAGACCAATCCGTTGCAAAATAACCATGTAGCTGTTTGGACCAATATCTACTTAAAAACAAGCCATATACTTTGGAGATATCAACGACAATAATATCAATAACTTGATGGACTTTAGGATTAGATGATAATATGATATGCACATTTTTTAATTCACCTATTACTTTAACACTAGTTCGATCAAGCTGAATAATTTTCAGGTTGGAAGGTTGAACTTTGGCATTAATTTTTTGACAGACAGACCTAGGCATTATGTTTGACAAAGAACCTGAATCTACCATACAGTTATGTACATTCCTATTGAAAATTTCAAAAGTCAACAAAAAGGGTGGGACATTTCTGTGAGTATTAACAACAGAAGTTTGTTGTTTTTTAGTCGCAGCCCCTGAAACTAGTTTATCTACATTTGTTACACTTTTTATAGCAAGGTCTCTTTTATCAGAAGACTCTGGCGTTGTTTTGACGGAGACCTTTTGAGGTGTTTTGGGGCTGTTTTCAGCAACTT
This sequence comes from Picea engelmannii, assembly GCA_009831015.1. NCBI lineage: Eukaryota > Viridiplantae > Streptophyta > Pinopsida > Pinales > Pinaceae > Picea > Picea engelmannii. The sequence continues at coordinate 136,247 of ML805946.1, read as the reverse complement.
TGTTGTTGTTTAGATTGTTGCTTTTGCTATTTTCTGCAATATTCTGCAGCATCTTTTGCAGAAGAAAAGGGAATTTCAATAATTCGTAAACAGAAATATTAGCTCTAAGTTTTTTGAGATCCTCAATCAAATCATACTCTAAATTCGGGGCTGCTGAATTATGTTTAGTTTCAATTGATTTAGATTGTTTTTGAGGTGCATTAGTTCCGATTTCATAAGAAGATTTATTTGATGTCTTGCTCCTGGTATTGTAAGGATGCACTGTTTCGAAATTAGCTTGAAAAATGCTATCCGAAAAATGCCCGAAAATGTTGGGAGAGGATTCGTCCTCTTCAACTATCTCTTGTTCAGCCACATCTTCAGGAATCTCGAGAGGAATCAAGTTATCATGTGCCTCTAGAATCGTCTGAATAGCAAATTACAAGCTTTTTAGATTTAGGCCTTCAGAATTTGAGTTAGGCCGGTTTGTAGGAAAAGGCTTTCTAAAAGGGGGTTTGTAAGGCCCTTTGTTTGAAGAAGCTTCTTCAGCCGATCTTGTCAAATCTATAACCTGATTAGACAACTTTTGAATGACCTTCTGTAATCTTTCTAGATCCGAACTATCTGATTGAGTTTTGTTTTGGGGAGGTCTAGGAAGAATTTTGATTTTCTTCTTGGAGGCTGAAGTAGTCTTTGCCACATTAAAGATATTGTCTTTTAGGCTGAGAATATCTTTTTCGATTTGAATCGCCTCTTCGAAGGCTTCTAACAATGCATCTTTCTTGGACATTTTTATTCAAATGGCTATGTTTTGGTGTAAGGATTTAGTGTAGTATGCGAGGATAAGATTTTCGACAGGCATTGAGTTCGTGGGGATTCGACTCTTTAATGTTAGGAACCTTTGATTAAAGTCTTTTATCTTTTCTTTGGGGTTCATCTTTAAACTAGAGAGTTCCATGACTAGGACTTCAGGAGATTTTTCATCTCTGAATTTCTCAAGGAAATAGGACTCAAATTTATCCCATGACACAATGGTGTGGGGTTGTTGGGCAAAGTATCAGGTAAAGGCATTGCCTTCAAAGGTGTAGGGAAAAAGTCTACACACTACGTCTTCGTGTTCAACACTACGGAGCCTAATGGCTAGAATGAATTTTTTGATATGATCCTCAACAATCTACTTGGAATCTGGGTCAAATTTAGAGAACCATTTTTTCGGATGTTTAGGCAAAGGGTGCTAGGGCCCAGGTATGGCCACTGCATCTTGATCGAGCCAAGGTCTGGAGGGATTGTTCGGATTGGCCATAGGCATGGGTGGTGTCGAAGGCTGAGATGAGGAACTTCCTTCGTCTGATATTTCTTCTCCAGAAGAAGAAGGAGATGAAGGGGGTGGTGATGGTGGAATACCAGATCCTCTTGTTGTAGGAGTGAGGATGTGATCTGGATCCGTAGGGTTTAGGGTAAGATCAGTACCTTCAAGTTGCTCCCTGATATCAGAGAAGTCTAATGGCTGGTTCAAAGGCCGACTTGGTTGTCTGATATGGGCAAAGGCACTGTGCATCCTTATGAGGGATTGATGAACAATTTCTTGTACATCGACCCCTGGGGGGTTTGGGGTTACTAGTTCAACAGTGATCCTTGGATTATCGTTTGATGTGGTTGTTGTTTGAGGGACAATGTTGTCGTTGGAATGAATTCATGTTATTATAGGTGAGAGGGTAGGTGGGGGAGGAGTCTTGCAACCTCCTCGTGCCATTAATAGTATTCATGCCCTCCCTCTAGTGCCATTTGTTGACGGTTGAAATTGACTGCTCGTCAACTAGAAGAGAATCCGGTTCGAGGTTGTCTAATTAACCCAAGCCATTTGGACTAATTCACTCTGACGGGTTTAATGGCTCCATTGGCCAATCCAAAGTCCTAAGGGAAGCAAAAAATAACTAAAACAAATGCAATAAATTACTAAATAATAATCGCTGAAATATATATGTACATCTAAATATATATATATGCAGTTTATCTAATTAATATTTATGTAATAGTTATATTTATCATATATACAACATATACAAATAATGAGTTTTAATCTGAACTCATAGAAAATCAAATGTTTAATGGTTCTTTTTGATGAAAGTAATAAAGAAAGTGAAAATAATATTTTTTTTTTATTTGTTTTCTTGTTTGTATGCATTCATAAAATCAAATATTAAACTACTTAATTAAACAGAAATATATAAATAGTGAAAATTACACTATATATAAAAACTTCTATAATAAGCAAGCAAATGAAATAAAAGAACAGACTAACCTATTAATGCATCCAACGTCTGTATAATAGAGAATATCCAACCACCTTATCCTATTTTAAAATGAAGAATCATACCTCTAACTAATGAAATCAAATCATATCAGGTAACATTGGAATTCACAATGGCTGTTGCAGCCTCCACGTTTTTAAATACTATGTTTCCTGTTGTCTTTATACGCTTTTCTTTACCTTGAATAACATATTTGAGTCTCTGGTTTTCGCTCGTTAAAACATCAATCTGATCCTTTAAATCCTTAACCCATGACTGTAGAATAGGGATATCAGTATAATATCTATCGATCCATGATAGACAGACTTCCCAATTTGATTGTGCAATGGTTGTATGGAAACAAACTTGGTTGTGGACCGGAGCACCCTCCATACCGACAATGGATTCATTAATTAATTTGGCACCAGTAAACGTTGGATTATTTTTAAGACAAGGAGGTAAATTGTTAACAAAATTATAGGGCCGATCAAGGTGTGGCTCGAATGACTGAAAGTCTTCTGCAACGAGGAACCTCTCGATTTCAGAGTCTAAGATTTCATGCACTTCGATCATATTCATTGAACTCGGATGAGAATTCGATTTGTTATGAAGTCTCCTAGAAATTAGCCTGCCAACCCTTTTGTTCTTAAAATTGATATCAATATTACTCTTAGATATATTTCCTGTAGGTTTCTTTACATTTTTAACATAGTCATTTGGATGTGTAATCTACTAACAGACCTGTTCAATGACCTTGGGATCGATCAAGGGTTCGATGTTAGAGGAAGAGACACAATTCTGGGGAGGTGAAAGAGATATCGTCGGGTGGACAAGGGTCTCCTCAACTATGAGCTTATCTAGCTCCCCCATATCAGGGTTACCATAGCCATTTCGAGTTATGAAAGAATACCAACTGTCATTATGTGACTCTAATTGATGTATGAGTGGGATTTTAACTAGGCCGTGATGAAAAAGACTAGAGTCTGACCACTTTTTTTTGTATCTTTTCCCCATTTTATAAAGACTCCTCAGTAATTAATACGACATATTCAAAGGGAAACCCATAAAAATCATAAGCAGATGTAAATGATACAAAAATACAAGCCCGAAACGTCCCTCACAGGTAAAAAATTGCTTTACCACAGTGAGAAAATCGTGCCACCGAGCTTTTAGGAGGGAAATGGGCATACCTTTATCATAGCTCGTTATTTTCCGATATGTAAACAACAAGGTCCAAGGAACTTCTTCCACTTTGTTTTTTTAAACCACCTTTGATCGCTTGCTGGTAACCCTGTGGCTTGAATCAGAAACTTCTTGGTAACTTCCAGTTGCACATCACCAACTTTCTCTCTACAACCATCAAAGGAGGAAGCGAATTCTTGGGCAACCTGTAATTTGAAACCCTGAAACTTCCTAATGAAAACGAGCTAGCCACTTCTCTCCAAATCTCCTCTAGCATCGTCGTATTAGAGTAGGGTTTGGATACCATTTGGTTCAATTCTCATGATAGGAGCCATACGGGAAATGAGGGTAATCAAACAAACACAACATATAGGGAGGGTTTGGGAAAACAAAAGAGAGCCATAACCCTGAGCCCAACAATGAACGTTGTAAAGACTCATACGATGGGATGGACGTTTAATTGAAATACATGCGAAAAAGGTTTGTGAAGCCCAAGGCCATCCTTAGAAATGATGGCAATCTGCAAATCGTATGCCACCTTTGTATTTAGTACGATCTAGGACCAAAGCATTAAAACAAAAATAATTACACGCATCATGGGTTTGATCACAAAGTTTGGGTAAGTCAAAAATCGAAAAATCCAAAGTTTTGTAAAAGAAACGTAGCCAAGAATCAAACCAAAACCATACAAAAAATCAAATTGTGGGGGTGTTTTGCTCATAAAACCATCAATATATTAAGCATGCTTGGAATTAAAAGGATCAAAACAAAGAGATTAACATGTTCATGGCAAGGAATCAAAACTCCATAATAAACTATATGAACAATTTTCCTTCAATGAAATTTTAAAACATAATGGTAATCAGAGTCGCAAGTTTTCATGTTTTCAGTCATGAAAACAAAGCATGAATAGGCAATAGGGAAAAGTGACAACTTACAACTGTCGTTTCAGAAACTGCTCATGAAGAGTGATAAAAATTCATGACCCTAGTTAGGCAGCTATATAGATCGTTTAATTGACATAAAAAGTTAAGAAAATCGTTGGGCTGACAACAATTTGTTGACATTTGTATGATGTACTTGACAGATTGTATACAGACCTATTCACTGTTTCTGAAGTGTTTGATGATACTATGTGGCTGCAAGGTCTGATGTTCTATTGCATGTCCCGGATGAGGTTGTGGCTAATTATTTGTTGATTGACTAATTCAAATTTTGCATCCTCTTGCTAACATGATATGTTGTATGATTTCATACTTGTGCTCTTGCATACAGATCCTACTCTTCTATTTCGAATTAACATATGTAGTCTTAAGATACTCACCTACAGTCATCATGTTATTTTTCAATAAACCTACCACTCTCTCATAAGTTGGTTTAAAGGTAGGGAATCTATTGTTTATTTTATTGGCTAGTATTCTTTTGATTGCATGGATGATCTCATTCTTTTGTTTTGCAAGAGCAAGTTTGTAGAGCCACTTTGATCACATGACCACTCCAACCTTCAGAGGCCTATGGGGGAATATGTTGATCCTTTTCTAGAACCTTTACTTTGATCCTTACAAAGCCTCCTCTTTTTCTATTTCCCTGAGGTCCTGAGCTTCTAAGGCCATAGGATCCATATTTCCTACAGAACCATCCTGAAGCCTCTTTGGATTGATCTCTATTGGATTCTTCTTTTGGATTTCCCTTTCTCCAAAAACCTATCTCCAAGGACTATTGGGTTTTTTCCTTCTTTTCCTCTATTATTTCCTCTAACCAAATATCATAGTTGGATTCGTCTCATTGAGATTTTTCCAACGACTAAAACCATACTTAAATCTGAGTTCCAGATTGAAATTTATGGCATCTCAAAGTTTCCTAAGTATTCATTCACCTTTTCCACCTCAATGCCACGTGGAATCCACGTGGTTCCCTCTCACTTGTGACATCCCACATGGTACCGATGTGGTGTTTATGTGGCACCCATTACCTATCCTCCTGGTCATTGGAATCTACCCTCTTCATGTCCTCCCACCTTCCGATCACATACTCTGAAAAAGACGTCAGAGCTTCATTGTCCCTGGCATTCACACTCTTCTTTGTCAGAGTCATTCTCCATCAGAGTACATCTAATTTTAATATCACAAATCACTCCAATGACCTTCCCCCAATGAATGCTTGGGATTGATGGCCTTGTGGCTGCAATACCCACAATAAATAAATTTATTTCAGTTCCTCAGTTTTCGAATGTTCCTTCACTACCTCATATTGAATCCTTAACTTCATCTTTCACATAACAATGTTTTTCGTAGTTGAATTCTTTAGTAAATTTCACATGCTCTTTTGAAGCTAAGCCCATTTTCCTTCTAAGAAACCAACATCATAACCACTGGCTTATTACTTTGCAAAATTTTTGCAAGCTTAAACTTTGAGAAGATTTCCAAATTGAAACTCTTCCAAGCCGTCGATTGTTTCCCTGAGTGAACGGTCGGATCTTTTTTGTGCAATAGTATTCGGGTTATAACTTTGGATGGTCAGAGTTAACAGTCCGAATGGTCTCCTTCGGAATCTAAATGACTTTTAATCGTGACCATTGATTATCACTGAAAGGATGATCTAGATATTTCGCATGCAAAAACAAAGCCATGAGGGAATATTCCTCGACACCTCTTCTCGATACCTTCAAACGTTACAAATTTTCTAGATATCGAATAATTAGCTCTGTCTACACGTCATTACTTTTTTCGGGCTCTAACCTTCAACACGAGAATTGAAGAAGAAATATTCTTCTATTCTTTTCTTTGATACCTTCGCACTAGCGTGTTGGAATAGGCTGCAAAATGGCTCTTCCGATGGACGATGTAGATTTCTCCAGATCTGTCGAATGGTTATATCTCCCTCTCAGAGTTAATACGTCGGGATGGGAATTGAATAAGAGATAGGAAGACTCCGATGCAAAGCCCCAAACACACACTCTACCATTTTCAAGGTCTAATGGATAATTGACCAGAACCGTTGATGTGGTGGGATTTCTCTTTTACATGTTCAAGAATTAATGGTCCAGATTAACCTAGGGCCTGGTCAATCGTTGTTGAGTGAGAATTTTTAAACAACCATAAATTTTTCTACAAATGTCAGAATGAGGCTTGTGATACCTCATTAGAAAGGTATCGGGCATAGGAACACAATGATATGGGTCTCCAGGTCGAAAAACCTATACAAGACATCAAAAAATATAGAAAAAAAACAACTATGGATTTGG
>ML805946.1:99365-109650 GCA_009831015.1 Picea engelmannii | reverse complement strand
ATTCTTTACCTTTAATGATCTTGATGGAGTGATCTTCAATATCTTCCTTCTCCTTCTTTCTTTGATATGTCTCCTCTAGATTTAGCCATAGATCCTTGGAAAAAGTGAATTGTCCCATGCTCTCTTTTATAGGACTTGAGAGTCCACTAAGAATGGTATTGAGAGCCAATGCATCATTCTTATTTCCTTCCCTTTGGGCTGCGAACTTTGACTTGTTCTTCAATGAAATTGATCCACCAATGGCTGCCTTCCAAATAGCTACTCCCATTTCATTCAAATGTACTTTTATCTCTATTCTCCAAGTAGAATAGTTTTCCTTATCAAGGATTGGAACTTCATCATCCATTTGTGTGTCTATGCATCTCCTTCAAGCTTGTTAAGGCTTGTAGTGAAGGCCCGCTCTGAAACCAATTGTTGGACACACCTAGCACACTTAGAGGGGGGGTGAATGAGTGTGGGGCTCTTTTTCCCAAAACTTCCCTCTTACAAAAAACTCATTAGTTAGCATTCAACTTTTACTCAATACTCATTGCTGTCATTTATAACCAATTAGATGTGAGCACATGTAAACAACATATATCAACAATATATCATCAAAAATTCATCACCACAAGGAACACAAAGAACATAACATGTATGTACAATTTTCTTTTTATTACGGACTACAATCCTTAGGGTTTTTCAACAACAACTGAATAGAGTACAACTCTACAAGAGCAACAACTCTATCATGCAAGACTCATCTTACACACTCAGCACCAACCGAGATGAATAAACAATCCTCAACAGATATCAATCTGCAACAGGTACACGACCTATCAGTAGTGCAACCCGTGTGTGTACGTGCCCTAGCTCACTATAGCCCGCATATGTGCACGACCAGTGTATACAATAGCCTGCATATACCTTCTGAGCTATTAGGGTTTATCCTTCAAGATCAACTCAGATCCTCTGCAACCAATTCATCACTCTCTTATGTTTCTCACTGTCCAAACTGACCACCAGTCAGTCACAACACATCCAAGCTCTCCAATATCTTGCTCATACATCTCAACCATACACTATGAATGCTATTCAATCATGTATAAACAACAAGTATACTGTAACCATCATATCAGTACTAAGTCATAAGAGTGTTGATCACTCCATCAACCGACACATACCACATCAAAACAACCATACCAAGAATGCCTCAAGCATTCACCTCACAACAAACAAGAACTTCCATCAAGACAAATAATGCAACCATACCAGAGTTTCTATGGCAGATCTGAGCCCATGGAATGCATATCTGGAAACTAATTCATCATCCAATAGCCTGTCATTAGCTCAAACACAAATCTTCAAGACCTCATCAACTGTACATGCTCTGTCCTCATTCAGCCTGCATATGTATGTGCATTGGATCAAAGCAGCCCATGTATACCTCAGAAACTAGGGTTTCTGAACTTCTGAGACTTTTGTCGTCATGACCTCAGACTTGCCGAGACTTTAATGCACTCATGAGATCGTCCAGACCATCTCTCTCTCAGAATAGATCTTCAATCATGCTCAAGAGATATTCAATAAGTGTAATTTCACAAGAGACCCTAGCCTCTTATTTATACTCTTCATCTTCTAGGTCACTTAACCCATATCTAGGTCACTTCCTTATTTTAGGGTTAACCACTTTCTATAAATAGAAAGTTCTCAATTATTTTATTAAGATAATCCTTCTTGATTTTGTCACTTTAATTTATCATTAAAATAATGATTTCTTCTTTTCAATAACTTTGACTTATTTGACCATTTGGGGCGTCAAGCCATCATATGGGGGTCCTCCAACTTCGTAAGGTCATAACTCTCAAACCGTGAGGAGTTATGTGACATTCCACATACCACCGAAAATGGCATGACGAGCACTATCCATCTAGGATAGTTTGAACAACAAATTCACTGATCTTCATCTCATTATTCTACATACAAGCATGGGTTCTCTCAACCACAACTCAACCACAAAGCGTCTTCTCGTGAGGGATTTCACCATAAGGGGACCACTTTGGAGTTCATCCATTTTTACTTCTTATTAATCATGACAATAAAATAATGAGTCATCAAACTATGCATAATATATCAAAGAATCCATCTCATCATGTATCAATGACAACTCATTGACCAATCTTCATCTATGCATCTTGATCCATATTCATTGATTGGTTTCCACTTGACATCTATCATTATCATCAAGGATAATACATATACATTGTTCATCATTCATCAATCAATCAATCCATTGACATCAATCAATCACTTCATCACTTGACATCAATCCTTTGACATCAAAATAATCAAACCATTGGCATTAATGACAACATGATCCAACAAATTTTGCAGGAAACCACCCACCATACGACTCAAATAGACTTAATGTGGATGAACCTTGTTGAAGTACTTGATGTTGGTGATGCACATATGGAAGATAGAGAGGATAAGGCCTCTTCCCATGAACTAATTATAACCAAGCCTTATCAGCCTTTTTCATGGGATGAAGAAAATTATGTAGCAAATGTGTATCAAAGGATGTCTTATTCTTTCTCTTCTTCATTTTCTATCAATAGTGAATATCCTTGTTCAAGTATCCCTTTGTTGAGTATTGTTAATACTAGTGGATCTCACCATTTTTTTGAAATTATCTCTCATACCATGGCTGGTCCCAATCCATACATATCATATGATCTCACTAGCCTATCTCAAGTAGTTGGTTACTTGAAGTGTGAGTCCAGGGAGGCTTGCCAAGATAATGAGGCACTTCAGTCTTTGTTGGTGGTTATGTCATAACCTTATTCTTTTGGTTTGTATTCAGGGATAAAAAAATTTATTAGCATGAAGACTCCCTCACCGAGCACACTTTATATAAACTCGATGCATGATTCTTGTTTGGCATGCTACTTTCCATCGAACTCTTTCCATCAATTCTATGATAGAAGTGAGATTTTTTATGATAGAATTGAAACATGGTTGGAGAGATCTTTCTTGGAAGGATTTCCCATGAATTATCATTGTCACATATTTAATATAGTGAATATATTTTATCATGCTTTAATTTTTCCTACTTTTAGTCGATTCTTATTCCAAGATATATCACTAATCTTGTGTCTTGAGCATATGTCTACAGGCATGAGATTGTTGGCATATTTATTACGGGCAAACAAAATTTGTTTGTCATTGATGGAAAGCTCAGCCTGACGATGATGAACAAGAGAAAGTGGCAATACCAGAAGCGCCTCAGCCCGACGATGATGAACAAGAGAAAGTGTAGAGTATTTGTTTGTCATTGATGGCAAGCTCACATCCCGACGATGATGAACAAGTGATGGCAAGATTACAACCCAACGATGATGAACAAGAGAAAGTGGAGAAAGTGGTGGTAAGACCAGTAGTGCAACGATGATTGCATGGAAGAAAATCCCAAAATGTGAAAGATCAGAGCATTTCAAAGACACCATTTCGGAGTTTCGTAGACCGGTAAATTGGAGTTTCAGATTCCAGGAGTTGGAAGTGTAGAAACACTTCACCACAGGAGTCCCGAAGTGGCGAAATGCGAAATGCCTAAATTCTGAAATAGGCACACTCCATTTTGGAGTTTCGCAGAATGAAAAATCAGAGTTTCGGATACCGGGAATTGGAAGTGTAGAAACACTTCACCACAGGAGTCCCGAAGTCGCGAAATGCGAAACGCCGAAATCCCAAATCAGTGAATTCGTGAAATAATCCTAGCTATCAGATCGAGGATTGATCTGGACCATTGATCAGACACAACGAAGAACCGTGAAGTTTCGAAATCACGATAAGATATGGACCATTGGGGCCATAGGACACGTGGTGAAAGATCCTCATTTCGCTGACTGGAAAGTCAAAGGAAGGGGGTTCCCTAACCTTTCGAACTTGCAACATGAAAAATTGCGAAAGGTGCTAACAACTAAACTCCATTTCGGGGATTGTGCAATGGAGCGTCAATATATCTCATCACAATAATTGCCGAAATTGTAAAATACCGAATGAAAAATCGCGACATGGAGTTTCAGAGTTTCGGGGATTGCGACATAGAGCGTCAAGATATCTCATCACAAGAATTGCCAAAATCGCGAAATGCCGAAATGAGAAATTGCAACATGAAGTTTCGGGGATAGCAACATGGAGTTTCAGGAATTCGCGACATGCGAAATCGTGAAATGTCGAAAGGGACTATTGTGAATCTCGAAGACTCGAAGGGAAAAATGCCAAAATCCCGTCAGCCGTTCGATTAGGAAAAGAAGGGATCAGATTATGAATTTTTGTGGACCGTTGATCCGGATCCATTTCGGGGATCGCAACTTGGAGAGTCGAGATGCTTCGCAACAGGAATTTGCAAAATGCGAAATCGCGAATTGCCAAAATACGAAATATGAAAGAAATTTTGTTTCTTGTAATCCAACGATGTAGGTTAATTCAAATACGATCGGAGGGCTACTACTTCACCTCACAGTGAATTGATCAGTTACGATTCAGTTAGCAAAACTGATTCATGATTCTTGATCGGTTGGCGATTCAGTTGCAGAGGTGTGTGTGAATAAACGAAGATATGAGATGACTCTGAAAAGTTGGTTGTTTTGACTAAAAAATGAGTTGAACTGTAGAAAGGTAAAACTACAGTATGCGTAGTGTGAAGAAAGCTCAGAGATAAGGAACAGAAGTTGAACATAAGAGAAAAGGGGAAGAGAACAAAATGTGCACATATCAAAAAGCATGAGAAGGACAAAGAAAGAACAGATAGAAAGACACAACAAGTCAAGCCAAGTATGAACAGAGCAGAAGAATAGTGTAGCAGAGAAGAATTGCAAAACAATGAAGAAGTGGTAAGAATTAATTTATCAGTGTTGTTAGTTATTCAATAATTTATTTGTAATAAGGGTGGTAGGGAGGTGGTAGGGAGGAATGTTGTCCTCAGAGGTTCAAGAGGGTTCTTAAACACAGGGAGTTGTAGCTTCCATCTGGTTGCATCCAGAGAAACTAGGGTGGTAGGGTGGTGCAAGGGAGAACTGTTGTTCTCTGTAATACAGGTTGGTGCTTGTGTGACTGGAAGTTGGTGCTGGAACACTTAGGGAGTTGTTGCTTCCTTCTAGTGGGTGCTAGAGAAACCAGGGAGTTGGTTCTTCCTTTTAGTGGGTGCTAGAGAAACAAGAGAGTTGGTGCTCTCAACAAGTAGCAGCTTGTAAAACAGAGGTAGTAGCCTCACATTGAGTTGGTGCTCAATTATAGATGATGTATAGAACTTAAAAGACTACCTATCATTTTGAAGAAGAAGAGGTTTTCTCCCTTTATGGGTTTCCTCGTGAAAATATTTCTCTCTGTATATCTTATGTGTGAGTGATGCTATTATCTATGTTGTCCATATGTAGTATAATATTGATGGTCACTTGGAGAAAGATTAAAAATGGTTTGATTGTTAAAATTGTTTAAGCACAGTAACAACTGATTCACACCCCCCCCTCTCAGTTGTCTTAGTAATTTCAACAGAGATTACTTGGATGGATACATTGGCATTATGACTTTATATAGCTCATTTTTCAGCCATTAGTAGTGTAGGATAGGAGTAGAATGGAATAAATTAGTGTCTTTCCTTTGCATAGTTTAGATTTGTTTCCTAGTTTTTTAATTAATTCTCTATTTTCCTTTTCTTTTATTTACTGTTGGCTTATCAATAAATGAATTCTCAGCAAAGATGGAAATACATAGAAGGATTTCCCACTAAATTTTCCATTGGATGTATTTTGAATTTAATTTTGATTTGGGGAAGATTTAGTTCATTTCATTCTCGAATTTTTCTATGTGTTGGGAAATTGCCGGATCATTGATTTTTATGCATGATCACCATGTCAAATCATTTCCAACGCATTATGGCATCTTGAAAGTGGGGTATTTTAAATTAAGACACTATCCATTGCCACTTGTAATGAAAATGAACACTCATATTTGTCCTATATTCACATCTACATGATTCTAATGGGAAAAGTTTGCTTGGCTAATATACTTTTTAAGTTCTAATTTTGATGTCCCATACACATTGAATATAAATTGAGTATCATAAATCTTCCCATCTAAAAGTCAAGCCACTCCAAATCCATGCAATTTCCTTAGATGATTATTTTTCCTCAGTTTTGGAGTTATCCAAATATTTTCTTTCTCACCCACTCTTTTCTTTGATCACTTTCAACCAACATGAGTTTTTTGCATAGACGTTTTGACAACAAGCTTAGCTCATTTCTTATTTTCATTTTAGTTATTTTCTATCATCACTTGTAGTTTTAGTTTTTAGGCATTGGATGCCATTTCCCTATGCTATGTTCAATAGGTCTTTTAAGTACAAGTCTGATTTTTACGTTATAACTTTCTTACCCAATCTTCCTCTCTTATACAATAGCAAGAAGTATTCTTTTAAGCTGTCTAGAAACACATTTGTGACATTATGGACAACGTGGTCATTTAAATATTTTTGCAGATATAGTTTTTAGAAAATTGCTTTGGAACACATCTTTTTATTCCCCAATCCAATGATTGACTAAAGACTCGATCTTAGAACTACCAATTCATTAAGCTTTCAATATGATTTTTATAACTCATGTTTGTTGGTGGATTGATATCATAAAAACATGGATGGGATTGAAGTCTTATGGTCTTGTTTTCTTAATTTGATTCTCTATGATTTCAGGAACAAGACATTGTGTCTAGATATCCAAATCTCACAACAATCATGACAATAAGTTCATTTGGTAAAAGGAATGTTGAGGGAAAGAACATACTGCTCATATCTCAGGGAGAAGGATGTGATATTTGATTAAATGGACAACTAACAAATACTTTATAGCTGCACTAGCCTTCACACAGAGTTTTATGACAACCAACTTAGGTTAAGTCTATTTTAGCTTAGTGTGTTTTTCCTAGCATTGGTTTTTATTCCGATCCTTAATTTTTTATTTGGATTAGTTTCATTTTAATAAGTTTGACAATTGAGAGGAGGATTTCTTCTCGAACTATGTGAGAGTTGATAACAATGTTCTCTTTTGTATGCAGGTTAAGAAGATGGTTTGTGCAACCAATAACTTAGAATATTTTCTATTGGAATGAAGGAAACTTAGGGAAGTGTTAATCTAAACTTGGATAATCAGATGCCTTTGCAACATTTTTGTCACCAACTCAATAAATGATCATAAATATATTCTCATTCATCTACTCTCATATTGTTTTCTCATCTAGTCATTGTTTGGAGTAATTTTAATGACTATTTCGATGACCTCCATAACTGTGATTTTCCACTTTGCTTTATCAGATTGAATGATTGGGATCTATGTGGTTATTGATGATCTTTTATAGCAAAGAGAAAATGGGGCCTGAGTGAGAAATATGAAATGTAATTTATGTTATTAGAAAATTCAACGTTTTTTAAATTACAAAGGAATTGCTTATGTCAAGAAATCTTAAGAGCATTTGGGTTATGAAATATTACATGAAATTGGATTTTGAAAAGTTGTTTTGACTAAGCATCTACACTAACCCATTTTTCTAGGTTCCCATTTTAAAAACTTTTTTTTGTCTCACTGAATGAAAGAAATTGCATGTGACAATTGGATTGGAGAATTGTGTCGCGAATATTTTATACTAAATCATCAATTCTTGTAATCTGGTTTGTATTACATTTCAGATCAAAAACTCTGGGAGTTATTTCTATCGAAATTGATGTCGAATGGTTACCATTTATTGACTGATTATTTCCCTTTGATTATTTTTTGATTTTTCACTGAAAACACTCTCTTTGTTGCTGCAACAGATTTATTGCTTGTTGTCGGTTTTTATTTTTTTTTTCCAGCCAATTTTCTTTCTTTTTTGATGACTGACAATTTAGTTTTAGATCCCTTAGTTCAATTTTCTTTTTCATGAATTTTATTTATGATTTTAGTCTTACTTTCTGCTTGTACATATGAATTCCATCTTTTGATTTGACTGCTAGTATTTCCCCTGAGTTGAATTGACTCTTAGTCTTCCTTGGGGATTTCTCTTTGATTTTTGGTGAGGGGTTGGTCAATTCTAGTCACACACTAAAAAAATTTATTACAAGTCTTAAGATGCATGGGCTACTCTGTCTAAGTGAACATTCATGAAGTTATCCGTTGTAGGTATGGACTGATAATTGTAGTGGAACACATGTTCATGTTGTGCGTATCATGATAATCCATAAGTATAGGAAAGTGTCTATCCACTCTCTTCTTTGAGCTTCACTCACTTCACATTGATAAAATGGCCAATACTATGATAGTTTTTGGGGAAACCTGTGGGTTAAACTAAAATGCATAACATATACTTAGAAAATCAAAGAAACTCTTGTATCACCCCACTTCCTTCACACCCTATGTGCATATACATATATGTATCTAAAATCTAAAAGGATGAGCATTTTCTAAAGTGAAAAAGGAAGTTGAAAGAACTATTAATAGTGTTGGAAGTACAAGTAAATTCGACGGAGCTATGGACGCCTGCTGGCAGTGGGGCTATGCTTGTATGGTACCAAGGTAGCTTCATCGGGGCTATGGATGCTCACTGGCAGCGAAGAAATGTCGGGAAAATAGAGATGAGGAACACACTTATGTAGATGTTTTCTTATTTTAGAAGTGAAAAACCATGGTTGAACCAAAGATAATTTGAAGTGTACAACCAGTAAAATAACTTATCTCATTAATTAGCTGTTTGAAAAGGGTGCGTTAGATTACAAGTATTAGAAATATTGGGTTATATCCTTTAAAATTTTGGTGTCATTGTGGTACCCATAACTATTGGAAAATTGTCAACAATTTGTTGAACTTATCTTTAAAATTTCGATATGAAGTAGAGGCCCTATATTTCTATTGATTGATCCAGGGGATCAAATTTTGCTCAAAAATTCAAAGTGCTCGAAATTGCTTCAAATCAAACGAGATCATAGGCCTCCTTGTTATGAACCCAACACAACTCGTTTGGGTTCAAACGGACGTCGGGAGCGAGAGATATCGCGTTCTGTTCAAAATGACAAACAGGCAAAAAAAGGGATGCTGACTGTAAAGTCTGTACAGTCCGTACGGAAACTGATGTGGCAGGCCGTATGACATGTGGCAGGTAGCTATTGGGACAGTTGGCATGTGACATGGATTGTTTGTAGTGAACGGGATGGTGAAACGTGGCCCAATCAATGGTCGCCACGTGTCACATGTATATTGGTTTAAAATCTTTGCATTTGGCAGGAGTCGACCCTGTGACCTCTGGGCAGGGTAAATCCTTGGGAAGGGCCGCCCAACCGGCGTGCCTGCATGTGTTACTTAACATATGTATGTGTTTTAATATATTTGAGTTTGCAAATATGTGAATTGGGGCGCGAACCGAGCCGGGGCTAAGCCCCAGCCCACGGTTATATATATGTATTGCATATGACCAATGCTATGGGCGGTTAAACCCACCATAATATATATATGTGATGTAACCATTTTGGTATGCGCGTGGTTTGACATATAACATGTGACCATTGTGTATGCGCGCGGGTTAATCCTACGGTTTTTTATATGGTTTGAACTTTAGCCCTGTTTTGTATTACGCGTAGTCATGTGGTGGCCATGTGCCCACGGGCCTTGGTAGTTAAAGGCCAGTGTGTAACCATTCGACAGTTTGTACTGGTTGTGCAGTTGCACCTGGTGCTAATTTTTAACTCTTAAATATGCGTGTGGGCTAGGTTGAGCCAAGAAGGGGTGCGATTTGTAGATGCAGAGACAACAAGTTTGAAGGGGGACTTCCAGGAAGCCTATCTTCTTCAATTTTTGGCCAAACGAGGTGTCAAAAAAGCCCAGCTAGGGGTTTTTGGATGTTCTGAAGCCATTGAAGCAATCTATTTGGAATTTTGAGCATTGTAAAGCACATTTTTGAGCACTTTGAGCAAATAATACAAATGATCCATTGGAAGCTGAACCAAGAGATGTAGCCCAAGAGAGGGGTGAACTCCTTTATCATTTGTTGTGTTATGTGTTTTCTGTTCATTGTTTATTGTTGTTGTTATATGCATCTTTGATGATTAATTTTCATAAAGTATTGTGTTGCAAATTGATCTGTTTGCATTTCAACAAATAAATTTTACTTGCAAATAATTTCAAGAATACAAGTCTTCTTCATTTTTAGATCAAGTTGGTATCAGAGCATAGGTTTTTGAAGACTTGATTATTTGCAAGTGTTTTGTTTTCTGATGCTCACAAGG
>ML805946.1:79633-95283 GCA_009831015.1 Picea engelmannii | reverse complement strand
TGCATGAAGACACCATCCTTGACAGGAGAATGCGAACTTCAAAACGAGGAAATGTGGAGTATCTTCGAGTTGGTCTTAAAGGTACAAATCCAAGAAAATCCAAGTGGATTGAGGTTGGAAAGGTGAGGGAGATATACCCTCATATTCAGATAGACTGAAAATAGTCTTTTGGAGGTCCAAAAGCTTTCCAATGGGGAGGTGTGATCCAGGGGATCAAATTTTGCTCAAAAATTCAAAGTGCTCGGAATCACTTCAAATCAAACAAGAGCGTAGGCCTCGTCGTTACGAACCCAATGCAACTCGTTTGGGTTCAAACGGACGTCGGGAGCGAGAGATATCGCATTTTGTTCAAAATGACAAACAGGCAAAAAAAGGGATGTTGACTGTACAGTCCGTACAGTCCATACGGACGCTGAGGTGGCAAGACGTATGACACGTGGCAGGCAGCTATTGGGAAAGTTGGCATGTGACATGGCTTGTTTGCAGCGAATGGGATGGCGACATGTGGCGCAATCAATGGCCGCCACTTGTCACATGTATATTGGTTTAAAATATTTTCATTTGGCAAGAGTCGACCCCGTGACCTCCGAACAGGGTAAAGCCTTGGGAAGGGCCGCCCAACCAGCGCGCCTGCATGTGTTGCTTAACATATGTATGCGTTTTAATATATTTTAGTTTGAAAATATGTGAATTGGGGCGCGAACTAGGCCGGGGCTATGCCCCGACCCACGGTTATATATATGTATTGCATGCGACCAATGCTATGGGCGGTTAAACCCATCGTAATATATATATGTGTTGTAACCATTTTGGTATGTGCATGGTTTGACATATAACATGTGACCATTGTGTATGCATGTGGTTTAATCCTATGGTTTTGTATATGGTTTGAACTTTAGCCCTGTTTTGTATTACGCGCGGTCATGTGGTGGCCATGTGCCCACGGGCCTTGGTAGTTAAAGGTCGGCACGTAACCATTCGACAGTTTGTACCAGTTGTACAGTTGTGCCCGGTGCTAAGTTTTAACGCTTAAATATGTGTGTGGGCTAGGTTGAGCCAAGAAGGGGTGCGATTTGTAGATGCAGAGGCAACAAGTTTGAAGGGGGACTTTTAGGAAGCCTATCTTCTTCAATTTTTGGCCAAACGAGGTGCCGAAAAAGCCCAGCTAGGGGTTTTTGGAAGTTTTGAAGCCATTGGAGCAGTCTATTTGGAATTTTGAGCATTGTAAAGCACAGTTTTGAGCACTTTGAGCAAATAATACAAATGATCCATTGGAAGCTGGACCAGGAGATGTAGCCCAAGAGAGGGGTGAACTCCTTTATCATTTGTTGTGTTATGTGTTTTCTGTTTACTATTTATTGTTGTTGTTATATGCATATTTGATGAGTAATTTTCATAAAAGATTGTGTTGCAAATTGATCCGTTTGCATTTTAACACATAAATTTTACTTGCAAATAATTTCAAGAATACAAGTCTTCTTCATTTTTAGATCATTGATAGAGATAATTGGTTCTTCCAGTGTATCGCCATTTTTTGTGGCCGCAACAACCCACCTTTACTTCTAATTTTACAAGCAAAAGGAAATGGGGCCCTACTAAAATTTTAACCCTATTTCCTAATCCTTTATAGCTTGAACCTAATGCTATCTCTTTTCCTACTTTGAAGGAGTTGGGGGTTTTATCTTGATGGATGATTTTCTTTGATGGGTGTTAACTATTCCTCTCGATATGATGATTTCAAATGTCTTCATAATGCTTATTGGACTATTATATTTGTTGACATTTGTATGATGGACTTGACATGCTGTCTTTAGACCTATTTGTTGATTCTGAAGTGTTTGATGATATTATGTGGTTGCAAGGTCTAATGATATATTTCATGTCCTAGATGAGGTTGTGGATAATTATTTGTTGATTGACTAATTCAAATTCTTCATACTCTTGCTAACATGTTATGTTGTATGACTTCATACTTATGCTCTCACATACAGATCCTACTCTTCTATTTCGAATTAGCATATGTAGTCTTAAGACACTCACCTACAGTCATCACATTATTTTTCAATAAACCTAACACTCTCTCATAAGTTGGTTTAAAGGTAGGGAATATATTGATAATTTTATTGGCTAGTATTCGTTTGATTGCATGGATGATATCATTCTTTTGTTTTGTAGATGTAGGTTTGCAGAGCCACTTTGATCACATGACCACTCCAACTTTGAGAGGCCTGTGGGGGAATCTGTTGATCCTTTTCTAGAGCCTTGACTTTGATCCTTATGGAGCATCCTCTTTTTCTATTTCCCTAAGGTCTGAAGCTTCAAAGTCCATAGGATCCATCTTTCCTACAGACCCATCCCAAATCCTCTTTGGATTGATCTCTACCGTATTCTTCTTTTGGCTTTTCCTCTCTCCCGAAACCCAGGTCCAAGGCCTATTGGGTTTAATCCTTCTCTTCCTCTATTATTTCCTCTAACCAAATATCATAGTTGGATTCTTCCCATTGAGAGCTATCCAACGACTAAAACCATACTTAATTCTGAGTTTCGTATTAAAAGTTATGGCATCTCAAATTTTCCTAAGTCTTCACTCACCTTTTCCACCTCACTTCCACGTGGTTCCCTCTCATGTGTGCCATCCCACATGGTACCGACGTGCTGCTTATGTGGAACCCATTACCTATGCTCCTCGTCATCGGGATCTACCCATTTCATGTCGTCCCAGCCTTCCGATCACATACTCTGACAAAGATGTTAGAGATTCATCGTCCCTGGCATTTACACTCTTCTTTGTCAGAGTCCTTCTCCATCAGAGTACATCTACTCCTAATATCGCAAATCACTCCAACAGCCTTCCCCCGATGAATGGTTGGGATTCATTTTCACTCACTACTCGATTGATGACCTTCATTCATCTCGGAGTTGATCGCCTTGCAGCTACAATACCCATAGTACATAAATTTATTTTAGTTCTTCATTTGCGAATGTTCCTTCGCTTCCTCAGATCGAATCCTTATCTTCTTCTTTCACATAACAATGTTTTTCGAAGTTGAATTCTTTAGTGAATTATGCATGTTATTTTGAAGCTAAGTCCCTTTTCCTTCTAAGAAAATGACATCAGAACCACATGCTTATTACTTTGAAAAAAATTTGCATGCTTAAACTTCGAGTAGATTTCCAAAGAGAAACTCTCCCAAGCCACCAATCTTTTCCCTGAGTGAACGGTCAGATCTTTTTCGTGCAACAATATTCGGGTTATAACTTTGGATGGTCGGATTTAATACTTCGAACAGTCTCCTTCAGACTCTGAATAAATTTTAATCGTGACCATTGATCTCATTGAAAGGACGATCCATATCTTTCGCATGCAAAATAGAGCCATGAGGGAATATTCCTTGATACCTCTTGTCGATACCTTCAAACTTCAAAAATTTTCTAGATGTCGAATAATTAGCTTTGAATACACGTCATCACTTTTTTGGGGCTTTAACCTTCAACATGAGAGTCGAAGAAGGAATATTCTTCAATTATTTTTTTCAATACCTTCACACTGGTGCATTGGAATAGGTTGCAAAATGGCTCTTCCGATGGACGATGTAGATTTCTCCAAATCTGTTGAACAAATAAATCTCCCTCTCGGAGTTAATACGTAGGGATGGGAATTGAACAGGATATAGGAAGACTTCGATGCAAATATACGAACACACACTCTACCATTGTTCGAGGTCTGATGGATAATTGACCAGAACCGTTGATGTGGTGGGATTTCACTTTTGCAGGTTTAAGAATTAATGGTCCAGATTAACCCACGTGCATGGTCAATGGCTATTGAGTGAACAATTTTAAACAACCATAATGTTTTCTACAAATTTCATAATGAGGCCCGTGACACCTCATTGGAAAGGTATCAGATAGAGGAATGCAATGATATGGCTCTCCAGGTTGAAAAACCGATATAAGACATCTGAAAAATATAGAAAACCTACAACCACAAAATTGGGGGGAAAATGGCCATACCAACTTCAAGCATTCATATCCGGGGCTACGAGTAATGAAATCAAGCCTAGGATAGCTCGATAAAAATATGGAGAAGAGAGTAACAAGATGGAATAGAAAATGGGGAAAGATTGAGAGTGTAAATTGCTATAAAATGAAAAACACAGACATAACCTGAATTCAAATGAAGAATCGTACATGCAGACTTCAAACAATATTATTTTGAGCTACCGACAACGAAATTGAGCTAGAAAAATCTCACCAGAAATCTAAGACAGAGGAGAATAATTCAAAATGATATCATTAAGCATATCAAAGCCAAAAACTCCCAGAACAACACAAGAAATTCAGAAAATGACCCAACATGCGGAGTGAATAATAAATTTAAATAGATATCATTGGTAAATTGACATAGGGTGAATGTAACCACTTGAGAGTCTCTTCATCTCCCACTTTTAGCTCCTACATCTACATTTCAAAATTCCAGTGAAATGTGAAATGGAAAAAAGACAAAATTAGGGAAGAACGAAACAAATGGTCATGAGAACTGCAGAGTCTCTCTCTTGTTCTATAAAAGGGAGCTAGTTGAATGTATTAAGGACTTTTTCCCTTTGTAACAAAGGATGGTACTATCACTTCTGAGGAATAAAGTGAAGGAGGCATTTCAGAAATTTGTGGCTTTGATGTATGTAGTAGAGACTACTCTTGATGCATTTATCTTTTGCTTGAGTAGATAGGATTTTGTTGTATGAATTTTTTCTTCACTCTGTGTTGTTTACTTAGGCTATCACATGTTTCTTCATGGGTACAAAAATGATGTTATAAATCTAGTGTGAAACTATTTGTTTATACATCCATAGAATTATTGCTTTCATTTACCATTAGAATACATGGATTGTTTTTTATTCTAATGGTTATCTTTCTCTGTACTCATTGTTATGAGGAAAATATCTCTATGGCTAGGGGTAAACCACAATAGATGAAAATGACTACAGAAATCAACTCTGATATCAGGTATGCTATATAAACAAATATGCTAGCAGGAAAAGATGAAAATCCTACCTCGTCCAGTCGTTCGATGAAGTCCACCGTTGAGCACTTGACTCAAAGCAATACACCTGCAACTTGTCCTCAACAACCAAGAAACACAAGCATATGGTGATAATATATAATTTGAACACATTAAATAGCATAATCCATCAACATTCATAACAAATACGCCCATGGAATAACAATTCATATATTTGCAAGACATTAATTGGACGAGAAAATAGTAATTCTATTAAAATGTAATTAGCAGAAGTGAATGAATTACAAACTTTCGTGCCAACATGGTTCAAAACCGAGAAACTAAGTCCCTTCCAGCTGGGCCTCCACCACTTCAATCCTCCACCAAAGGCAAGCTCATATAAGATAGAAAATGAGGTTCTCAATCAAGTAGAGAAGAGCTTGGGGGTTGAACAATGTGTTCAGACTTAAAAGGACAAAGGGATGCAAAATCAATATGAAGTGATACTTTCTTCAGGGTAAATTTTCTCTCAAAGTTGAATTCTTCTCCTCTTTTCCATAGCTCGGATTTTGCCCATTTATATCCTTCAAGTGGAACTGAAGGGCCGAGTCAGAACATTTCCAGTATATCGAAGGTCAAGGATCATGGATCTTGTGACGTGACATGAAAACCTGACACTATTTTTTAATTTTGGGCACAAATCCCGATGTATGCAAGTTGTAGTGGTTCAACCTACATATACACATGTTGTATAACTATTAGGGCATGTATATGTGGAAAAATAATTTTTTTAGCTTTGGGATTTGCAAAAAGGGAATCCAAGTCTGCATAGGGAAATGGAACAAGGACTTCTGAGAAAGTTTTCATAAGGTGAGGAAAATCTTACTATAACATATGCCCCCTAATGTGTGAGGTCATAGGAGTATATGCGATGGCCGAAATACATTATAATACCCAGAAGTGGAGTAATGGAGACCTAGCTGGATGAACTAGTTGTTGATGAGAATATTACAATCTGTACTGACTTTGCACACATGGATGCCAATTTGATTTGCACTACAGATCCATGTTAAAATATACCAAACAATTGTCCATGGAAATGAATAGGGAATACAAAGGTGGCTATATGCCAAAGGCTGTCATAGTCATGAACAAGGCCTAGTAAAACTAGTCTCAAAATCAATCTGAAGATGTCTGTATACAATGGAGTACAATATGATCTCCCATGATCACTAAAGTCTCATAGGTGTTGGTCCAATGAAATATAGCAACAGCTCAGGAAAGCTGCAACTATCAACTAATGTCTTCAATGTTTCTACATGATCCACCAAAGGTGCAAGTCTACATCGTGTGAATAAGGGAGTTGAGGTCGAACACAATGAGACATCGTTTGATTACCAGTCATTAAGGTATACCGTTAACAAATGCGAGAAAACCTACCGATAATGAAAGTAGGTATCAAGGCATCGAGTACATTCTTACAAGTTTGAATAGAGGTTTCGGGGTCAAAAACTTGAAGAATCCATCGATCAGGAGACATTGATGTATTCCCAGCTGTCGATGGAGGGAGAACCTGCCACTAATGACTGCAAGCCTTGAGGTACTCATAGGACTCTAGTTCTCGTCTCCAGAATAGATGAGATGAAGTTGATGGAAGGAGACCTGCTAAAAGGAGAGAATTAAGGCATCTCTCATCATTCAGCATGAAGTACAAAGTAGGAGCTTTAATATTTGGAGGAAACCAGACGAAGAACATGTTCACGAACCAACAACCCTGTGCGTCTTTTGTGTGTGCCATGTGTAAGTGGTACACAAAAAAAACCCTCTAAAAAGCAAGCAATAAGGAAAACTGCTGACAAAGGCGAGGAAACCATCAATAAGGCTAATGGAATCCAAGACACTTCACGAATCCCAATGTGTGAATATATGTCTTTCCGTCGAACACAAGGGAAACTACCCATTCAACGACCAATGATGAAATGTCGACTGTTGGGTTCAAGGTTACCTACCAATAAGGAAAGTAGGACTAGGGTGCACAATTGGACTATAGTTTCATGTGATTCTGAGACACACTGAGGGTATGGCCGACATGCAAAGTCAAGAGTTATGAGGAATGGCTAAAGCAGGTTGATAGACATCCTTTGAACAAGAGCATGAGACATATGGAAGACTCTGCCATCATAGACTCAATGATGAAACTTTGAGATGAAGGAGGTATCATTCAAACTCTCCATAGGGACTGGAAGAGTAACCAGTCGGGGGAGTAAACTATGTGTAATGAGCTCAACTTCCTAAGGTCATGCTAAACCCAAAATTTTGATGACAAGTGGACTCAAAATATTTGTGCTATGTTCAAAGGAGACACAACTGCTGCCAATATTAGATAATACTCCCTTCCCGCTCGTTTTTTTTTGTTTTTTCATATTCAAATGAATGTTATGATATAGAGGAGGAAACAAGTGTTGCAAGTAAGAAAAACTGGTTCCAGCAGTGGAACATACCTATGCTGAAATGCAAGGAAGTGCATGCGGGAGATGGACACTCGGGGGAATGTTTCCTCTTGGGTATAGGGTGTCAATCTACAAAGGATTAAAACAAGGCTCTTCTTGGCCGATGATGCAAACTGCTGAGGTGAGAGGCTTATCACACAAAAGAGAGAACCGACCATAGGCTCAATACTACAAGCAAGGGCATGATATGCAATTACAACTTAACGCCAAAAAATGTCCTTTTTAGTAATCCTAGTATACTTGGTTTGAAAAAAGAATAAACTTGCACCAAATAGACATCCTTTCAAATCCAATTTACGAGTTTGAAAGAGACAAGTTCACTCGACAATCTTTTCTCTTTTTGAAACGAGTCGGAAAAGAGCTTAAATCAAACTTGCTTGGGATTCCTCTAGGCATAGGTCAACATGTTTATGAGTAATAAATGAGGTTCAACATAAATTCATGTATTAGCTATAAGGGACTCTCAATCCTACGAAAAAAATATCTTCACGGACACCAAATGAAGCATGGGATCTAACTAGGGTACACGTGTTTGGTAAGTCTCTACCATTCGATAACGACACTTCTAGTTGCAGATAGAAGGTTTCATGTCGCTATAAAATGGGTTCATACCTAATCCATATGAGTGACATTCATAGGATGATGCAAGTGTGCATGATGGATTGGATACCTATCCTATATGTTGGGTAGCGAAAATACCTGCCCAAAGCTATGAACGGGCAACATGGCACTGAAAACAAAAAGAATCCCTAGACAAAAATACAAAAAACATGTCCATCCACTGTCATATTAGTCCATTAGGCCCAAAATATTGTACAAAACTATACAAAGTGGGTAAAAATTTGCTATAAATAGTAAAAAAAACAGTTTTACTATACCATTTGTATTTGTTACCCAAATAGTGGATTTTGGACCAAATTGCCTATGAGTTTCAACTGTTGATTGTGGGAGCTATGAGAGATAGAATTGATGACCGTCTGAACCAGGTAATTCCTCTTTTTATCCTCTTTCTTTTCAGTGGATTAAAATTTGTAATTGGGTCTCTTTTTTTAAGTTATTTAGGGAGAAACTTGAAAACTAAGGTGTACGCGGGATACAGTTTATCGGGCCGCATATACTCCTACTTATATGTGATTGTCTTAAAAGAAAGATAGCGTATAACTATCCCTACACACGACTATGTACACTATAACTCGCATATACATCTGTGCATAAGGTTTTTTAAAGGTTGATAACTCAAAAAAGGGATTGACTTTTGGAGGATGGTGCTAGAGTGGAGAGAAAGAGAGCATGAGGAGGTGGATGTTGCAGTGGAGAGAGATCCAGGGGCCCAGACGACCTTAAAACTATGTGGGCTACATAATTTTTGGACTCTCAAAGGTATGAGGGCCCAAGTGATATTGCTACAGTTGCTTATGGACTACTAGGATCCGGATAGTGAGAGCTTCAACCTTAATGGACAACCATTAAGGATTGAAGTCGAGGACATCTATTTCTTGACGGGATTGTCACATCGGGGTGAGGTGGTCAGCCTCAAATCTTGGGGAGTTGGGAGTGGCATGAATATTGAGGATTACATATCTGCTCATTGCATTGTAGGGACCAAGAAGGTAGGGAGCCAACTCCCCATTAGAGTGATAAACAATCTAAGTCTCAAGATTGTTGTCCTTGTTTTGACACAGATCACAGGATCAACCTCTTTGCACCAGGCATCGAGGCCACTTATGTTATACTCAATGGAGTGCTTGAGACCCATGGTGTATGACTAGTGCACCTCACTGCTGGCCAACATGAAAAGCCAACTGACAAAATGAAAACAGGGTAGTAAAAGGAACTTCGAGTTCACTTCTATCCTTTGTAGTTTTTTCTTTGAGTGGGTTCCAGGCCTGGGCCCTAGAGTTGAGACTGTTCCACATGGACCTCACGATCTAGCCATGGCACGATGGACCGAGGTGATGAGGTGGTAGGGGGGAGGTAGGGTGTCAACACCCTGCAATGATGACTTCTTCTTCTAGTGGAGACGGCAGGTCATAGCTTTGGATGAATTCCCTTATGTAGGGATTGAATTTAGAGGAGATCCTGACATGCCATTACCACCAGGGTCTGCTTATGGAGACATAGGTATATCAAAGTTTTTTTTAAATATTTCATTTTTTTTGTATTTTTGTATAAGGAGATTTTTTTTTTTAGATGATGTTAAGTACTAATTCAACATGTATGTGATGCAGACGTAGGTCAACGACATCCAAACAAAATTCCATGACATCATCGAAGGCACTGGGAAGATGAGGCAACTAGAGGGGATGCTGAGAGAGTGATTCAAAACATGCAGGGAAACTTGTCTCGTTTGACATAGAGGATCCCCATGGTTCAGGTGGAGGATCTGTCGGAGGCTATGCAGCGACAGGTGGTAGGAGTGCCCCATGCTTGGGTACAACTCTTTTGGTGTCTCGCAAACACCATAGTCTTCTATTATGACACTCATTCGGTGCCACAGGCATAGATATTGTTACTTATTGTATGATTAGTTGTATATGTATATTGAGGTTGTTAGCCCCAATTTTGTACGATAAACACCATATTTTTTGAAATATATATAAAAACATGGATCTTTGGCTTTACTTGTGTTACAATGTGTACATTGATGAAAATGTTTTCATGCTTTAGTTATGTGACAAATGCCAATCTAAAACAAAATTAGCATATGCATCAGATACATAATTAGAACTTCTAGGTATGTGATGATAAGTAATAAAATCAAGTTGTCATTCCAAAATTTGTACCTGTAAGAATCGTCAAAGTAGAGTAGGGTCATGCACACAGTAACTGTCGTGCAACTGACATACTGCTAGCTGGGAGTCGAGACAAACCTCTAAAGAGAGAATACCATGTGAAATGGCATCGCGCAAAAGTTCTATAACGATACTATATTCGACCACATTATTTGTGGATGGCCCTAGGCATACGCCACCTAAAGACACCAGTAGAACATCGGGTGAGTAAACTACCCAAGCAATGGAAGCCAAGTTCCATGTATGATGACCATCCCCATATGTGAATCCTAAGTAGACCGAAGACTCCGTTGACATCTGCCAACCAAGGGAAAACTTAGTAAACAATCGGAAGATAAAAATAAAGGGAAAATATATATACACTAAATTACATTAGTATACAAATAGTTACACCCAATCTTTCGGTCTCAAGTGTAATATATTTTCATATAGAGCCCATTCTTGGGATTATCCAACATTTTCCCTTCATAATATTCTAATTCGTAGGCTCCTTTTTCTAAGACACGTCGCACGATATAGGGACCGTGCCACATGGGTTTGAACTTGCCTACCCCCAGTGGTTCTTTGGCTTGATCATATAGAAGGACCAAGTCACCCTCAGTGTACTGCCAAGGATAGATAGACTTATCACACTGGACCTTGACACATCTTTTATTCTCTTCGATAGTCATAGAGGCATCGTGATGCTACTCATGTAGACTCTCTAGGTGTACGAGGAATTATTCGAGATAAGAAGTGTCAGGTAGGAGCGTAACTACCAATCTAAGAGAAGGGATTTCACATTCAATAGGTAAGATTGACTCCACACCATGTACTAAGTATAAAGGAGAAAAACCAATGGAAGCCTTGACTGAGGTTCAGTATGCCCAAAGTGCTGGATAAAGCATGATATGCCAGTCAGATTTTCTCTGGCTAACAATTTTCTGCAAAATGGTCTTGAGAGACTTGTTCACGGCCTCTACTTTTCCATTTTCCTGGGGGTAGTAAGGGGAAGAATGACCATGCCTAAACCCTATCTTAGATGCTAGTTCTTTCATCATCTCATTTTGAAAGTGACTGCCATGATCAGTGACAATATCACTCGGGATTCCGAGCCTGGCTATAATGCGATTGAACACGAAGAAGGAAAAAATATCACCATCAGATTTAACTGTAGGCATGGCCTCGACCCACTTAGTAAAGTAGTCTACGACCACAATAATGTGTTGATTCCCCCCAGCCGAAGTTGGGTTGAAATCCAAAAAATCCACCCCCCACTTGGTGAAGGGACCGACGGTAATGACTGTATGGAGAGGGGCTAGATGCGAGCGCATTTTCCTAGTGAACACTTGGAAGGGGTGAAATTTCTTAACCACCTCGATGCAATCTTTAAAAATAAATGGCAAGAAATAATCGACTCGCAAAATGTTCTAGGTTGCCACAAGCCCAGATAGGTGACCTCCACAAGCCCCACTGTGGCAGTCATTTAGAACAGACTCAGCTTCTTCGTGAGTTAAAAAATGACGCTAGATATTGTCTATTCCTCGGCGATACAGAGTGTCACCAATGACAAGGTAGTTCTTAGCTTGGTATCGTATACACCGTCGGTCATCTCGCGAGAGATGCTAAGGGAACTTCAAAGTTTGAAGATAGAGAACAATACCTCCATACCAGGGGTCTGACAACGAGACAAGGAAGATGTGCTCATCCGCAAATGAATCAACATGAATAACATCCTCATCTAGCTGAGGAAAGTTGGATATTAACTCTGCAAAGACTAATGATTTCTTGGACTTCGCAGAAGTGAAATCGAGATCGAATTCTTGTACAATTATAATCCATTTATTGTACTTTCCCCCTATGATACACCTTGTAAGGATGTATTGAAATGGATTGACATTGGCAACCACAGTAGTTTTGCAAAGCAATATATAGTGTTGTAATCGTTGGTCTGCGTGCACGACAGCCAAAGCTATCTTTTCAATGTGAGAATATTTGAGTTCAGGGCCGAACAACTTTCGAATAAGATAGTAAATGACGTGCTCACGGAGCTCATAATCCTCCTAAACTAATACCATACCAATCATCTCTTTGGAAGTGACGATATAAAGCAAGTAATCTATACCGTAGTCAGGAGACTTCAGCAGAGGTGTTGATACCAAGGCTTTCTTCAAAGCATCGAAGGATTCCTGGGCTCACTAATCCTAGATAAACAGAGTGTCCTTCTTCAAGAGATGCATGAAACCCTTCGTAATATTGGCATAGTTTACTATAAACCATCATAAAAATTTAGCTTTCCCCTGTAAACCTTGAAGTTGGCGAATAGTGTATGGAGGAGGCAATCGAAGTATTGCCTCAACCTTTAATGAATCTACCATGATCCCAGTCTTAGAGACTAAAAATCATAGAAGATGACCCGACCTAATGCAAAATATGCATTTATGAGGGTTCAGCCAGATGCAATAATGGCAACATATTTTGAAAACTAGTCGAATTTGTTTAGGGTGATCCAATCTCTTACAAGAGTGAGAAGTAAGATCGTCAAGATAGGCTTAGACTGTATTCTTGAGATCATGAAATGTGAAGGTCATCGCTCGTTGGAAGGTTTCTTCAATGTTTTTAAGGACGAAAGGCATCTTCCGATATGCGAAAGTGCCCCAAGGTCAAATAAATGTCGTCTTATGTTGGTCCTCGGGTTTAATCTGAATTTGGTTATACCCTGAAAATCCATCCATGAAAGAAAAAACTGTGCTTCCCGCACACTCTTCGAGAATCTGATTGATGAAAGGTGTCAGGAAGTTATATTTGGGACAAGCCTTATTCAGGTCATGAAAATCCATGCATACACAAATGGTTCCTTGCTTTTTATTCATAGGAACGGGATTCGACACCCATTCAATCAAGGGAACCGGGAATATAAAGCTAGCATTAAGAATATTTTCTACCTCTGCCTTAATAATAGGGGCCTTCTGGGGATTGACAAATCTAAGATGTTGTCGAACAGGCTTAGAATCTGGGTAAGTTTTAATCTCGTTTTCAACAATTCGAGGGCCGATTCCTGACACATATTCATATGACCAAGAGAATACATCTCAGAATTCCTTGAAGAGATCGGTGTAGATCAAAATTTCTTCTGGCGAACAATCTGCACCGATATATACATTTTAAATTTTGCCAGGGATACAAGAGATATATATCGTGATGGTAGGGGAGATAGTCTCCACATTTCCTTCGACATAAATGTCGTGCGTATCAATTGAAACTACGACATGACCGAATATCTTGCTCAAAGTATATCTAAAATCATCTTGTTCAATTCTAGCAAGATCTGGGAGAAAATAAGAGCGGTGATGCATATCATCCCAAGGCCTGACGAAACCATACATGGCATTGACGGTAACTTCATCCGAAGGTAAATTATCATCGAGGAAGTCATGTGAACAAGACAACGAAGTGGCCCACACGAGTGCTAGAATAGGATCCCCCTCGTCCGTCTGCGAGGTAACAGGATTCGAATCGGCGAAAGAGTCAAGAACAACTTGATACACAATATTTGTTGTCAATAGTGGTATGGACATTCCATCATGTGAATGACCTTCAGAAGATGCATTCGAGGAAGGTAGGGTCCAAGGATTATTAAAATAGGAAGTGCGGAAAGGAACAAACCTCTCTGACGAAACAGGCCTACTGGACATGGCGTATATATGATGAATCGGTGTCATGAAGTCAAAGGTACCCATAAGGGATGAATACATTCCAACACCGATATTCTCAGTTTCTGATTGATAATTTTCGATCACGGGGATCGATGGTCCAATAGATGCATTGGGGCTAGCATACGCAAAGGATAACTAGTCAATCATCACGATCTTCCCATCATGAGGAAAGAAAAGAGTGCAGAAGATGGACGATACGATTGCAGTCATAACATAAGTCTAGTTGTGTCCTAGTAACAAGTTATAATCGAGGGAAACATCAACCACCTCGACATCCTCCTCTACCATCTTCCCGTCTAACTAGACCGGAAAGGTAGGGAGAATATTGTGAGGGTGGAAGGAATGACCATCAAAAGCAGTCAGAATGGTTGGAGACTGAGAATGGGTCAGAGAGTCGAGGGATTTCCAATAGACCAGGGACATCACACATGTTTCAGTGCCTTAATCAAAAATAGTACGCTTCATGGTATACTTTGAGTAACCCACGTGGATTTGGAATTCCACATGGTAAGGAAAGAGAGGCTTCACATCTGTGACGTCAAACTTGATAAATTTCAAGCCACAAGGATATAGAGATCCTAACACAGGTAGAAACTCATTCATATGTGAAGGACACATCTGGAGTACCTCCAGTGTCAACATTGCACAAGGGGTTTGACCCAGGTCCTCAACGATAGAGTAATTCTGGGCAGCTCTAGCATTAGGATTGTTGGTAGAGCACTTGATTAGTCCTTTCGTAATATGAGGCAGGGGCTCTATTTTTTCTATATGTAAGGGCATCTCCAGAGGAGGTGGAGACTCTAGACTAGGAACATTTTGTGGAGAAGTGTAATCGCGAGACCGAGTAGCTACATTAATCACATATTTAACCATATTGATCCATAAACGGTCACCGTCTTGTGTCAGTGGGTTTTGACTCCCGCCTGGCGCATTTCTGGCATTTGAAGAGATCGAGGCCATGTGTTGGTTATGTGGAAAAGGATTAGTCAGCACGACAGGTGGTAGAGATACAAGCCTCGCAGCTTCCGCAAGTTTCGGGCATAAATGGGTAAGGTGATCATATGTAGAAAGATAACATGGAAACTTCACCTTCTGCCTTTCTTTCTTTCCCTCGCCAGCATTATTATTCGACTTATCATTATTACCATTGTCCTTGGGTTTATTATTATTCTTCCCACCCTTACGATTATTATTACATCCTTTCTTTTTATTCCCTCCTGGTTGTTGGTTACCATTCAGGTTGGTCGACGATTGCACAGAATGTACATCTTTTGACTAAGTAGGATTGGAGGACACAGATGAAGCTGGACCTCCTACAGACTGGTTTAGAGACAAGTATTTCAAATGGCTTGTCACTGAGTCTGTGGATTTGACATTAGAGGAGCCTACAATGCCATCAACATGAGGCTCGAGATTTTATCTAGGGTCATAGTTTGACTTCGATGCGTCTGGAAGAATCTTGTACAACATCCCAGACTGAGCATATATAAGATCTAACTGTTGGGCTTTCAAAGCACTTCTTCCTCAGATGTAACCTCAGATGTAGAATCATCCTTTGAAATATAAGGCATGAGAGATTTAAGGAACCACTGTAGTAGGAATTCTGGGGGTATATAGGCCTTGATCAACCTCTTCCATCTACGCCACTCCC
>ML805946.1:42176-64011 GCA_009831015.1 Picea engelmannii | reverse complement strand
ATTGCGCCCCTTGACTGTGTCGGCCTTGACTGCTAACTGTCAGGGCTCGTGTTTCAGCATCGTGGCGGTCTCCACTGTGTCTCAGCATCTGCCATGAGTGACAGCTCCGTGTTTCAGCATCTGCCTTCTCGAACCATGTAGCTACTTCGTGTTTCGGCATATGCATCATCGGACTGTGTAGCAGCTCCGTGTTTCAGCATGTGCATCCTTGGACTGTGTAGCAGCTTTCGTGTTTCAGCATCAACTTTGGACAGTTCTGTGTTTCAGCATCGGTCTTGAATACTATTCTGCAGATATAGACACTTATGCACTTCTAATCAATGGTTAAGTCCAAAAGTAATGTAAAGTATTATGCAAAACAGATTAAGCATATAATAATGAGAAAGGACGTTGTATACCTTGGAATGATCAGGTGAGGTGATATTGTGAGTCTAAATACTAGTGATGAAGGGTATAATAATGACAAAAAGTGTAGGCAAAAAGGTGCATAGTGTGGTCCTAACAGGTGGCAGGTGTCACATCGATAGTGGCAAGTGCCACATCAACCACAATATCCATGCTAGATGTGCCACGTGGATGCCATGTGGCGGTGGGGAAGTCTTGGCCAAGAAGGCAAGAAAAATTTGAAAGGTTGTAACTCTTGATATAGACCTCGGATTTGAGCATGGTTATAGTCATTAGAAATCTCTTGATGAGAAGAAGATGATGATGCCCTCGAGAAGAGGCTTCGAGATGGTTATGGAAAAGAAAAAATTGATACCCCATCCCTTAGAAAGTACTTAGGGGGTTGGGTGTCCTACACTAGTTGTTGCAATCAATGATTCAATTTTATAAGATACAATGCAAAATAATGGAATCCCTTCTCCTCCTAGTGGCCTGATATTTTACTTAGCCTGGTAGTCGTCTAGGGCTAGGGTATTGACTTCCTCAACCCTCAATTAGCGATCAAGTTTGGACCTTCTATAATGTTCTATAAAATCCACTATGTGGCTATCCCCACACATTTATTTAATGGGAGTTGATGTGGCATCCACTCACGCCATGGTGATCAATATGGTAGGTCAACTTGTGGGAGGCATAACTTTCACATACGAACTCTGATTGATTGCACCGTTGGAAAGGTATTGATGTGTATAATATATCTGCATGCTCCATAGTAAGGTTTGGACCATAAAAAAGTGATGTTTGATGCCTCAAAATGGCTCCCAAATATTTCAAATTCTTGTTTAGATCCAAATTTCCAAATTGGGACCAACTGTTAAAATGACTCTACAAGTTGATTCCTCCAATTGTTCACCCATAAAGCATCAAGATAGATGAAAAATAATACAATGATATAATATAGATCATCATCACTAATGTTATATCTTGGATTAGTATAAAAAAGTGATTCAGGGTTCTTCTCCACTTCTTTTAGCTGACCCTCCCTTTCTCAATGTCTTTTTCCTGCCTAGTCAACTACATTTTCCTTAACTATTTTCAAATCCTTTTCAAATTGTTCACAAGATGTTCCCTCGTATGAAGGATCATACCTCAACCAATTTAACTTCACTAGATTCTAAAACTCCTCCTTGTTATCCCATCTTAGATTAAACTTAAAATGAGTTCCTGGCTTTGAATCATTTTTATTTGATTCCAAAACAATTGGAAAGTGATCTAAGAATATATTGGATACTACCCATGATCGATACCTTTCCACATTATGTATAAATTCCCCATGGATAAAAAACCTATCAAGCCTCTTGGAAATATAATCTACCCCTGGTATATTATTGCTCCAAGTTGGATTGAGCGTAAAAGAATCAATGTCCAGAACACATGCCTGATTAAAAAAGTTATGGAAGAATCCAACTGTTCTATCCACTCCACTCTAGCATTATATCTCCATATCTCCCTTCTACTCAAAATAATATTTAAGTCCCCCCCAATAATGAGGTTATCAACTTTAAAATTCTCAAAAGAAAGCCAATTTTCCAAGTAAATTTGCTTACACTCATAAGGCCCATACATATTTTGTAAAGTCGGAGTCAAGCCCAAGATTTTACTGTATAACTTTGTGCAATTCCCTAAATGAATAGAGAAATAATTAATAAGGGATATATTATTATTCCAACTAGTGATCAAACCCCTTGAAAACCCTTATAAATCTAAATCAAGAAAGTTCCATCCCCCCAAAGACCTTTTGAGTTAAAAAATTAATTGGTCTCCCTTTTCCATTGTCTCTTGTATCATAACTATATCCAATTTGTCTAACTCCAAATAACACTTGAGGGATAGTCTCTTGGCCTACCCCACCAAGCCTCTCATATTAACTAAAATTACTTTCATTGGAACACTTAGGAGGGGTTTAAGTCTTTTCTAAGGGCCCCTATAATCAAACCCTATTTACCTTGACTAACTTATTTAATTTCTCTCTCATGATAAAGTTTCAAAGTTGTCTTCCTCCCTACAATAAAATGCCCTAGGTATTTTTGGCAATCCAAATCTAGGCCCTTGGAAGATGGTAAAACTAGTGAGGTTATCCCCCTCTTTGGACATAGGAGGTAATTCCCTCCCCCTCTCATAGAGGTGTCGAAGGTGACCTGACACTTCCCTCCACCAATAGGATTTTCCATATCAATTGAATGAATATACTTACATGACTAGACATTATGGGAATACCTACTCACAGTCCCTTTAGAAAAATTCAAATCACTTGTCAAAGAGACATTGCTACCACTACAGATAACCTTATGCTTTGATTCCATGGGATTGTTTTCTACTTCTTCCATGTTTTGGAAAGTAGAGGACTCCATATTCTACTTCTTCCATGCTTTGGAAAGTAGAGGACTCCATAGATGGACTAAGAGGCAATGTATTAGAATTACCTAAAATCTCGAGGTGCTCCATTATTGGATATTACTTGGATTCTTTCTTCTTTATCAAGATAGAACATACCAATCCAAGTCGGGCTACTATGCCAATGCATCATCTTGCCCCAACATTGGTCGTGAGCCGATAATCAAGGGTATAGAAAGGTCCCCAACTCACAATTCAACCTCCACCTTGTCCCCCATATCCTTAACATTACCCTTCAGGATATTGAATGATCCATGAACTTCCAAACTTTTTTCCTCAACATCTTCCCTTTGTATCAGATCCACATGTTTAAACTCCTTACCACACGCTTCATTTGAGATCTCCTTCTTCTACCAAACATTTTGGAAGAAAACCTTGTCACAGTCCTTATGCACATGGCCATAGGCATGGTACCTTATGCATCTAAATGGGATGTTCTAATAATCAATAATATGGGAACATTTTCAACCAACCAGTACAAAATCCACCGACACATAAAGACCAAGAATGACATTTATCTTGACTAGCAATCTTGCCACATACCTAAAAGTACTATTAAAAAATCTATCATCAATTATAAGTTTCTTTCCAATCAAATTTCCAATAATTGTAAGGGCTTGTACTATCTAGAGCTCCATGGACAAGGTAAGAAGATTCACCCAAATTGGAGTTTTCTCCATAAGCACATCTTTGGCATCAAATAAAGGATGGCATGGCTTCATGGATAGGAAAGAATTGTCCATGAAGCGTGATCCTTCAATTATGGACAAAGCTTTTTCCTTGGAATTAAATAAGAACCCTAACCATCCACGCGAGAGAATGTGAAAGGACGACCTATAACCAAGAATGGGAACCCACGTCTATTGAATCTAACTTCC
The DNA here is from genome assembly GCA_009831015.1 of Picea engelmannii. Classification (NCBI taxonomy): domain Eukaryota; kingdom Viridiplantae; phylum Streptophyta; class Pinopsida; order Pinales; family Pinaceae; genus Picea; species Picea engelmannii. The sequence goes on along the minus strand of ML805946.1, from coordinate 60,295 downwards.
AATCCATTCCAAAGTCACTCTCCAACCCATGAATTTCCCTACCAAAGTATTTCCTTCCAAATCAATTATTTGGTGTACACCCACGTCTTTTCCAACCACCAAGGAAACCCTACTCCCTTGACTCTCACCACCTTTCTCCGCTTCTTTCCCATCACCTCCTTCACCTTTGTCCCTCCTTGAAAATATTGTAATTTCAACTACCCACATATAAAACCACCACCTCCAACCTTTAAAACCCTACTCCTTCCATCATCCAACTTAAAAAACAAAAACTTTGAGTATAGAGAGTACTTTGTAGTTTCAAGGATTACTCCTTCGACCAAGACCTTAAAGCTAGATGTATTTACTCTTCTCATAGTAGAACCATCCTATCCTTTCAAATAAATATGATAACCATCCTCCAAAGTATGATCCAAATCCTTATAGTAGGCCTACAAAAAGGCTTCATGCACTAGGATCATAATACCTCCTACCAAATTGTCAACTGAACCACTTACCCTAAGTTTGGATTCTGCACTATATTGTCCCCCTTTCCCCCCCAGGACCTAGGTATCCTTTCCACCAACATAGGGATACAAGTGTAATTAACATAAATTTCATCTTTGGGTAAAGAATCTTCAAAATAGTCTACTAATTGAATATCTTCCTCCATCCCTCAAACCCTGGCTCTTTCTGACCATAGGATGTTAACCAATAGTCCAGGCAAATGGTTACCCAACATGTGGAGGAAAACTCACCCAGTTTATGACAACAACAATTATTTAAACCTATCCAACAACAATATAAAAAAAATAAAACTTTTTTGGTGTAAAACACCCACCAATCATGTAACCTTTTCCACCACTTTAAACTATGATATATTTTAATCTCTCTACGCTACTTCCCTAGGGGTGCATAGGGGATAAAAATACATATATATATAAGCCTTAAGGATATTGATGAATGTTTTCCCCCTCTTCCTTCTTGACTTACATGTGGCTTCTATAACCATTCAATGAAATCTCCACTACACACCCATTTACACAATGCCTACTCATCCACCTACAATTGATGTCACCATTTTTCGAGTGAAGGTAGGCATGTGTTGATGATGTATTGGTTCTTCATTCAGATATTTCCTTAAGCCACTCTATTCAGTAACTCCATTATGTTCCAATCCATGGGATTCAATAACACTAGAAATAGACGATACTCTCGCTAAGAACATAGAACTACAAACATTTCATTCTTGCCTTGGATCTATAATAGAACCTCTTTGTTAACTTGCTTAATACAATATCTACATTTGGTTCAGATTTTTGCTCGATCCTCTTCTTCCAAAGCTCAAAACTATATCTATGCTTGGTTTAGATTTGTGATCTATTTTTGGATCAAATCTTCCCTTGAGCCACTCTGTTCAATAACTTTGTTACCTTGCAATCAATGGTAGTCAATAACCCTAGAACCAGGTGATCCTCTCTCTAAGAGCATGGAACCACAAACATTGAATGCTCTAAGTAAAGAGTGAAAACCAAAATCTATAGTGTGAAAAAACCCTAGTAATAGATGACTTCACTTGCACACTAAGTCAATGATCTAGATTTAGAAGTGGAACGAATTGATTAATATACCGAATACAATAAACAAGGAGATATTAAGAATAACAAAAATATCTAGTGAACAATATCTTGTATTGAATAATGAAATAGGATGAAATTGTAAAACTGCAGAACTGAAACACTTGTTCGAATGGTGGCAGCTATCTCCGAGAAGAGATGTGGCTGGTACGTGCATCCGTCTGAGAAGAATCAATTATAATGAGGCCCTAGAGGCCTTTTTGATATTACTCATGAATTCCAAAAACCTAGACATCCAAAAACCTAACCCTAGGAGGTGAAACGTCAAAAGTCATGTGGGCCCCTATGGGTAAGTTGGTACCTCAACTTCTCGGGGTTGTAACTTTTGCATACGACCTTTGTTTTAGGAACGTGATAGCCCATTGGAAAGGTATTTTAGAGAACTACACATTCCACCATCAAACTCTAACTCTGTCTACAATTTGACTGTGGTGAGCCAAAAAAACACTGTTTAGGCCTCCAAAATGGCCTTGGAAGTACAACAAGATGTGTTGACATGAAAACATACAAAATAAGCCAGGTGGATTAGGTGAGAGGCCACCAATATCCACATGGAATATGTGTAGGGCTTCAGACAGCCCCAGAAGTGTAGAAACTACAATTACAAAGAAGTACATAAGGACGTGTTGAACTAAAAATGGACAAGAGGAGCTAGCTAGAATAGGTGGGTGGCCTCCAATAACCAATTGGATCAATCCTCCCCCCTTAGGAAGAAATGGTCTCCATTTCGTTGAGTTCCCCCATCGGGTGAGGAAACTTCTGTTGGACTTGGCCCCGGGTGAGCCACTTGCCTTGGTGGAGGAGTTGCCCTGCCTTGACAACCCAATAAAGCTTGATCCTTTTCTGGCGAGTGCCCTTGACTTGTGTGTCCTCTATCTAATTAGTGGATGCATGTTCCATGTAGTCAGGGTTGAGCTATGTAGGTTTCAGTTGTTCTGCGATCTCCAAGGTGTCCAATAATGGTGGAAAATGTGGTCGAAGGAGGTCCACATTGAACACTGGGTGCATGCCAATGAAGGGTGGAGTGTTGAGCTCAAAAGCATTGCTACCCATGCCTTTGGTGATAGTGTAAGGCCCATAATGAAGTGGGGAGAGCTTCTAATGGGGCCCTGTGAGATTCTCCTTCTGCAAATGTAACCATACTTTGTCGCCAACCTGAAACTAGTGTGGTATCCTTTGATGATCATGGAACTGCTTGTACTTAGCATTGGATTTATGAAAAATCTCCTGGACCTGTTGGTGGATGTGTCGAATCCTCTCAATGAATCTGGTGGCTATGTCAATCGCAGAATGATCATGGGAAGAGTCTCTTTGTGTGGTGGCAAGAGGAAGTGCAACATCAATGGGTCCAAGGGTTGCAATCCCAGCCCCACCTGAAATGGGATATGCTCAGTGGAGCTATGGAGAGCCCTGTTGTAACTGTGTTGAACATAGGGGAGACTCGCGTCCCATGTACATGGATGCTTAGAGTTGTACATGTGCAGGATGTGCACAATCATCCGATTAATGACCTCTATTTGGTTGTTTGTTTGGGGGGTGGAAAACAATGGATTTTGTGAGTTTGGTGTCCAACAGTGACCAGAGACTTGACCAAAATGTGTTGAGGAACTTGTTGTCTTGGTCGGAGATGATGGTCTGTGGTATTCCCAAGTGGACCCACACTCATTCGAAGAAGAGCTTGTCAGTATCTATTGCTATGATAGTCTTCTTGATGGCTGTGAGGATGGCCATCTTCGAAAACTGATCAACGACCACAAATACGCAGCCATTTCCTTTCCTGGTGGACGGAAGGCCAGACATGTAATCCATTGAGATGGATTCCCAAGGCTTATCGGGAGTAGGAAGAAGGGTGTATAATCCTTTCTTCTTGATGGCTGGCTTGGAAATGGCACAGGCAGTGCAAGATCTAATATACTTGCTGACGTCCCGTCGAAGTTTTGGCCAATAATTTTTTTTATGAAGAATGACCATCATTTTCTCCACGCCAAAATTCCCTGTGATCTAACTGTATTGGGCTTCCCAAATCAGTTTTGCACGCTCGCTTGTAGGAACACAGAGATGGCCCAGGTGGCATAATAGTCAGTCCTGAATGTGAAAATTGGTGACAGTCACACATGTACCCAAGAGATGATAGGTGGTGGAGAAGTCTGGATCTTGTTGATAAAGTTGGGGCCACTCATATGCTTCATGTCCATAGGAATGGAGCACAGTGGTGAGTGCAGCCACAGGAGGTCGACTGAGGCAATAAACGACATGATTTGAGATACCTATCTTATACTTGATGTTGAGATGGAACTAATGCAGGTAGGTGGACCACTTCTGATGGCAGTCGTTCTGCAATTTCCCCTGTGTCTGTATGAACTACAAAGGTTTTTGATCAGTGTGTATGATTGTCTCCTTTCCCAGAATGTAATGTTTCCATTGACAACAAGCTTGTACAATGGAATACATTTCCTTGTCATAGGTGGGGTATTTCCGGATAGTATCTGAGAGTGTCTCACTATGGTATGCTACTGGATGACCGTGTTGCGTGAGAATGACGCCCACAACATAGTCAGATGCATCAATCTTAATCTTGAATGGTTGTTGCAGATCAGACAAGGAGAGTATTGGAGCTAAGCACAAGTGATGCTTCAGATCATTGAATGCTCGTTGTTGTTCCTTCCCCCACACGAACTTGGCCCTGTCACCGCCCTTTGTCACCTGGCTGAGGGCCCATGCAATATGGGAGAATCCCAATACAAACCGGTGGTAGAAGTTGGCTAGTCTGAAGAAGCTTCGAAGCTCAGTCAGTGTGGTCGGAGCTGGAAAATCACGGATGACTTGGATATTAGCTAGATCAACATGTACCCCATGCTCATCAACAATGTATCCCAAGTATTGGACCCTATTCATGCCAAAAGATAATTTTTCCAGGTTGGCATATAGCTTGTGCTATCGCAAAGTGCTCAAAACCTGTTGAATATGCCACATGTGCTCCTCCCAAGTTCTGCTGAAGATGAGGATGTAATCCAAATATACCACCACACAAGAGTTGGTGAAGGGTCTCAATACATCATCCATCAACCTCATGAAAGTGGTTAGTGCAATTGTTATGCCAAAGGGAATGACCAACCATTCGAAGAGACCTTCTTTAGATTTGAAGGTTGTCTTCCATACATTAGTTGGTTCAATGGGAACCTGGTGGTAGCCAGACTTTAGGTCAACATTGTTGAATAAAGTTTTCCCCTTGAGTTGGTCAATAAGTTCATCAATCCTGGGAATTGGGTACCGGTTCCTAATTGTGAATTTGTTTAAGGATTTGTAATCAATGTAGATTCCCCAAGTCTCGTCCTTCTTCTGCACCAGTACAATCGAGATTCCGCAAGGGAAGGAGATGTGTCTAATGTGCCCCTTTTGAAGAAGCTCTTGGATCTAACGCCTGATTTCATCATTTTCCATCAGCGAGCGAAGATAGACTGGTCCATTAGGTAGAGGTGCACCGGGGGTCATATCAATTAGATGCTTGACTTGACACTGTGTCAGCACCCCGGTGGGTGAGGAGAAGATGTATCTGTATTCTTCCATGATCTCTTCCACTTTCTTCTGTTGCAAAGAGAGGCTCTGTGTAGAGGCCATTGATGTGGCGGTGACCTTCTGCTTACTGTGAGCACGGATCACAAAGAAGACAGACTTCGCGGTTTGTCAAATGACCTTAATGTATTTCTTAGCAAAGATTAAAGAAACAACGGTAGGCGGCGCTACCTCTGGTATCTTGTACAATTGTATACCCAAAGTAATAATAACATTGCAGGGTCTAGACTCATACACAACATGAAGCTTCCACAAATATGGTTTTCCTAAAATAACATCACAAAATTCAAGGGGAGAAATATCACACAATACCTCATCTTTGAAAGGCTTGATGCCGTAGGGCAGATGACATTGTTGGCTAATATGGAGATCTCTTCCTTGGCGAAGCTAGCCGGTGTTGTAGGGTTGCGGGTACGGTGTCATTGGCAGGTCCAGTCGTTTGACAACTTCTGCTGAAATCAGGTTCTTATGACTACCGCTATCGACAATGAAATGAAGCGAAGCCCCATTTACCCACATCTACGAGTGAAAGAGGTGTTCCCCTTCCTCTGGTTCTTCTGGTTCCCTTGGCCAGACTTTGGTGGTAGCGACAGTGGCACTGGGTTCAACATTGATAATATGCTTCCCTCCTTCAGGATTTGATTTGGAATTAGAATCGGCCTCTGACTCGGAAGCCTTCAGTTCAACCATGAGTGACTACTTGGAGTGGCATTCTTCGGCGTTGTGCCAAGGTCTTTTATGGTACTCACACCATTTTCTTGTGTCCTTCTTCATCTTCTCATTTCCCTTCTTATGTTGTGGCTTGGACTGGTTGTCCTGAGGGCGACCATCTCGAATTGGTCCCTTGTTGTGTGGGTTGGGGCCTCCTTTTCCCTGCTTCGGCTGTGAGGGGATTGCAGATCCAAACTCTCACCTTTTCTGCTTAAATTTATGCTCGATATTGACACGTATCTAAAGTCGCACCCAATGAGGTGATGTCCAGAAAATCCAATTCAGTTTCAATGTATCTGTGCAAACAACCGCGGTATTTGAGCACCAGATGACGCTCAGAGTCTTTGATACCTAATTTGGTGCATAGGGTATCAAAAATATTGGTGAAATATGGTACTGTCTGGTCCCTTTCTTGACGTAGGGTGGTCCATATGGTGTTTTGGTCCTCGTAGCTTCCAACATGGTAGTATTTTTCTTTAATGGCATCCCAGAAGGAATCCCATGTAGGAGCCACTACAAACATTGCAGATTCCCCTATGGCCCTTTGCTCAGAGTAAGTATCCCACCAGTCTTTAACATGGGGAATGACCTTGAGGAGTGCAAAAGTGATCTTTTCCCTATCAGAAAAATTGTGGAGTGAAAAATACCCTTCGAGCAGATTCAACCATTTATCTACAACATCCACATCTATCAGTCCTTCAAATAATAGAATATCAAAATTTACCTATACCTTGAAGGGGGTTGCATGGCCTCTTGATGAAGATGCTTCTACTGTGGGCAGCCATCGAAGGATCTGCGTGAAGTTGTCTATAATTTCGTTCCTTTTTCGTGTGAGGGATTCCTTGAGCAACATTTTAATAAGATCTCTCACTCCATCATATTTATTTTCGTCCCCCATGGGTTGTTGTCGGGCTCGACACGACCGATCTTGCAATGGCTCGATTGGTTCGAGTCCCAACTTCTTGTACCCAGTTCTTGTTGGGGACATGCACAAAGGAAAATAAATGAAGAGAAGACCGCTCTGATACCACTGATTTGGATTTAGGAGTGGAATGAACTGATTAAAAAACTGAATACAATAAACACGAAGATATGAAGAATAACACAAATATCCAATGAACAATATCTTCTATTGACTAATGAAATAGGATGAAACTGTAAAACTGCAGAATTGAAACACTTGCTCGAATGGTGGTAGCTATCTCTGAGAGGAGATGTGGTTGTTATGCGCATTCGTCTGAGCATAATCAATTACAATGAGGCTCTAGAGGCCTTTTTTATATTACTCATGAATTCCAAAACCGTAGACATCCAAAAACCTAACCCTAGGAGGTGAAACGTCAAAAGTCATGTGGGCCCCTATGGGTAAGTTGGTACCTCAACTTCCCAGGGTCATAACGTTTGCATACGAACTTCGCTTTAGGCACATGATAGCTCATTGGAAAGGTCTTTCAAAGAGCTACACATTCTGCCATCAAACTCTGACTCTATCTATAGTTTGACTGTGGCAAGCCAAAAAAACATTGTTTAGGCCTCCAAAATGGCTCTGGAAGTACAACAAGATGTGATGACATGAAAACATACAAAATAATCCAGTTGGATTAGGTGGGAGGCCACTAATATCCACCTAGAATATGTGTAGGGCTTCAGACAACCCCAAAAGTGTAGAACCCACAGTTACAAAGAAGTGCAAAAGGATGTGCTAAACTAAAAATGGACAAGAGGATCCAGGTGGAATAGGTGGGTGGCCACCAATATCCAACTGTATCAGTCAATGATTCAAACATCATTGATGAAACCCTAACAAGTGTAGATTTTAACCTTGTACAATATTTACTGCAAACAAATTTTCAGTAAAAGAATAGAAAATATACAATGGAAAATACACACATTACATAGAGATTTTTCCCCTGGAAACCCAAACCGGGAAAACCAACATATTCTCTATTCATTCACTGTGATACATTGTTTACAATAGAATATACATATAGTAGCCAACAAAATCCAAAACCCTAACCCAATGACCTGGATTAGTCAACAACCCTAATTCCTTAATTGGAAATAGAAAACCATCGACAAAAACCATGTGTCGAAAAACCGCCCAACAATGGACATGAAAATTGAGGCGACATGAAAAATGAGGCAAAAACTGCGACATGTTTTCCGAGGCAAAAAAAATAAATTTAGGGGTGTTGCCCCTGAACCCCTGCAACCCCTAAAGGGGAGGCCTGGCGACCCCTCCTCAAACCCTCGCACAAAGAATATAACACATACCAACAACAAGATTTGAAATAGTGCACTCTTGCGTTCCTCAAATATTTGTTCTCTCTCTCTCTCTCTCTCTCTCTCTCTCTCTCTCTCTCTATATATATATATATATATATATATATATAGAGAGAGAGAGAGAGAGAGAGAGAGAGAGAGTAAAAAAAAATACCTATTCTGCCAATAGGTGGTTTCTACATCCTAGTATGAGAGAGATGTGTAATTCCCTCAATACTTAACATGGGGTTGACATGTGTGTGTGTAAAGAACCAATGTAGATTCATCTTAACTTTGGATCTATAATGCATCGAGAGATCAAATCCCTAGAGATACAAACATTTCTTAGAGTACAAAAAAACACCTCAAGTGATTTTATCCTTTTCGATGCATGATAGATCCAAATTTAAGATGGATTTAGGATGGTTGTTCCAAGAAGCATTTTCTACTACCTAGTATGAGGGAGATGTGAAATTCCTTCGTAACTCAACACGGAGTTGACACGTGGTGTGTGTGTGTGTTCCAAGGAAACCCTTGCGGAAAACCTTCCAAGTACTTCCCCATGATCCATGGATGGTAAATGGGGTAAATGGTTGGCCCTAAAACCATTGGCCCTGATTATGGACCTAACCCTAAGGGGATTAAGAGAGTTAAACTCATGACCTCCCCAACTTTAGGAGAGAGATACGAGGTCTCACATCTGGCTCATGACCATTTGAGCTAAACCTGGGTTGTGTGTGTGTGTGTGTGTGTGTGTGTGAGAGAGAGAGAGAGAGAGAGAGAGAGAGATCCATCTTAATTCCGAATCTATCATGTGTGTAGAGGGATTGAGTCCTACGAGGTGAAATCTTTTTTTAGATTAGAAAAACTTGAGGAAAAGTTTGCACCTTGAGGGATTTGATCCTCTCAGTGCATGATATATCCAAAATTAAAATGATTCTATGTTGGTTTGTATTAGAATGTAGTTTGTGATCAATGTTCTTTCAATGTTGAAGATCGAATAATCGTTTCCTTTTACTCTTAAATTTCAACCATATTCCAATGTAAAAAATAAATTATAATAATGTCATGTTTCCATGTAAAATTCCTATATGATATATGATTGTGGTTCAATTAAAAAATTTTGTAGATCAAGTAAAAATTTTTGGCATTTATTTTTTAGGTACTATGATCCTTTAACTATTAATAATTTTTGAATAACATAGTCAAACTAATTAATTTGGAAAATGGCTTACAACAACATCCTCAAATTAATGGTCAAATTAATTGTTCTTATATATTCACTAATTATTATATATACATAGATACGCATTCACATTATACAACGATTCGTATTCGTTGGTTGTTATACGCATATAGATACACTATGTTTGTTTCGAACAAATATTTCACTTTTATATATAATTCACCACTTTAAATAAATATTTAAATCTCTTTCTTTTTCAATCTTTTTTCATTACTTTAAATTTAAAAGCCATGTTACTATATAATTCTAGTTTACAAAAACCACAAATTAATAAATACATATGTTGACGTGATAGTGCTCTACTACAACAAAATATGTGCTCTATTACAACAAAATATAGGAACAAATTATAGAAAAAATAATACATGCTATTTTATTAAATGCATATCACACAAAAGGTATTATACAAAATATGTGCTCTATTACAACAAAATATAGGAATAAATTAAGAAAAAATAATACAAGCTATTTTATTAAATGCATTATCACACAAAAGCTATATAAAATATTTATATAATTGTGTTTTAAAAAAATCAATACATGTTGTTTCATTAAACACATTATCACATAAAAACTAAAAACTATATAAATATACTTATTTATATAGGTATAAACTTTTGAGTTGTTTACCAAGTTATTGGAATTATTCAGATTAAATATTTCTCATATATTCTTATAAGGGTTATTCTTACATCTTTTGTATATGATATTTTTTTACAAATTATATTAAAAAAACTATATAAATATACTTATTTATATAGGTATAAACTTTTGAGTTGTTTACCAGATTATTGGAATTATTTAGATTAAATATTTCTCATATATTCTTATAAGAGTTATTTTTACATCTTTTGTATATGACATTATTGATATTTTTTTACGAATCATATTAAAATTATGTAGAGTGTCCCTAGAATTTATTAACTTATATTAAATTTGAAAACATTTTGATTATATAAATATTTTTTAAATATTAATTGAATACGTTATTTTTTCATAATTTTATTATTTTTTAAATAAATTTATAGTAAGTTTTATTTTATTTTAAAAGTAAATTTTAATAAAAAAATTTATGACTTTTTAATTTATAAAGATGTACATTAAATTGATAATTTTTGGGGAAAAAATACATATTTTTAAAAAATAAATTCATTAAACTAATTTTACCATATTATTATATTAAATAATCTATATATATATATATATATATATATATATATATATATATATATATATATATATAGATGAATTGAACCAACTGTGAAAACATTTTCTCTTTTCACCATTAGATCCAATCATTTTGGGAAACTATATTTATATATTTGAAACTCAAYTTTTAGTAAAGTTGGTTTTTTTAAGAGAAAATTGCACATTATATTGATAATAATATAATCCGTTTACAAAATCAGTCCATGACTAACATGAMTTCCTAAAACATYTTTCTCAACTCAGTACAAGTCCAACGACCATACTCTAAAAATACATTCTATCACTGTCCCAACAAACCGAGAAAAACGATAGAGATGTAAACTAGTAGGCAGGCTGCAAAAAGAGATTCGAAAAACAACAGAAAACGAAACCCCCAACAGCAACAAGGACACCAGCGCACAACCAAAAATGAAAGCTCAAAGAGAACAAAGACATTGACGAGGATTTGCATGTGCCGTCGGTCGATTTGCATCCCCACACGCCCAAAAAGACACAGACGTGAGCCACCAAACTCTACAGCTGCCAAATCACCTTGGAGCGCCTCTCGCCCTTGTAGAAGCTCGCTCCAACGACACCATGTAGCCTCCGCCTGAGTTCACTCTCACCCTACTCGTCTCAAGGCCCCACTCATGTCCTCACGCCTGCCCTTCCCACCGTAGTGCCCAAGAACGCCCATCTTACAACAGTGTCCCACTCGCTGCTGCCACATACCATTCCTCACCGCTTGCCTTCCCTCAGAGCTAGCTGAGGAGTCCCTCGCCCGCACTCGCTCATCTTTCTGCAATTTCTCGAGCTGCGGCTAACGTAATCCTAGCCGCAGCCCAACTCCCAGATCCCAAGCTTGTTCAGTAATGGCGTAACCCTAGCCGTTGTTTAGTAATGGCATAACCGTAGCTCCTACCTCTTAGAAATATTTTAATATATTAGTTTTATGTAATCCAAAATAAAAATTATAATAATTATGAAACTCTTAATGTATTATTTATACTTGACCTAAAACTAAAATAAACATATATATAACTTAAAAGTAAAACAAAAATGACTATATTTTTAATAGTCAAATTAAAAACTGCATTTTCAAGAAAAGAATAATATTATTGTGAAATTAAAGAAAATCCATTATAATAATTGTAATTCTAAAATATTTAAAAATACAATATTTACAAAATTAAGATATAATATTTGAAACTGTAAAATATTAAAAAATAATATTAATAAAATTGAGATATTTATGAAGAAAAATGATATTACTATAATATTAGTATTACATTAAATAAAATAATGTTATTATAATAAGTAATATATTTGAAAATTTGAAATTAAAATATTATATGGTAAAATATATGTATATATAAAATAAAATAAAATATTGTATTCTAAATTTGAAACAATAAAATAAAATAAAATATTGTATTCTAAATAAAATTAATATTGGACTATAATTTTTGCAAGGGAAATAAAATACTATAAAGATATCGTAACAAAAATTGTAATTAAATCTATTTACAGAAATAAAAAATAGTAAGTAAAACTTTAAGGTTATATCATCATCTAAACTTAATATATACTATATAATGAAAAAGAGAATTAGTTTATACACTTAATAAAAAAAATTATTATATATAAAAACAAAAAAAATAGAAACACGATATTTAGATATAAATAAAAATAGTATAAATATGATATTTATAAAGAAATATTTTTACAACACAGATATAAATATCAAAATTATTAAATTTGAAATTTACATAAATTTACACTAATATAAAAAAAAATGTGTACTAAAACATATTTTAATCAAAATATTTACAAATTTCTCTATTAAATATTAAAATAAATAATACACTCTACTTCTTTAGATACAATATAATATTTATAAATATAATTCATATATTTTTACATAAATATATATATATATATATATATATATATATATATATATATATATTTGAAATTCATTAAATAATATTACGTCACATTTTCTAAAAACATGTCAAATACCACATTCTCTTGTGATGAGGGCTCTATGTACATTAAAAATTTTAATGTCAACTAGAGCAATAAAGTATAGATGCAGACTTATTATTTTTTATAATGTTTTAGAACAATAAAATATAGATAAAGATTTTTTATTATTTTTTTATGATGCTTTAATAAACTGTTGATCATATTTAATAATTATAATTAAAATGTTTTAGAAGAAATATGTTGAATCAAAATCCATCCCTAATTCCAAGACATAACAATGTTCAAGTTCTCTATTGTACACAGAAGAAGTTATTAATTGTATTGTGCTAACTTCCAATCATAAATCAATTTTAAATTCTCAAGTTGAAAAGGGGAGGTAAATGTGAGGTTCATTTGCAGGTTTCATGGCGTAGAGAGTTTTCAAATTTTTTTTAGGTGGGAACTTAGCGAGAGGGTTAGGAAGGAGACTCTATTATGCATTTCTAGCTTCTGGTGATGGTAGTCGAGCCTTTGGAACTTTGTTTTCTCTGGCCGAGTTTCTTTCTATTTAGTTGTTGGTGGGGTCACCTTAGCCTGTAGTTTTCTTTTCTCTCTCCGTCATTTTAGCGACTTCCTGAATTTTTGGTGTTGTTTCTACAGTTATTGAACTGTCAGGATGGGTTTACTTTCGTTTATTTCTCCTGTCTTTTCATAGTCCTTCCCTACAGGATGTAATGGACGTTGTTCCACTGTGGGTGCCACTTCATGTTTCTTAACGTTTTTCATTGGCTGCATTGATTCGAGTCTTAAAGGTCCTACTTAGTTCAAATGATGGGGGATGTCAGAGTTCCATCGGGAGATGAGGCAGGGGATCCTTGGGATCACCCTAGTTTCATATCTACGGTGGACGAGATATGTAGGAACCGAGGTAATAAATCCTACATAAATTCTCCATCAAAGCATCCACCAACCTGTGGTGCGTTTCCATCGTCCTCCGACGTTGTCCAAACCTTTTCCACTATACCGGTGCTCTCTATTGTTCCAGTTGTTAAGGAAGCTCTGAGGTTTACTGGTGGCAATTCGATCAGAGAGAAGGTAGCTCCATTTACTATGAAAGGCGGGGTCAACTGGAACTCTTCCAAGGGTTCCTCTTGTACTATTGAAGAGGAGGTTGGACGCTCTGCAGTGGTGAGAGAAGGACTGGTGGAGAGGAAGCGACATTTACCAAAGCGCATTCAAAAAGCTTGGAAACCCAAGAGAATAAAACATTCTTTGGTCCTGGGAATGGATGTGGGGTTGGAGGACTTGTGTTCACTTGCGCTCTGTGCGCTTGTTGGAAGGTTAGCTTATCGTCATTTCTATTTTAAATCAATGACTGCATGGATGGAAACTACCTGGGCTCTTTTCTTGGGTTACTCTCTGACTCTCCTTACGATGTCGAGGGGGTGGTTCGGCTTTGTTTTCCACACCCCGGAGGACTCCAAAAATATTTTGGAAGGGTTCTGGGCATTTGATGGAGGAAGTCTGATGCTTAAGAGGTGGAAACTCAAGTTTGACCCTGCTATAGAATATTTTAGCTTCAGACACTTGTGGGTCTTTCTTCCAGTGCTCCCCCTTCACTTGTGGAATCTCAGAGCCTTGGAGGCAATTGGGAACGTGTTGGGACGTTACATAAAATCAGATGAATAGGCTTTGCACTCCAGTGACAGGTGTATGGCAAAGATACTCGTTGAGGTAGATATTCATGGTGGACTCTTAGACAATTTAGAGATAGATTGGAGAGGTTTTATTTATACACAGCATCTGAATTATCTCGGTGTTCCCTTCCATTGTTCTCGTTGTTGCTAGACGAGAAATCTGAAAAGGACTGTCAACGTCCATTTGGCTATGTTCCTGAAGAGTCACCGGAAGATGAACCTGTTTTTAATGCTTATCTGGATGAGGCGGAGAACCCAGAGTAGGACAACTACTTGGATTTACGAGAATTGGAATTCCCTCATCTTTCTACTTCTTCCTTTGTGGGTAAGTTGCGACACTTTGTCCCCTCACTTTACTGTTCCTTGTCTACTTTGGAAAGGGAGCAAATCGATTCTCATTACTCTGTTTTTACGAAAGATAGTGGAAACTATGAGATCCTTGATCTACGACTTGTTGAGGAGGAGGTGGTCTTGCCTAGTAAGGTGATGGGTGTGTCTATTAGTGTTGTGGATAGGGTGTGTGAGAGGGTGGTTCCTAAACCTGTTGTCTTGGGGATGCCTTCATTAGTCTCTTTTGATGTTGAGGTTCTAGCAAAGAAGCAAGTTGAGATTCTACACAGGCCAAGCTCTACCCATTCCCCTAGTAGTTTAGCTGCTGACTCTTTTTTACCTCCGGGGTATGGGGAGCCTGAGTTGAGTGAAGTTTCTCTGGATAAGATTATGTCAAGTTTCGACCCTATAAGGGAGGTTGATAGCCCAATACATTTGCCTATTTTTTCAAATAGAGCTGAGGTGGCCGATGGGGTTTAGGGTTCCTCGGGTTCTGACTTACCCACCTCTAAAACTACGAAGGATAAGTCCTATGCCTGATCTCGGGGATTGGGTCTTGAACTGTCCCCGTTTAAAACTAGAAGTGCTCGGAAAAGAATGGGACCTAATCTTCCTTCTGCATCTACTTCCATTTTGTCTACTTGTGACCTTGGGGTGCTTAGAGGATTAAAATCCCTAGCTAGGGATAAGTCATTATTATGCTATTCTTTAATATTCGAGGGGTTGGAGAGCCTCTCAAATTAGCCTCGATGCGAAGGCTCCTCTCCATAGTTTCTCCCCATATCATTTTTCTACAATAGACTTTGACTATTGATGTGAAGGCAAGGTATTTTTTGTTTACTCTGAAGCTAGACTGGTTAGCTTGTGTTGTCAGTGCTATTGGACATTTTGGTGGAATGTTGGTTTCTTGGGATCCACGATTTTTTTCTCTCTCCCCGGTCCTTACGTGTGGAGGAATTCTTTTGACAGGTTACAGTCTAGCTGACAAAAGGAGCTTTACTTTTCTGAATGTATATGGTCCATGTTCGGATCGTAAAAAATTATGGAATAGATGTATGGAAAAAGGTCTATTATCCTATTCAGATTTAATCCTGGCAGGGGATTTAAATTTTTCTTTGAGTACAGATGAGATTTGGGGCTCGACTGTTGTCATTGATCCTTTGGCATCTTTCTTTAAGGATTTATTTGTAATTACTTCTTTGGTGGATGTGGTTCTGTCACAGTTGGTGCCGATGTGGCGTAATGGTAGGGTGGGGGACTCCAGCATTTCTAAGTGTTTGGACAGATTCTTTGTGGTAGAAGGTTTTCTTGGACCAGTGTCGAGATATAGATCGTGGGTTGGTTCTACTTACATTTCAGATCATGCACCTGTGTTTTTTCAACTTGATATCAGGTTTCCTAAGACTGTGTACCCTTTCAAATTTAACCCGATCTGGTTAGAAGATTCTTCTTTCACTTCTTTAACCTATGAGGTTTGTCTTGACAGTAAGTTTACCCTATTGGAAGATCCACAAAAAAGGCTAGTGGAGAAACTATCTCTGCTCAAGAGTCGAATAAAGGTTTGGGCTCGAAAAAAGTTGGTTTTAAGCAAAGAACTATTGTCAAAAGTGGAAATTGAATTGGAAGCTCTATTGTACCAGAAATTAAATGGCCATACTAGTAATGACTTTGATATTCATTGTAAACAGTTGGAGGAAGTTCACAATAAGTTATTACTAGAGGAAGAGGAAAGCTGGAGGCAGAAGAGTAGGGAAACCTGGATCAAGAGCAGGGATAAAAATATTAAGTTCTTTCATAGTTATGCTAGTTTTTGAAGGAACAAGAAATTCATATGGGAGATTTCTGATGAGACTGGTCGTATGCATATGTGACAGGAAGCTATCAAAGCGGAAGCCAAAAATTATTTTGGGTCCTTCTTTAAGGAACATAACTAGTCAGATTTAAGGATACAACTGTAGACAATAAGACTTTATCCAAGGATGGTGCAAGAGGATGAAGTTTTTATTATGGAGAAGGTTGTTACATTGGAAGAAATTTTAAATGTTCTAAAGGGGTTCACAAAAGACAAGAGCCCCGGGCCGGATGGGTGGACAATTGAATTCTTCCTTTTCTATTTTGATTTGGTGGGATCTGATCTTCTTTCCATGGTGGAAGATACTAGACTTCGAGGAGAAGTGTGTAGATCAATCAATTCCACTTTTATTGCACTAATTCCAAAGCAAAATCGGCCTATAAACTTCTATGATTACCAACCAATAACACTGTGCAATCTGTGTTATAAAATTGTAACTAAGAAAATTGCAAAGAGGATAAGACCTATTCCGTCAAGGTTTCTATCTGAGGAACAACTGGGTTTTCTAAAGGGTCGTCAGATCCTGGATGCAATCGGCACGACACAAGAGTGACTCCACAGTATCAAATAGAAAAAGCTTCAGGCTATTATCTTGAAACTGGATCTTAAAAAATCTTATGATTGCATTAATTGGGATTACTTAATATTAGTTCTGATTCAGTGTGGTTTTGGTCATGTAATGACTAGATGGATTATGGGATGTGTGTCTTCATCCTTTTTGGATATTTTGGTAAATGGTGAAGCTTCAAAGTTTATAAAAAGTGAAAGAGGAATTCACCAGGGTTTTCCTCTTTCCCCGCTTCTTTTCATATTAGTGATGGAAGGCCCGAGTGTCTCTCTTAATAAGAGCCTACGTTATGATCTGTTTCATTTTGGCTCTAAGTGTTTATCGAAAGGGTTTTAAATACTTGGGATTCCCATTAAAGGTTGATAGTTACAAGGTGACTGACTAGTAGTGGCTCTTGAAGAAGTTTGATCAGAGAATTTTTCACCGGTGTAATTGTTTTCTTACCTTGGGGGGTAGATATGTTTTAATCAAGGCCGTTTTGGAAAGCCAACCAGTTTACTGGATGACACTCGTGCACATTCCAGTCTCTGTTTTATGCCGGATTCATAGGATGACCTTCTCTTTCCTTTGGTCGAGAGAAAATTCTTCTACATCCTATCACCTCTGCAATTGGGAGACACTAGCTAAGCCTAAGAGTTTTGGGGGTTGGTGGATCAAAAATATATTATGTTTTTCTTGGGCCTTTGTAATGTCCCTTTCCAAATAGGAGCTCCAGAGAGGAGGCTTAATGGTCTAAACCGCCCCGTTAGACTATAGTCAGGGCCACTAGAGGTCACTCCAGTAACAGGTGTTATATTCGGAAAGTGACATTAAGCTAAAAAGGGTAAAAAGTGTTTTTAAGTCATTATGAGCTAAAAATAGCAGAATTAGGGTTTCAGTAGTGATTTAGGGTTTTGGAAGTCAACAATGAATTGGGTTTCAGCATGATTTAGGGTTTTGGAAAGCTATAAAGGAAGGGTCAGTGACCTAATTCATTATTATGCAGATTATGACTTGTCATTGAGGAGAAGAGGTGCATCTCAGGAGAGATAGTTTAGTGAATTCCAGGAAGAAGACACCGGTTGGCTGATTTCAGTGTTGAGAGACACACCCTAGTCACTGGGGAGAT
>ML805945.1:131769-152835 GCA_009831015.1 Picea engelmannii | reverse complement strand
TTTTTGTTCACTGTTATTGCTGCTATTTATATGCATCTTGAATGAGTAAATCCTATTTAAGTTGTGTTGCAAAGTTGATCCATTTTCATTTTAACACATAAATTTTACTTGCAAATAATTTCAAGAATACAAGTCTTCTTCATTTTTAGATCAGTTACCTTGTGGAAGCTCTAACTCATAAGCTACGACCCCTATCCTTCTGCTGATCTCGTAGGGAACAAAGAAGCGTGGCTGTAGCTTTTCTGCTCCACTTCTTTTTATAGAATCCTGCCTGTAGGGTTGGAGTCTTAAATAGAGTAAGTCACCAACCTCAAAAGTACACTCCACTATGTGCTTGTCTTCTTAGACCTTCTGCTGGTTCTGTGCTCTCTGTAGATGATCCTTCAACTCTCGGAGGATGTCTTGGCTCTGTTGTACCCAATCTTGTACCATTGGTTCCCGACTATCCCCAAAGGAAATCTCCACAAAGGAGATTGGATCATAGCTGTATAAGGCTCTGAATGGTGTCATGCCTATGGATACATGATGGGTGGTGTTGTAGTAGTATTCTCCCAAGTGAAACCATCTGACCCATGATTTATGTTGTCCTACTACATAATTTATGAGGTAGCCTTCCACCCATTTGTTGACTATTTCGGTCTGACCATTCGTCTGAGGGTGATAGCTAGTGTTAGGGGTCAATGCCGTGCCAACTAATCTGAACAACTCCTGCCAAAACGTACTCATGAACCTGCTATCCCTGTCACTGATAATGGTCTTTGGTAGGCACTGCAACCTGAAGACCTCTCTGAAAAATAGTTTGGCCACCTGTGCTGCACTGAAGTCTGTGGCTATGGAGAAGAAGTGTGCAAACTTTGTCAACCTGTCCACTACTACAAAAATGAAATTCTTCCCCTGTGCTCTGGGCAAGCCAGTGATGAAATCCATGGATATGATTTCCCACTTGTGCTCTGGAATGGGCAAGGGTTGCAACAATCCTGCTGGGTGAGTGTGCTCATCCTTATTCTCTTGGCATGTAGTGAATTCTTTGACATGCTTAATCACATCTTCCTTGAGGCCCTTCCATGAGAACCTCTCTCTCACCTGTCTGTATGTCTTACTAATCCCTTGGTTCCCTGCCACTGGTGAGTTATGACATGCATGTAATACCTTGGCTTTGAAAGCCGATCCAGGATCCAAGAAAATTCGGCCCTTGTAATAGATGAGGTCCTTCACGACCCTGAAGTTATCATCTTGTATCTGTTCATCCAATAGCTGACAAGTGAACTGATCCTTTGCATATTCCACCACCAAGTGGTCCTTCTAGTCAACTGACATACTTGTCATGGAAAAATTGGATGGCCTCCTAGATAATGCATCTGCTACTGCATTGTTCTTCCCTTTGACGAATTCAATGTCAAAGTCATAGGCCTGTATTTTTCTTACCCATTTTTGTTGCCTTTCATTCAAATCCTTCTGCTCCAATACGTATTTAAGACTGTTATGGTCCGATTTGACCAAAAACCATGCACCTACCAAATATTGCCGAAATTTGGCTAGTGCATGCATGATAGCCAACATTTCTTTGTCATAAATGCTGTAAAGTAGTTTAGGGCCCCTGAGTTTCCAACTTTCATAGGCAAGAGGGTGCCTATTCTACATCAATACGACCCCTATACCTTCTCCTGAGTCATCACACTCCAAGGTGAAAGGTAGGTCGGAATTTGGAAGGGCTAGAACTGGGCATGTGCTCATTACCTTTTCATTTTCTCCATCATAGCTTGAGCTTCTTCATTCCATTTGAAGGCCCCCTTTTTGGTCAAATCGGTCAAGGATGCACACAGTTGAGAAAACCCCTTGACAAATTTATTGTAGTACATGCATATGCCTAGGAATCCCCTTAACTCCATGAGTGTCTTAGGAGTAGGCCACTCCATAATGGCTGTTATTTTCTCCTAATGTACCTATACCCCCTTTTCTCCTATGATGTGTCCCAAGTAGAGCACCTCTATCATCCCAAACTCGCACTTGGATTCCTTAGCGTACAGTGACTGTTCCTCCATGATTGATAGGATTTGGTCCACATGCTGAAGGTGTTCCTCCCATATCTTGCTGTAAATGAGCAAGTCATCAAATACTACTAGCAAGTGTTTCCTCAGCTGTTTGTTGAACACATGGTTCATGCAAGACTAAAACGTCGTTGGGGCATTGGTTAATCCAAAGGGCATTACCAAGAACTCATAATGGTCGTAATAACACATGAAATATTTTTTTGAGATATCCTCCTCCCTCATCTTGATTTGATGGTGGCCTGAACAAAGGTCAATCTTTGTGAAGTAGACAACTCCATGCCCTTCATCAAGCAACTCATCAATCCTGGGTATAGGGTACCTATTTTTGATCGTCTTTTTATTCAAGGCCCAGAAGTCAATGCACATCCTCATTGTCCCATCCTTCTTCTTGACCAAGACTGCTGAAGAAGCAAAAGGGCTAGAGCTCGGCCTGATGTGTCCCATGTCTAGAATCTCACTGATGGCCTTCTCTATCTCATCTTTATACTTCTTTGGATGCCTATAGGGTGTAGTGATGACTGGTTTAGCCCCTGCTTCTAGTTCAATGATGTGTTCAAACCCCCTGTCTGGTGGCACACCTGGAGGAATAGGCCCAAACACCTTGTGGTGCTTGTCAAGGATCTCTTTGATATCTAGGGTGTAGTGCACCTTACCCTTCTCATCCACACGTGCCAAAATCTTACATTTAGTTGCATACACAATTTCCTCTCTCTTGAAGATAGCTTCCATCCTCTTGGCCATAACCACTCTAGCAAAGTTACTTATCATGCCTCTGAGCACTACCTTTCATCCTCCCTCCTCTGCAAAATACATCTCCATGGTCTTGTAATTGGTGGTGATAGGCCCTAACGTGTTGAGCCAATGTACTCTTAGGATGATGTTAGTGTCCAGAAGGTCCATCACATAGAAGTTCTGTAGTAGCTCATGCCTTCCCAATATGAGCTTCATACCTGGAATGTACCTATCACAGGGCATAGTGCTACTATCTTCCACTTCTACCTTGAACCCTTCAAATTCTACTGTGGGTATATGTCTCCTCTTCAACAATGCTGTGTCAATGAAGTTGTGAGAGGCTCCCCCATCAATCAATAACGACACTCTCTGTCCCTGCAAGACCCCCCTCATCATGAAGGTGTTGAATTTGGGCACCCCACTGATAGAAGTCAAGGTGGCCTTCCCCCCAGCTGTACTGTCCTGTTCTGGAATCTCTTCCTTTGTTGCCTCTGTGGTTTCGGCCTCTATGTTATGTATTTGACCAAAATCTTCCTCCTCCTCATTGTCTGAAGTCACCTCAATGTAGTGTACCTAGCCATGTCCCATGCACTTGTGTGATGGGTTCCATGGTTCTTTGCATGTGAATCAGACTTGCTTCCTCCTTAGTTCCCTCCTGGTGTTTTCATCGGTCCTGCCACGACCCCTATCAAACCCCCTTGGGTCATGTCCTCTCGGGTTCACAGGAGGTCTTTGGTCTCTTCCTCCAGTGTTAAGAGGTGGTCTAGGGATAAGTTTTGGTTTGGAAGCTGGCCCTAGGTCCCTCGTCCTCCAAATGACATCCTGTAGATTGGTGGGCTTGAAAGCCTTTACCCACCCCTTCAAGGGTTCCATCAACCCTTCAGTAAACAACATCAAAAGTCTGGTTGATGAGATGTATTGCACTATGACCGCAAGCCTCTGAAATTTTTCAATGTATACCTCTGGTGCACCTATCTGTCTAAGCTGTGTGAGCTCCCTGAAGTGCAACTGCGGGTCCCCCTGATCAAAACGGTCAATGAGCCTCTGAGTGAAGTTTGTGTATGCCATGATATTATTGTGGCCTAGGGTGATCAATCCATGGTACCACCAATCATGATCTTTGACATCCAAGTGCATGGTGGAAAACTTGATGGCTTCCATCTCTCTCATGGGGTTAAGATGTAGATAAGTATCTAGCTTCTGTACCCACGCCTGTGCTATCATTTTGGCCATGCCATCAAAGTATGGGATTTCTATCTTCCCCATCCTACGTTCCAGCTCATAATTACTTCTATGGTTTGGCTTAGGTTTATTTCTGAACTTAAGATGACAGTATTGATCCAAAGACAGTTGTCTCTGAATTCCCAAGTCTAGCTCATGGTACTCCCTGGTACACTGAACCATATTCTCTAGAAAATCATGCACTTGTTTCCGCTGTGAACGTGGGTAAGTACGGTCTAGGAGTAGACCTACTACCCATTTTCCCATGTGGGGTGCCCCCTCCATGACTCCCTTCAGACTGATGATAGGGAATCTGCTCAGGGTTATACCTGGGAGCCTTCTCTAGGTTGTACCTGTTTCCACCTTGTGAACCACCAGTCTCTCTGTTTTCATATATCTCTGGACCTTTCCCCTTATGAATTATCTGTAGTAATAGATCGACTATCCTAGTCTAGTTCTCGTCCACCTTCCTTAGGTTATCATCTACCTTTTTCAAGGTCTCAATAATTTCGGCTCTTCTGCTGCGGGTTATGTCATAGTTCTCCTATAGGTGAATGACCAACTTAATTTTTGTTTGGTTTATGAATTTATTGAATTCTCTTGCCAAGTAAGACAAGCCCTGGGGTTCACCTTCCTCACTTGAACCCTTCTTTTCAGCCTCTTTTTCACTTGCCTGTTTCTTCTTTCTGCCCATGTATATACCACTGTACCGATGCATGCACTAACCCTCACAGGATGAGAGGATTAGAGCTCTGATACCACTGTAATGATCCCAAGCCAATTTTTTGCTTGAAACCACTAACTACCACTATTGTGTTTATTGATTATCTGTTGTGCAGGTGGCTATTGATGTTTCGGCCTTAGGGTTTGTTTCAGTTATTTAGATAGTGTTCATACAAGATCTATTCAACATATGCAAGATCACAATAATACTCAAGATATGAAAAACACAATCATAGATATGACCTTTATTATGAAAAGCATGAACCAGATACAATATAGAGCAGATTTGGAATAGTCCTCAGATGGCTCCACTAGATAATAAATATGAGCTGCTAAAAAATGATCCTGCTAATACAAAATATGCCTCCAAAGGCTGAATACAATCTGAAGACCCAAGGTGCCAACAATAGGTGAACGTTCAACCTGTCTGGGCTGCTGGTACGTCCTGCTGGCTGAAAGGGACCAATATTTCATCCTAACTAAAGGAGATGCTCAAATCGTGCCAAACTCCACCAAAATGTAGATCGGGACCAAGGAAACCCCTCCTGGAAGTCTAAATCTCAAATACTCAATCCTCCTCCACCAATGGCTGGAACCCTAATGTAGTCTGTGCCCTCCTGAAACCCTGAATAACTCAATAAGTTGTTCTGAATGAAGGACACCTCCAAACCCTTTGAAACTCTCTAGAATGGTAGATCGGGCTGTAGAAACCCCTTAGGAGAAGTTTCAGGTCCAGATTCTAGGTAGAACTCCCTAGATCTGAGAAATACTAAATCACAAGACATCCTCCTTGCCTCAAGGCCGTCCCAATATGTAACTAAAGATTTAATGGTGATAACTCTTCAAGAAAACCTCCAAAATGATGGTAAAGGACCTGCAAATAGAACCCAAGTGTTGGAATTCCCCCAATCTCTCCTAATTGGTTGGATCAAACTCTTCTTCAAGATATGGTGCGCCCCTGCTGGAAATGCTTGAACAATACGACCCTGCTGCTCTCCTGAATTGATAAGTGGATCTATGATGAATGTAGAATGGTCTGGGTGGAGTATTTCATCCCCGAGAGAAATCTTGGAACAAGGTGAGTGGGTTTTTCACCACTGAGTTGCTCACAAGGGTTTGTAACAACAAAACCCTCAAACAGTATGCTCAAGAGAACTAACAAGCAAATACCAAAATCCAGAATGCCCAAGAAGTGTGCCCTAGCCTTCTCTTTATTATTTTTCTTCTATTTTCCTGTTGAGTTAACTTAACTCCTAGTGTTAACCCTAAATCCAACTCCAACTCTTCTATTTCTTCATTGAGTTATCTTTTAACTCTTTTTTCACCTTTTTATCAAGTCAACTTAAGAATATAACCTTAGTTTGGTTGACCYTTCCCCTCAGYGTGAGACTATGGCCTAGTGGGGACACCTAGACCACTAAGTCTTCCAAACCCCTTCATCAAGAGGTGGGGGACATTACAAAAGGTTAATGAAATGGTTAAGTCATGCCTCATAGAAATGAATGGACTGAGCACCAAGGAAAATTTAAACATCTTTCCTTTAGGTTCCTATGAATGTCTAATTGGGATGGATTGGTTGGACCAACATCACACTCTCTTAGACTATCATGACAAAKAATTTACTTGCCTATATGAGGAARGGAAACTAAGGAAGGTACAKGGAATCCCCRGGGCAGTAACCATTAGAGAAATTTCAGCGTTGCAGCTGAAGAAGTGTTACAGAAAAGGATGTCAAATAATTGCAGCTCATTTTGTAAAGACACCTATAGATAAGGTGCCAAATTTGGAAGATTATGCAGTCCTGGAAGATTTTGAGGATGTGTTCAAGGAGGTACTCGGACTACCCCCAAGGAGAGACATTGATTTCTCTATAAATTTGATGCCTGGAGCAATGCCAATATCAAAGACTCCTTACAGAATGAGTACACCATAATTGAAGGAGTTGCAAATGAAGCTTGAAGAAATTCTGAAGAAGGGGTATATACACCCAAGTCTGTCACCTTGAGGTGCCACAATCTTGTTTGTGAGAAAGAAAGATGGAACACTAAGGCTGTGCATTAAATTCAGACAGTTGAATAAAGTGATTGTTAAGAACAAGTTTCCTCTGCCGAGGATTTATGACCTCTTTGATCAATTAAAGGATGCAAAGATATTTTCAAAGATAGATCTTAGATTAGGATACAATCAGGTAAGAATTAAAGAAGAAGATATTAGAAAGATCGCATTCAGGACAAGGTATGGTCATTATGAGTTCACAATGGTACCATTTGGTTTGTCAAGTGCACCAACTGTTTTCATGTGCTTAATGATTGGTGTTTTCCGAGAGTATTTAGACAAGTTTGTCATTGTCTTTTTGGATGACATTCTTATATATTCCAAGTTAGAGGAAGAGCATGAACATCATTTGAGGATGGTGTTGCAAGTATTAAGGGAGCGTCAGTTATATGCCAAATTGAGCAAGTGCTCATTTTATCATAAACAGATTCATTATTTGGAGCATATCATTCTCAAATATTGCACACCCAATCACTTCTTTGCAAAGAAAGGGAGTG
The DNA here is from genome assembly GCA_009831015.1 of Picea engelmannii. Taxonomy (NCBI): domain Eukaryota; kingdom Viridiplantae; phylum Streptophyta; class Pinopsida; order Pinales; family Pinaceae; genus Picea; species Picea engelmannii. The sequence goes on along the minus strand of ML805945.1, from coordinate 145,556 downwards.
AAGTTTCAGTGGACACTGGATTGTGAGAAGAGTTTCCAACACTTGAAACAATTATTGACAAGTGCTCCAATATTAAGGATCGCAGACCCAGAAGAAGACTTCATCGTATGCACCGATGCATGTAATCAAGGGATTGGCGGAGTCCTTAGTCAAAATGGATTTGTCATATGTTATGAATCAAGGAAGTTGAAGGATCATGAAAGAAACTATGCCACTCATGATTTGGAGTTGGCATCCATAGTGCATGCCCTGAGGAAATGGAGACACTACCTCATGGGAAAGAGGTTTGAGCTAAGAATAGACCACAATGGTCTAAAATATTTATTTGATCAACCAAATCTAAATGCTAGACAAAGCAAATGGTTAGAATTTCTAAGTGAATATGACTTTATATAAAGTATATCAAGGGGAAAGAGAATAAAGTGGCTGATGCACTCAATAGGAAGGTGCATGAATTACATGCTACAACTATTAGCATGTACGAAACTGATATTAAAAGCAAAATTCTGGAGGCTGCAAATGCAGATCTGCAGTACAAAGAATTGGTAGCAATGCTATAGCAAGGTAAGATGCTTCAAATGGTGGATAATTATAAGTTGGGAATAGATGGAATACTGTTGCGCAAGAACAAGATTTTTGTTCCAAATGTCCAGGACTTGAAATGTATGATTTTGCATGAAACACATAATGTTCCTTATGCAGGGCACCCTGGATGTCAGAAAACCGTGGCAGCGATAAAGAGCCATTACTTTTGACCAGGTATGAAGAAGATATCACCGAGTACATCGCTAGATGTATGGAATACCAGAAAGTGAAAGTTGAGAATAGACACCCAACGGGGTTGCTGCAACCTTTATGCATTCCTGAGTGGAAGTGGGAAATGGTGACAATGGATTTGATTACAGGATTGCCTAGAACAGGAAAGCTGCATGATTCGATCATGGTGGTGGTGGACAAGCTTATGAAAGCTGCCCATTTTATTCCACTGAAAACTACGCACAAGGCAACAAAGGTTGCTGATATTTTCATGAAGGAAGTGGCATGATTGCACGAGATTCCTAAAACAATTATGTTCGATAGAGACCCAAAATTCACCTCAAATTTCTGGAAAGGATTGTTCAAAGGATTCAGAATGAATCTGAACTTTAGTACAGCTCATCATCCTGAGTCCGATGGACAGACAGAGAGGGTGAACAGAGTGATAGAAGATATACTGAGAATGCATGTGATGGACAAACCATCGAAATGGGAAGACTACCTACACTTCGTATAATTCACGTACAACATCATTGAAGATGTGCCCATTTGAAGCACTTTACGATAGAAAGTGCAATACTCCAGTGAGTTGGGATAATCCAGCTGATAAGAAAGTAGTTGGGCCAGAGTTGCTCAGGGAAATGGAGGACCAAATGACAAAAAATAAGCATAATTTAAAAGCTTCCCAAGACAGACAAAAAAGTTATTCCGATAAGAAAAAAACCCACAAAGAATTCAAAGTGGCTGATCATGTTTTCGTGAAAGTGAAAGCTAACAGGACTACCCTGAAGTTGGGAAGCTACACCAAGTTGATAGCCAGATTTTGTGGGCCTTTTGAAATCCTAGAGAGGATTGGTCCAGTTGCTTATATGATTGCATTGCCTGCATCTATGTTTGTTCATAATGTCTTCCATGTATCATTGCTAAATAAATATATACCTGATGCTAATCATGTTATTGACTGGAATGTGATTTAGGTGGAGCAAGAAGGCACTTTTCAAGTGCATTTGGTGCGCATTTTGGATCGGAAAGTCAAACAGCTCCGGAACCGAGCCATAGGGCTTGTAAAGGTTCAATGGACCTGGTACGGTCCCGAGGATGCTACTTGGGAGCATGAAGATGCAATGCAGACATAATACCTGCATCTTTTTGAAGATTTTTGAAAACTCTGTTATATATGGGTGTATGATGCACTGAGGACAGTGCATAAATAAGGGGAGGGGATTGTAATATCCCTCAGCTGAAGTCAATTGTAATGTAATGTAAACTTACTTAAGCTGGTGAGTTGTTTTGACCTCATTTGGTAATGCACGTCATGTGGCATAGTGCGTGCATGAACTGCGCAGTAAAATGATGTAATATGCACATTCCAGGATACCACATGCAATAACTAGGGTGCGCGTAGTATGGAGGACAACGAGCCTCATGTATATGATATGTGTTATAGGCTGGTGAGTCGGTTATTATAAGCTGGGATGCTTATGTTTTGGTATTGGGCCGAAATGCCTAGATGTTAAAGGCCAATGAGGCTACTTTTTACATGACTCATGATTAATATAAAATACATCATTGCGTGCAGACTGACCACAATAAAAGAGATGGGGGACTGAACTTCACCAGTTAGGGAAAGGGAGGGCCAAAAGTCAAGGGAATATTATATTAATATTTCCTAAAACATAAAGTATGGATAATTATTTTATCCTAAGGTGTAAAGTTGGGGACAAGTGGACCAAAGTAACTTCCGATATGACAAGTGTGAAGTTGGGGACATGTATTCGTATCGTGGGGGACCTAGCTCATTTGATCACTTTTTCACAGGATTTCTTACTAGCAGCTCGACCATCATTCACACCATCACTTTCACAAGAGTTTCATAGTGATTATTTTCCACACTCAGTTATCTAGTCAATGATTCCATGACCATTTTCACTCATGCATTCCGTTATCCTTGAGACAACCATTTCACCATTCCAGAGCCTGTTCCCATAGCCCTTTTCGGTTGGTGTACCTGGTTAGCTTTGAGCGGGATTGAAGAAGCGGGTTGTTAGGCCTATGAGCAATTCTCCGAGCAAGAGAATTTTTGGGGATCAATTCCCGAAGGTGATAAACTGCAACTACCATGCTCTGAGACTTCCAGTCCAGCCTGTTGCTCAAGCCCTGGAAGGAAAGTGGGGCAGCTGAGGGACTGTTGAGCAGAGAAGGGGCACACTTCCTTGGGTGGGACAAGCATGTGGGGAATGAGAGGCTTTAGGTTGTTAGTTGAGTGAGCACTCGAGACAGAGTCTTTCCTGTTGCCCATGAGCCTTAGCCTATATATGAACCCTTTACCCTGGGTGGATTTCAGTCCCAGCTCGGGGGTGACTCACTATTGAGAGTGATGAACAGTGTAGTCTAAGGATGGGAGGTTTATGGATGGTCTGTATGCGGTTGGTGACAATATTTCTAAGATAAGTACCAATTGTATGGTAAAATAATATGCTACTTTGTTATTTACATGCTTATGTTATGGTTTATCATATATGTGATTATAATTGCCTGTATGTTTTTGGGTAATTACCGGTAAATGCTACATATCTGTAGTTACTGTTATTTCAGTATAAAAGTCGTATGTTACAAAAAGTAATTGTTTATTTATGTTTATATGTAAATCTTCCACAAGAGTGTTGTATGTATATGTTTTATTTGCATGTAGTTTAAAGAGTAAAATTATGTGGTATAGCTCAGTTGACTACTGGGTATGTTACCGTATGTTCCGCAGTAAGGGAACAAAAGCATTCTCTAGAGTAGCATGGTCCGGCTTGTTAAGGCTGGGAATGTTACCGACTGGTGTCAGAGCATGAGGGGTTGCTCTGGAGTGGCATCCCATAGCCTGCGGGTGGCAGGGGGAACGTTACACCAACAATCCTTGATCCTGGTGCAAAATAAGTCTCAGGGTACTCCTCCTAGCTTGTGGGGATTCCAACCCATCTGTGTGCCATCATGAATGAATTTTCTCCTTCCAATCCCATATGCCCATCGTTTAGGTTTCTAAGGATGTTAGAGCCAATGTATGAGGGTGGTGAGTCACTGGATGACCCACTGCTCTCCATCACATATGCCAAGGTCCTACAATTAAGGCACAAAGTCCTGTGTACAAGCCCAGGACGTCCCTCCTTGAACCATGTAAGGGCCATCCAAAACAAACCAAAGTATAAAACATGGTTAGCCAAAGTTCATAAGTAACATTAGTCCTTAAAACATGCAAAGTAATCCACAACTTAAGATATAGGCCATGCAATATGATTCAACTCAGTATCCCCTTCAGGTATCACACCAGCCTGCGACCCCATGTGAGTTGACAAGTTTAAGTATGGGAGCGCCTTCATCCAACCCTATTATGTGTGCCACCTAGAAAGGAAATAAAATAACCCAGGTAGAGGGATAGGTCCCGAGAGTGACATGGAAATTAAAAATCCTTTAAGAGTAAGTGTGATAGTGATATGGTTTTAAGGATTACTTCATGGCTCATGGTGTCATTAAATCCATTTCTATGAGTGTCTTTGTGGAGGGTGTTCTTTCTCTTGAGTTTCCCCACATTTACGTGCTATTTTTCCCATACCCCTTTATCAACCATCTTTCTAGTCCACTTTAGTATGTTTGCAAGAACTCTTTATAAGGTTTCAAGTTGTAGCATTGCTATTTGGGACTGAGGTGGGCACTGAAAGAGTAGAGCTCAAGTTAGGATTGGATTTTGTGAGTCCTTTTTGTTATCATCCCTTTCTTTCTTTAACATCATTTTCCTATTATTTTATTAGTAGTTACAATCAACCTCTAGGCCTTTAGCCCCTCTTCTCATGAGAGAATGGACAATGACCCATTGCCGAAGTTTAGTATACTTAGAGAGGCTCCAGGATGGAGAGTTTTAAGTATGGTGGGGATTGAAACTTTACCCTTGTGAGGGCCCCTCAGTAGTACCCCTTTTCCCTAGGCGGTGACAACACCAAACTATGACACATAAGCTGACCACCAAGGTGAAACAAGGCAACTTACACAATTTCCCAAATCAGTGATCCACCATCCACTTCAACCAAATATCCTCATCCACATTCCCAACAAATTAAGCACAACACTTTGCATGAAATAAGGACTAACATACCTCATGGTGATGATGACTTACCTTCTCCCATACTCTGGGTTGCTTGAATGTGATGAGCCTTGGTTGACCTGTATCTATTAAGGTGAATGAGGGGGGCTTCTAGGATGCCATTTGTGGACATGTTTATCATCAACATGGTTGGGATCATGTTCTCCATTACGAGCCATGAGACACTATCTCTTCTAGTTACCCCTAGGCATGGATGGTAACATGAAACATACTTAATCTTTAATTAAAGATGAATCCCCATATATTATAAGTTATATCATTATAAATTCTTTAAAATTATTAACACTTAATTAAGTTCTTCCATAAAATTCAATGCTACTCAATTTTAAATGAACTGATTAAAACTAGTTTCAAAAGTACACATTTTTCAACACATCTCACATGCCATTTTATGAAGCATGCTAACTTCATTTTTAAACACCTACAACTGTCCACCTTATCTTCGTAACGAAGATTGTTTTTTCTTATGACTTTAATTATATTAACATTAGTGTCATTTGGACTAGGTTCCACATTATGGAGGATATAAAGTGAATGAGTTATTCTACAACTAAAAACTTTATTGTCATATGGATCTAACAACTTTACTTTGTCACCTTCCTTTAATTGTAATTTCACTGTGTACTATAAAAAAAAATAGATGAACCTCCCAATTGTAATTTTTACCTTTTCTATAACATCTTCCTCACACTAGGGTAGTGGAAGCTTATAACATGTGTCTTTAATACTCTGATACAATTTTAGGCCAAAAAAACTCTTGATAGATCCAACAATGATAAAATCTCTACCCTATGAACTAAAACAAGTGCCACTGCAGTGGTGATGTCCCTGCTGAAAGGATTTTACACATTGATTTGAAGCACAACATCAAAACTGCAGGCTACAACAGGCTTTTGAACATTGATTTGAAGCACAACATCAAAACTGCAGCTTTTTGCACATTGATTTGGATCACAACATCAAAATTGACACACTGCCGCTATAAGTGAAGTAGCGATGCAACCAAAATACCTGATTGTGCTATAGGTGAAGTAGTGGTGCAACGAAAATGCCTAATTTTAATAGGGTTCCAATGGAAATACACTATTAAAAATTAGGGGAATCAATCTTAACTAATCTTATATATTTTCAAAACTTAAAACAAGATAATGTTTTTGAGTTGTACAAAAATATGTAATGTACAATCCTTAATAAGGTTTATTTTTAGGTTGTGTTCGGTGCATAAAATTAATCTGAAAAAAGTATATATATATATGGAATCATGGAATTTCCAAAACAAAATAATGTTTTCTTCGATACATTGTTCATGTTTTTGTCGATCCTAACAATTTCTCATTATTTCTTGACATTTTAATAAGCGAAGATAAATGTGTATTGTACTTCTTATCTATTCTCTTTATACCTTTTTCGATAAAAAATATATATCCTAACCATCATTAATGCCCTAGTTCCTAACTTGTATCAATTAATTTTTTACCTTGTAAAATATAAAAGGTTTACATTAAATATTATATTTTGTCCTACCCATTATTAATTCACCAAATCCTTAACTGTTCAAATTAGTACCATGAACTATGTCTATTGCAAATCATGAACTAAATCCAAAAGCGAGTTTGAACTTGAAATTTCATGTTGAACAACATGAACATTGTAGAAAGTAAAGAACAATCCAAAACTAAGATTGAACTTGAACTTTCCTGCAACATGAACAATGTAGAAAGTAATTTATTGTCATGTCGAAAAAAAACTTATGTAAAGGTGTCAATTCCTAGAAGCATTAGCGGAAATGAATTATAGATAATATCAATGACGTTACGTGACCACCACCCTTGCATGGTGGTAAAAATTATGCAAATATCATTTGTTTGTTTGATTTGGTTTAACACTTTGGGAAGGAAATATATATATATATATATATATATATATATATATATATATATTCAACAAAATTACGATCAATTCCTATTTCATAATTAAATTTGTTTTTTTATGACCATTGTTAAAACACTCATACATAATGATACACAAGGAAAGGTGTTCTCTACAAGAATGTTTAATGTAAGTCATTGTCACCCCAAAGACCACTGCCATGATCTACATCCATTTGTCAAATAAAATGGAATATGTTTATTTAATTTTTGTTTAATTATCTTTAAAATTTGGATAAAGAATAACATAATTTTAGTCAACTAATCAAGAGTTTGGTTTTTGAATGGTGTATTCCTATTTATTTTTTGATAGGAATAAAAATATAGTGCTACTCATTTTATATAATTGAATTGAAAATTGTGAAACGCATATAATATGTAACATCTAATCCAATGATTTACAGAGGAACAACAATCCATGCATGGATATGCTCAAATCTTTGAAGGATGATATTAGATTAGTTGAGTATTCTTTGTAATATAGATGATGAATTTTTACAAGACATAAAATTCTTGGTTTTCTAAGAAATAAGATTTCAAATCAAAGTATCGATATCCATCCATAGTAGCCTCAACAAGATGAAACCTATGCCAGACAAAATAAACNTGAGTATTCTTTGTAATATAGATGATGAATTTTTACAAGACATAAAATTCTTGGTTTTCTAAGAAATAAGATTTCAAATCAAAGTATCGATATCCATCCATAGTAGCCTCAACAAGATGAAACCTATGCCAGACAAAATAAACCTATGCCAGACAAAATATAGACTATAACAATCAACAATCAGTCCCAACTAGTGTCCTATATATAGTTCATTGTAGCAAATCTAAGAGAGAAATCCAAAATCTAAGACAAAAAAGCCAAATCAAACATATGGTTTTAACATAAAATTCAATGAAACAAAAACAGTGACATAAGATGGAAAAAAATCTTGGCTATTGCAATATTTGTCTATACCTATAACAACATGCAATTTAAACACATTGGAGATTTGTGGGCCAAACTTAAAAGTATTTCCATTAACACCACTATTAGAGAGTGTCCCACCTTCAAAAAGAGGAGGATAATCAGTCCATGAACGAGGAGCAACGCCCATGCCAAGAGCATCCATGAGAGCATCAATCCATAGCTTGCCACCACATGCATCGACATAGGGACATAGGGACCCTTTGTTGGGCTTCCATGAAAAATATCATTTCATCTCATAGACTTCATGTGTAAGACCAAACCATTCAACGCCTAGGCATGACCATTTATGGAATGACTATTCCCCATGGATACAAGTGTGAGATTAGGAGAAGCAACCACCATTGTAACCACCTTTAGAATGTCATTCACGGACCCAAGATGCACAATGGAAACTGGCTTGTGGCGATAGATTCCTCCAAAATCCTAGCTTGCAATTGTTGTTCCAGTAGAAAATGTAGGTTAGAGGAAAGAATCCATCCAACAGAAAATGGTCGAAGCATCCTAGTGAGCGAAGGAGTCTTGTGAGGCTTAGGGGAAGACAACCTCGTAGCAGGACGATGAGAAGGCTAGGGAAAAAGAACGAAGGGCCTTTTCTCCTAGGAACCCCCTTCTTGGAACTATACAGAGCATTAGGCGAGAGAAAAGCACATGTAATACATGTATATGGTCTCTCATACTTGGCATTGACATGGTGCATGTTTGTGTCCTAGTCCTAATTAAAATGTTATTAATCAATTATTATATATTAATTAATTTAATTAAATGACTATTAAATTCATACGATAACCAAATTTGTGAGCTCGTGTCTTGGCCACATGGCTATCATGTCTTAATCCCCAACATGCAAGGACCAATTGTCTAGTTGCTAGCTTCCCTCTACTCGAATTGCACTATTCTTAAGTCCCTGTAACATTAAAGGCTATGAATTAGTGAGAATCCACGATTATGTTTGAACCTCGAAGAGGATTCAACAAGGACGACTGAACATTGTAGAGGGAGGTTGATGAATAGTCTTGTGTTTTCCTTAGGGAATTCGAAGACGGGTTAGAAGAGCTCCAATGGGGGGTGTTTTCCACCTTCAATGCACTCATCACAAATTCCATGCCACTCTAGTTGACAACCACTCAAGAAATGAAGGCAATTTCTTCGAGCTGCAACACAATGAAGGAACTACAAAATGCTACCTTACATCTTAAGAGCTCAAGGTTTTGTTGCCTCGATTTCATCCAAAATATCTGTGTTATTTCTTGAGGAAAGTCTTAGGTAACTCTCTACCAAAAAAATCTATATATTTTCCATGAGTGACTCTAATTACAACACTATTGGGTTTTCTTGTATGTTGTAAATTCCGCATTCATAAACTAAACTCAGTCGGTATGCACAAAGATATAGTTGCAGCTTGAGTTCCCTAGTTTAAAGTTGTCCATCACTTGATTTCCATAGTCTCCCAAAAATCTATTATCCTTTGCAAAACTACGATCTATCTTTCTAGAAATTAATACTTCATGCATCTTGTGCAGTTGCCGGAAAGAAACTCCCAATCCTTATATTCCCCAATTTTCAAGCATCATATGGGATTAAGCATACATGATATTTAAAGATCCTGTATGCCTTCTTTCAAAACCATTTTTTATTAATGCATTGTTAATACATCTAGGAAAATGTTCTAAGATGGAAATAAACTTAACTTGGCATGGGACAGGAAGTTCAATCAAATACTCTTCAAAGTCTACAATGAAATTCTCCAAAGTTGTTCAGAGAGGCTCCCAAAGAACCATCATTATGTGGAGGATTTTTGGCTAGTTTGTAGACTTGTTCACGTTTCCATGGAACCAACAATTTGAAATAGTGTATTTGCATAACTTATTATTCCCTTTCCCCCATCTTTCTATTAGTTCAAGAACCATAGTTTTTAGAACCTCAACGATATCTGCGTCTCAAATAAATACTGATGCTCTGGTTCCTTCCTTATATATTTGTAAAGGCCAAGCCTCCATTGTATTCCTTCTAACTTTTCTCTTTTGATAAAACTTCGATAACTCTTGTTATCTATTGATTGGGATCATGAGCACAGTGGGTATGTTAAGGAAAACAATGAGATGAGTGTTGGATAGGCATTTTGGATACAGTTTTGAGGAAAATCCCAAGTATGGAGGAAATGCGCAGTAGCAGAAGAAAGAAGAGAAGGCATGAGAAGAATGCACAATAAAGGCACATTCCAGATTGAAGTGCGTAGTAAAAGCATACTTGGTGGAGAATAAAGTAGGAGAATAAAGCAAGAGAATAAAGCAAGAGAATAAAGCAAGAGAATAAAGCAGGAAGATAAAGCGGGAAAAAAGGAAGGAAAACAGTTCAACATGCAAAATAAGGAAGAACATCAATCGGGAATGCAAAAGCAACATGTAGATGCAAAATTAGTAAAAGCACGCCCGAACAAATGAGTCAGCATGGGTTGTAATTAGTCAAAATGAGGTGTAATAGGGTTTTGAGCTCTAAATTCTATGTATAAATATGCAATGGGTCAGGTATAATAAGCGGCTGAAGTTGGGTTGAAGGTCAGAAGTTGTTGAGAGAATAGATTGAGAATGAGAGAGAGTCTATGTCTGAAGCTTTAGGGAGAGTTTTACAGAAAGAGGCTTGCAATGCAGAGCGACTAGGAAAGATGGGTAAGGATATCCTTATATATCTATTGTAAGCATAGTGCACAAGCCTGAAATGATTATAGAAAGCATAATACATAATCCAACCATTGTGGACGTAGCCCAAAGTTGGGTGAACCAAGTTAAACTCTGCATATGAATGTCTTGTTATTTGATTGTTTATGAATCCTTTATTTATGCATAACTAGATTTAGATATGTGTATATTGTGCGTAGTAAAGGTGAACGTTACAACGAATGGTTTGTTTTACAATCTGTGTTATGATGGTACCTCATAAAATCATTTATTAAGTAACCAAGGAATAACAAACATAGGATAATGTTCACATAGTAGATAAGTAAGAATGAATAAGACTATTGCTTCCCATCCCCTCGTTTCTGCAGAAACTTGGTTCCTACAGCCCTAATAAATGCCTCAGATGAGACTTTAATTGCATGCAGGTGATGCCGAAAGGGCCGAATCTGAAGGGTTTTTTTGGTTAGATAACTTGAATGTGGGGTCTTACAACCATGGGCCAACAAATGGTTATGCTGTCGGGACACAAAATCTGTGATTTAGGGAATGTTTTGGAGGCTGACTAAGAAAGAGATCTCACAATGGCTAGAAGGGAAGGAAAAAGAATTTGCTCAAAAAGAAAATAGAAACCCTTAGATGAGCAACAAGCAATGGATGCAAAGGTATATGTACACAGATCTTCATGAGATTTTCTTTGGAGAGTTTCTGATTATCTTAACTAAGTGGTTAGAAAGATTAGTGGATAATACTAAAATGTATCGAGCTGCAACGCCAAGGAACTGGACTCCTAATTTGGTAAGGAAGTTGAATTCTGTAAGTAGTAATACTTCTCGTGCAATTGATTTCTGGTTGGACAATATATTGGGAGGTTATGTTACATAATTTGTAGTGGATTGTACCAATTCATACAGTGTTGCAGAGAGGGATTTCTTCAAAGTTCCACATAGAAGGTTTATGAAATCATTGGGAACTTGGATAAAGATGTTGTTGTGCGACAAGTGTGTGATGACAATGGAGTTTGATTGCTAAGGGGATTTGTGCACATAGGGGAACCAAGGGATGACAAGAGGATATTATGAAGGTAGGAAAGAATGAAGGAAGAAATGAAGAAGGAGGGGAGGGAATGAGGATGCAGATAAATGAAGAAGGTGTATCAGAAGAGAAAGACGAGTTTGGAATAATGCGCAGTGGAAGAAGGTATAAGAGACAAAAGACTGGGGTTGAGAAAGGAGAGTTGCGCAAGGAGCCTGAGGGGAGAGAACTCTGTGCAGTAATCCAGATCGTTGAGATACCAGACGTAGAAGAAGAGGAAGAGAATTCTCAGTGTAGTCCCATAATAGAAGAATCAATAATTCCTACTCATAATGGATCCTGTGTCGACTCCATAACCCCGTATGTGTCACCTAGATGAAAAATAACATTTGAGGATTTTTCAAAAGCACTTGTAGTTAGTAAGGGAGGATAGAGTAGTAGTAGCCAGAGAAGTGGATGCAATGCACTGAATTAGAGTCAACCGACATTGCCAAGGGGAGGTACGACACAAAATAACATGGAAGGGTTAGACAACAAACTTATACTACCAGATTTCTAGGGAGTTGGGTCAGAGGACCCAAAACAACATCTATTCGTATGTGAAACAATATGAGATGCAAAGAATGTCTAAGACAAGGATATACATGTTGCGCAATTGGAAACAACATTTAGAGGACATGTATTAGTCTAGTATATTAAACTACAGAGTACCACACCTACATGACACACGAGGAATTTAGTAGAAATTAGACAAGCATCGTTGAAATAGTTCAAGAAGCCAAAATCCGAGTCGCGATGCATCAAAGTGTTGAAGGAAATCAAACAGGTGCAGAGTGAGTAAGTTTGGGACTATGATTAAAGGTTTAAGGATTTGATGGGTAGATTGACATTCCAGATCCATAATCAACAACACCAGGAATGGTTTATCGTAAGACATCTACCACATATTCATAGGCAGTTGATTCAACAAAAGGTTTCATTGCAACCTCAAGATTTGGAAATTGCAATGAAGTTGGAAGTATCTCTCGTAGGATATGGCAGGGGGATGGCACAAGTCTAGACACAATCGACTTCCTTGAAAATTCAATTGATAGAACTTACAAAAGGGAAGGAGAAACGAGAACAAGTTGGGTGTACCAAATGTAGGAATGAAGGCCACCACAAGGATGAATGCCAAACATTTGCACAGTATTTGGCGACTAGAGCACCAAATCCATTACTAGGAGAGAGATACTGTGAAATATTTCAGAAATGGGGACATCATTTAGCTGAGTGTCCATTACTGCAGAAATACCAGAGTACCCCAAGGAACCTATTTTGCAACTTTTGCAAGTCGTTTGGGCACGAAGAGAAGGATTTCCATGCATTTGATTTGATGACGGAGTGCACTTCATATATGTATAGGATCTAGGAGGAGAATGCTGTGACATAAGGAGGTGTTCCATAGTATAATAATCAGAGAAGATTTAATATAGGAAATAGAGGAACTTTTGGTAGAGGTCGAGGTTGAGGAAATTTTGGCAGAGGAGGTAAAGACCATTAATGTGTTACAATTGTAATCAACCGAGAGACTTAGCTTGGGATTGCCCGAATCCTTGTACAACCTGCACATATTGTAGAGCACTATATCATGCGACATAAGAATGTCCTCAACTACTTTGAAAGTGGCAGGAAAGACAGAATCATAACCAAAACCCAAATTAGAACGTGTAGAAAATATTAGCCGAGAAACACAATGAAGGATCTATAATAACAATTGTTATGCACAAAGGAGTTGGAACATGGGATGATGCAAAGAATGGAGGAAATCAGGTTGAGCATTGGGTGAGGAAATCAACAAGACCTCAGCCAAAATTTGACCCACAACAAGAAAAGTAGACGTATCAAAGGGTAAGAAAAGAGATACTAGGATCGGATTGGGTAGCATCAAGATCATCTCTGCCTCTGGTCTGTGATCTTACTATACTAGGAAAGCCACTTGAGAAGGTAAGTACTCTAAGAGATTTTTTGAGAAGTTGCGTAGAGTTGATGAAAGATGAAATTTCATTGAATGCATTATGTGAAATTATTGATCATTTCACGCAAGAAAGGGAAATTCCTGCCACACATAGGGTAGTGAATCAAGTACTGCGCAAAAAGAGGACCAACAAAGAATTCAAATTAAGTGCACAGATTGAGGAATATGATGTGGATAACGTTACTTTAGACTTGGGTTCCAATGTCGATGTGTCACCAAAGAAGAAATGGGAAATTATGGGGAAAACCAAGTTAATTTGGTT
>ML805945.1:94099-126091 GCA_009831015.1 Picea engelmannii | reverse complement strand
TTGTGCGTTGCATAGTAGTATTGAGTTGATTTGGAAAATTTTCTCTCTCTCCCATAACTAGGATTCATGGAATGAAAAGGATTATATTTCATCATTATCCTTGCATTATTTGGGTCAGAGTCATACATCATGAGTTTCAATTCTGTTACCTTTGAGTAAACAACAACTTTTAAAAACATTGCGTAATCTTAAAATTTATATAGTAACTCTTTTCTAGGGCTCTTTTACACCAACATTTAGCTAGGCTAGTGCTTTGGAGTAGGAAGAGAGATACACTCTCCAAAAGCTCAAAAACACACAATAGCATCTTGAGTTAGGGAGTGTTAAATTCCATTTGCAACATATTGTCCTGGGACGCCCTTCTAACACAAGGGTCAAGCACTAGGTCGCATTGGTGTTGGCAGAGTTACTAACCCTGCTTTGTTGACATCGGTGTAGAGATTGCATGTATTACGGGGATCACTCCGAGGTATACCCACAATTATGAGTGGAATATTTTGAGTTGATTTCGGGCTAGATACCCTGCCCTTGTGTGTGGATCAGACTGACGACTGTTCCCCCAGGCTGTACTGTTGTTTGTGGTGACCTTATTGGCCTATCTCTCTAGGTTCTTACCCCAGGTGACTGAAGAGGGGAAAGTCTTCATGGTACCTGGAATCGGCGTTGATCAAACTCACTCGGGCTCCTTGGAGGGTATACCCACGATTATGTGTGGAAGCTTGCACCAGGGTGTAAGTCTGTTAAGCAGGTTGTTAACGTAACTTTTCCACCTTAGCCCCGCCCCTTCTCGTCTCGTTGTTGCAATGTTGGATTTCATCACCAACTAGTGGCTTCGAAATTAGAAGGTATTGTTTGCTTGGTGATTGCTTCCTAGATTTTGTTTACTAGTGAGTGCTGTTTGTTTCTCGAAGTTGACCATAGAAGTTTTTTCGCGGAGCTTGTCACTTTTTTACAATTGCTCCCCCATGACGTTCATGTAGGATGCAAGGTTTATCCCTGGAACATCCATACGCTTCACAACCCTTGCATACATCAACACCTGAGGGTACCCCTGAGGGCTCTTCTCGTTAGAGTGAAGTCCCAGTTGTTACTCCACCACACGTGGACATAAGTGAAGTCCAAGACGTTTCTACACCACCTCCACAGGTAAAACACATTGATTCTCTAGGAGATTTTCGAATTACCAATACTATAGAGGACTATCGCATTTGTTGTGGTGAACGACCTTTTGGATGATTAAATCCTTCTGAAGAAACCATTGTTACTTCTTCTGAATCAACTATTGGGCCTTCTCACGGTGTAGTAGGCCAAGATCCTTTTTGGTCCGGTGATTTCCGTCGAGTCCTTTTCGGTACTGAGTCACCCCCTGTCTATGAAATTAACCCTTCTGTGTCTTCTGAGACAAAAACTGCACCCAAGACTACTACTTATCATTTTTTTCTCCCTCCTGAGATGGCCCATCTCGCGAATACTACGAGTGTCCAAACTGAAATTACTGCAGCTACTATTGCTCCTATCAATACCCAGTGAATACCTGATGTCATCCCGACATTACCACCTGGTTACCACATGCTGAATGCGTTGTTGAATGCTGCCAATCCAACACCTCCGCAAACCTCAGCCGGTTCTCCAGGTGGTCCTCCTTTTCTTGGGCATCCTATTCCTGGTTTCATCTCGACACTCCCTCAATTTCCTTCTGATAATCCTAATCCTAGTGGTACTATCCCAACTGTTGCACCGAACCGATAGATTCCTGTTGGTGGACAGGGTGGTACAGTTCCTTTTCCTCTTCCCGGACACAACACAGTTACTACGCAACCCACGGTTGGCACACAACTTCCGAGTGGAACTATACCTATAGTAGGGGGACCAACCTCCCCTTTTGGACAAAATATACCTCCTAAATTGGCCCAGTATTGGAATCAACTTCTACAAAAATTCCCTCAAAATGCTGGGGGGCAGTAAACTGTCCCTGAAGTGGGTCAACATTATCCAGGGGTCACCAATCCTATTTGGGGTTCGGGTTAGACTACTCAACCCCATGTCCCTACTCAAACTCAAGGTTACAATCCTTGGGGTTACTATTCTATCCGTCCACCACCGAGTCAGCCAGGGCCTTCCCTTTATGGACAATCTGCTTATGGTCCTACTGGTTTTCCAACAGGGCTTCCACCCCAAAGACATCAGTACCTGCAAGTAAACCAACAATTGCCTTTCCTTGCTACTTTGGATTTGCCAGATTTGTCTAGGATCCTAAATGATCCTATTCGTCACTCTCCCCAATGGCCTGCTATCCCTGCTAAACTTCCATCGGATATTCCAAAATTTGATGGCAAGCCAGGAGAGGACCCAAATAATCATGTCATGAATTTTCATTTATGGTGTTCATCCAACTCGCTCATGGATGACTCCATTCGTCTACGTCTTTTTCAACGAACCCTTACCGGTTCGGTTGCGAAGTGGTATATTGAATTGCCACGAGGTTTCTTTTTTGATTTCAACACCCTAGCTATGAATTTTCTCACACATTACCAGTTACCGATCCGTTACGATACTGGAACTGAGATCTTGACCTATTTTAAACAAACTAAAGGTACTCACATCTCGGATCATATCCATGAGTGGAGATGGAGACGACGTCTCATCAAACTTGAACTCCCTGATCAGTTACTGGCAGAATGGTTTATGAAATCTTTCGTGAACGAAATTGGTAAAGACATTGCTATGGGTGGTGTTGTTACAGAGGAGCAGGCTATAAGTCGCGCTGAGTATCTTGATCTCATTTATTCGCAAACGGGAACACTCTATGATTTACTGCCTGAACTACCTCGTCCTGGTACTTCCAGCACTTCAATTGCTCCAGCTACCTCGCATTCAGCTGATGGTGTGATTTGTACTACTCATACCCACTCACATTTCGTTTCAACTACAACCCCTAAATCCAATTCTTCTAATGTTCAAAGTGCTCCATCTCCTGCTCCTCCCGCCGGTAAAACCTCTGAAGTGAACGCTGTTCAATCTACGCCGACCGGTAAAAATAAATCAAAGAAAGGGAGAGGCAAGAATAAGGAGAGTAAATATAATAATCAAAATGAGTAAACTAAAACCCCTCCTATTGAAGATCGGGATAAGCGCAAACCTCGCTACCCTTGCCTTATCTATGGTGACGATCACTACATGAAGGATTGTCTTAGACGTGCCGAAGTTAATAAGTTCCTTCATGGAACGCCAAAACCCTCTATGTCGGTAGTCTTGTCTTAACCCTTCCCCTCTCAACAACAGGCCTCATTGGTCATCCATGACCAACCCTCTACTTCTACGACATCATATGTTTTGATGTGCACCGATTATTATAAGAACAATGACGTTGCCATCGCAACTAGAGCCAAAGATTATTCTCCATCTAAGGAGAAGGTTGACGATTTACCTCCTGATTTGGTACAACCCTCTCCGCCGAATCCACCTCCGAACGATCCTCTTCATCTCAAAATACCGAGCCTTGATACAGTCCTATGACCCTTGAAAGGTGTCGTTAAGAAATTGACATTCAATCCTCATGCTCGTGCGGCCCAGAACTATAGCATTTTCGAAGATCTTTCCCAAGCACCTTCATCGATGTCTGCCCTTGAAGTCCTTCAGTCTTGTCCTGCACAATGGAGGGATCTATTGAAATCCATAGGTGGAATTGATCCTACAGATACGAATTTGATAGTCTTTGACTTGGAAGACCATATTCCAAGGTTACCCCCACAACTTGCATTTTAGATACAAGTTATTGTCTCAGACAAGAACATCTGCCGAACTGTTATTGATGAGGGTGCCTCTATGTGTGTAATGTCTTTTACTTGTTGGAAAGCCATTGGCTCTCCTCCTTTAACTGAATCACAAAATACTTTGAAAGCCTTTAATGGCTCGGGTTTTAAGCCATACGATGTTCTTCCATCGTTGCCTGTTACTCTCGAAGGTAAGACAGTCCAAGTTGAAGTGGAAGTTTTCGATGCTCCCCTAGATTATAATTTTCTTCTTGGCCATAGCTGGGTAGATTCTATTCGTGCTGTTGTGTTAACACTTTTCTGTGTAGTCCATTTTCCTCATCAAGGAAAAGTCATTACGGTTGATCAACTTGCCTTCTTTAATTCCGACACTCGCACTGGCAACATGCCTATTATCGCTAAAACCGCACCGGGTTACGAGAATGTTGGAGTCAATCTTTTAAAAGACTCTTCGTTAATGGGTACTTTTCCCATACCACCACCACCCGATATTCTACGCCCGTCAGTTGCTTCTATTAATATGATCTCCGCTATACCTCATGAACTTCTGGTGTCTTTTGACCCTTGGATAGTCCCTGATCCTGGAGATCATGCTCGTTTCAACGACGTCATTCCGTTAAGTCCGGTTGAGTCTATTTATCAAGACTTCCAATCGACAACACCTTCTACGCCCTCTCTGGAGGAGTTTTCTCCCAATCCTTTCCGTGTCATCTTTCCCACTGACGATATGATCATGTCCGTCATGGCTGATACACCTTGGGATGATGGGAATCATCATTCCATACTATTTCTAGAACAACACACTCTCGAGAATTACCAACGGATTTCGACTCCGTCGACCGTTGTTGTTATAATGAGTGTTCCTGGATCTACACGTGATGTGTTTGCAGAAGGGAACCTTAGTAATATTTCTCCCATGATACCCATTGATATTTTAGTTAAACCTGGGATAGTTGAAAATGTTCATATTGGAGCTTCGTGTTCTCCAGAGGAAATTGTCACCTATACTGCTTTGTTCAAAGAATTTTGTGATATCTTTGCCTGGAGTTACGAAGAGATGCTAGGTATCTACTCGACTATTGTTGTGCATGAGATAAAGACATACCTCGAAGCTAAACCAGTACGGTAGCACCTCCGTTCTGTCCATCCACGTAAAGCGACAGCTATCAAACTCGAAGTTGAAAAACTTCTCAAAGCCGGTTTTATTTATCCCGTGGCTATGACAGAATGGGTTTCCAACCCTGTACCGATTGATAAGAAATGTGGTAGTATACGTATTTGTGTTGATTATCGGGATATTAACAAAGCCTGTCCAAAGGACAACTTTCCAACCCCTTTCGTTGACCAAATCGTCGATGACTATGCCAACAACGAAAACTTTTCTCTCATGGATGGATTCTCCGGCTATAATCAAATTAACATCGCTCCTGAGGACCAACATAAAACTTCTTTTATTTTTCCTTGGGGTACTTTCGCCTATAGAAAACTTCCCTTCGGTCTTAAGAACGCAGGTGCTACGTTTCAACGTGCCATGTCTTATGCGTTTCACGATATAAAGCATATTGTTCAACCTTATTTGGATGATTTGCCAGCTCATTCTTTACGCCGCGTTGATCACCCTAATCATCTCCGAGCAATTTTCATTCGTTGTCGGTTCTATCGCATTCGTCTAAACCCTCATAAGTGCATCTTTTGCGTTCAGTCTGGCCGTCTTCTCGGTTTCATTGTTTCATGTCAAGGGATCCGAGTAGATCCTATTAAGGTTGAGGCGATTCTCAATCTCCCTCCTCCTTCTTCACTACGACAGTTACAAAGTTTGCAGGGGAAAGAAAACTTTCTTCGTCGCTTCATCCCGAATTATGCTGAGATTACTCGGGGTTTTACACGTCTTCTAAAGAAAAGTTCAGAGTTTGTCTGGGATAAGGTAGCTAACAACACTTTTGAATCTTTAAAGTTGTCCCTCACGAAAGATCCTCTTCTTTTCCCTCTTGATTATAGTTGGGATTACTTTCTTTATCTAGCTGATTCCGAGTATACTATTGGCATGGTTCTCGTTCAGGAGGATGATGCACACGATGAAAATGTTATATATTACTTGAGTCGAAGTCTCACTTCCACTGAAATCAAGTACCAACATGTTTAAAAACTGGCTTTGGCTGCTGTTCAAGCGGTTCAACGTTTTTGCCATTATATTTTCTCCAGGAAGACTACAGTGATTTCACATTGTAACCCCATGCAACATATTTTGACACGTTAATTGCTGGGGGGAAAGTACTCCAAGTGGATTGTCATTCTCCAGGAGTTCGACTTGGAATTTGATCGCGCCACGCCGAAGAAATCCTTAGTTTTCGCTGAGTTAATTTGTGATTTTCCCCACTTTGCCACGGAAACTGTAGCAGTCGATTCGTTACCTGACGAATCAATTTTCCTTATCAATACTGATGATATTTGGTATGGAGATATCATTATATATCTCCAAACTCAAACTTTCCAGCCTGCTTTGTTTAGCGCCAAACGCCGTAGTGTCCGTTATCAAGCACGTAATTATATTATCCTCGGCGATACTCTTTTACCGTCGAGGCATTGACTCTGTCTTTCGGTGTTGTTTGAATTTTGACGAAGCTGAGAAAGCTTTGAATGATTGCCATTCAGGAGCATGTGGTGGTCATATGTCTAGGTATGCTACTGCCCAAAAGATCTTACGTGCAGGATACTTTTGGCCTTCCTTGTTCAATGACTGCATTACTGCTGTTCAGAAGTGTCATGCCTGCCAGACCTATAATCAGAAAATTCGGTCGCATCCTTCTCCCCTTCATCCTGTGGTCTCAGTAGGTCCTTTTGCAAAATGGGGCATTGATTTCATGACATGTCACCCTCAGTCGGCCGGGGGGCATGGTTATATTATTGTAGCTGTTGATTATTTTACTAAGTGGGCCGAGGAGATGCCAACATTCGATAATAATGGAAAGAATGCATCGTTATTTCTTTTCAACCATGTCATCGCTCGTTTTGGTGTTCCTCAGGCTATCGTTACCAATCACGGTAGTCATTTTAGAAATTTTATGATGTCTGAACTTACCGAAAAGTTGGGTCTTCGTCATGATAGCTCAACACCCTATTATCTGCAGGCTAATGGCTAGGTCAAAGCAATCAATAAGGTTCTCATAACTATGATTCGACGGATGATAGGAATTCATAAAACCAACTGGCACACAATGTTGTTTTCAACATTGTGGGCATATCGGACATCTGTTAAATCTGCTACAAGATTTACACCCTTTTGATTAGTTTATGGCATGGAAGCCATTCTGCCAATAGAATGTGAAATACCTTCTCTGAAGCTAGATGTAGAACTCTTACCTAATACTTCTGCTGAAGAGGAACGTCTGTTGTATCTGATGTGATTAGACGAGACTCACCGTGACGCTACTCTTGTAATAGAAGCTTAGAAGAAACGTGTTAAGGCACAGTATGACAAGCATGTCAAGCCTCGTGTCTTCTCCGAAGGAGATCTTGTTCTTCTGTATGAACAAGATAAAGATGTCTTAAGAGATGGGAAATTCGAACCAATGTGGCGTGGGCCTTACCTTGTTAGAAAATTTTTGGAAAAATGAGCGTATGAGCTAGTTGATTACGATGGTATACCTTTGAGTGAACCCAGAAATGGGTTGTACTTGAAGAAGTACTATGCATAAGTTATTTGTGCAAGAGTACTTGTATTTTTATGTATCATAATGTGTGTGTTATTTTAGTTTTCTTTTGACGTTATCTGGTCTCTGCCCTTACGTGAGGTTGTGTTTGATTGCCAGATGTCGGAGTATTCACTACCTTATATTGGCTTCGCTGATGGTGCTAGCCGTAGTACTCGGAACCTAGCTTCCACTGCATGGGCAATCTATACCCCAACAAATGAGATTATATCTTTACGAGGTGTATGTCTTGGCTGAGCAACCAACAACATTGCAGAGTATAGAGCCGTTATTGAATTATTGGTTGATGCTATCTCTCTTGGAATTCGTCACTTGGTTGTGCGACTTGATTCGCAGCTTGTAGTACTATAGCTAAGTAATGTCTACTCTATTCGAAGTCCTTCTTTATTAAGGGTATATTTGCGGATTCGCCTCTTGGAACGACATTTTGATCACATTGAGTATCAACATATTCCTAGATGTCTTAATACATTAACAGATGGTTTAGCTAATTATGTATTGGACAGGCATTTAAATCATTTATAAATCAAACACATTAAAATGTACACAATGTAAAGTAAACCGGTAGAAGCCGTGTATATATATAACGATCAAAAGAGTTTGTTTTACAAAATTTTTGTCCGAAGACCAAAATATCAAAAATTGAAGCTCCTGGATTCTACATAATGACATCACGAATGACGTCCACGATAACATACTAATGTCCTAGCAAATCTGCGGAGTAGTCGACCCATAGATGAAAAAACCCCCACAGTGTGACGTTGATTGCGTCGTGGAATCTCTTCCAGAGTCATATCTGGAATGTCCGCCAAAAGACCCTCTAAATTCTGCTCCACTGTCAGATAATACTCGACGTACTGTGGAACTGCTACTGCTGCCTCTCCTCGTCACTGGATAGGAGAACTGCCAGCAGGTCTATATGGTCCAACGTCTGTGTTATCAACAAGTATTTGGTGTTAGTCTTCGGGTAAAAACAAAAACATTTAAATATGATAAAAATTCAAAAACATTTAATTTTTATTTTTTTGTGTACTTCTTACCGAGGTCTCCCCACTGAGCGTCTTCAGGAAGTTCTAGATCCGGATCTCCTCGAAAATCCAGCCTGGCATATGCGTAGTCGTCCACCATCAGCATTTGGTTATGCAACCAGTCAAAGAAAATATCATCATATCTGACGATAGGTCCTGCCACATGTCGGGCCATGAACCAACACCACCGTAACATCCTCGGATCCCTAGGACCCGGAAAGTGCCACTCAGCCTATAATCAAAGCACAGGGACCCTCTCTAGGAAGAAGGACACTAACAAAGACCCATATCCAAACTGTTTCAGATCTCCACGCTTGCACTTAGTCAACTGTTTTTTGATATTGCGTAATACTGCGTTAGCCCAGTTAAATACACGGGGCTCAGTACACTCGATGGCATACTGGAAATAGCTCTGCAAAGCCATATGTGGAGCGACACTTCCAGCCATCTGAGCAATGGTAAAGAGAATAGTGTGGAGAGTTAAGTCAGTTACTCCCCAGATTGCCACTTTCCCTTTCTTTCTTTCGGCCTCAGGTACGCAATACTGGTTGCAATATTCACTCATTTTTAAACCCCCTGCTCTGCTACCGGTCAGATTGACATAGGACCCACGCCTGGATAATCCAGTCAAGAAATAGATTTCCTCGATGTCAATAGTCAATGTATGAGCTCCCACGATGAAAAATTTCTGGTCCGGATCCCACATTCGGACTAAGTATTCCAGTAATCAAACTTGGGCTCTCATGCTCGGGATACAAAAATATTTTAAGAGACCACAGTCTTTTAGTGAAGCTATGGTGGGAGGATGGTTTTTGGCATTGGCATTATCCTCCTCGTGCTCTCATTCCCGCCACTCTAACACCATGATTGTAGCTATTTACCTGCATAAGAAACATGCAAACATAGTTAATGATCTTATTCATGAGATAAAATTTTTCTATTGGCTAAACGTTGCATAAATTTTTGAGTTCTGCGCTATTCGTAGGTGCCCTACTATGCAGAGTGCAAACTTCTCACAGGTAGCTTAAGGCCCACCTGAGAGAATGATTCATTCTCCCAGGTCCCGTATGGGCCACCTGCGAGAATGCCTCCACGCGCACAGGGATCAAAAAACTAATTCAAAATTGAACTTTTTACCAATGAAATTGAATTTTTAAACCATGAAAGGATCAGGAATGAAGAACTTACCAAAATGCTGCTGACGGCTCGTCAAATGATCACCCATAGCTCCCGGAAATTGGCACTGAATGTAGAGGGTAAAATGAGGTTTTTTTGAACTCAATAGTAAAAGTGTGAAATGATATGGTAAATTTTGTTATTGACTCATTTTAGTTACTTTTTACTATATCAAATGTGGGTTTTTATATTTATTTATTATTTAAACCTTATCACTAATGTGAAAATGAGTGAAATGACTTGCAGGTGCAAAACATGGATGATTATGGACATAATTTTTACCTGGTGTGGTTTGATTTTGATTGTTTGCTATGGTTTTGACATAAAATCTCGAGCGCCTTTTGTCCGTTCTTGCACTTTTGAAAAACATAAGAACATGATCGAGCGTTGTTTTATCACTTTTTCGGGCTCATTGTGGTTATACGAAAAAGGACCCCCCCTGGAGTTCTCTTTAATCTCTTTTTAGACTCTCTAAACATGAAAAGATTGCCGAGTGATCTTGCTATTTTCACGCTCGCTAAAGTATTTGAAGTGTGCGTCCTTCGAGCGGTAGTTTAACCCTTTTTCAGTCTCGTTGGACTATGGTATGAAAAAGGAACTGAGAGAGTTCTCTTTTAAGTGTTTTTCCAAACTCTATAATCTTGAAAAACCTTCGAGTTTACTATCTCTAGACTTGTAAAACAAACATTGACAGATCCGTAATGGGACCGAACCACTCCTTCCTAGGGTTCGTTAAAAATACTCCAAGGGACTCGTCCGAAGGATGAGCTTATATCAACAAGCATATGTGGTCCTCTTCAATCTTGTGTAAAAATAAGGAGGTACTTGCCAGAAATGGTGGGGGAAAATTTGGGAAAGGGATATGTTTCATCTTGGTATTGATTGGCAGTAAGTGTTGCTCTTGAACATGAAACCCCCTATTCATCATTCGAAGCCGGTTTGGGAAATCCATTTGTCTCTCATTCGATTTGATAACAAGGTCTTTTCATGTGTCATCTTTGAGTCAATTCTACCAAATCTTTGGTCGTGTCATTCATATGTTCAAGAGTAGTCAGTTTGGAAACCTCTATTGAGTCGGCCATCTGCAGTTATCCATTCATTACGTGTCGGCCTTCCCTGTGTCCAAAAGTCCAATTGCCACATACTCTGTTTCACTTTCAAACTCAGTTACTCATTTCGTGTCATTTATGGGGGATACATCAAGGCCCTCCTGTGATGGGTCTCATTCTGTCGACTTCAGCACATTATCCGGAATTGAGGCTTAGAAATTATTCAGTAGCTTGGAGCTTGTATGCCTCAATGACAAGTTTCCTCGCTTTCGACAGTGGGTTTACATCATTGACACCTGATCGAAATATTCCATCGGGTGTTCGACATCAATTCATTTATTCATAGCCGATGGATTGTACTATAGTACCTTGGGAGTCATTGACATCAATGGTGATTTCCCTCGCACTTGTTAACGGTTACATCAATGACCGGTAATCAAGTGGTTTCTATCATGTTCGACTTCGACACATGTAATCACATGGTTAGATTCGTACTTTGGGCGACGAGATTGAAGACCCTGGATATTTTCTTTCTGATCCAGGTTGCGATGGAGTATGTATAATTTGCGACACATAGATCCACTATGTATGTTTCGTGGCTATGTCGTCTTGATTCGAAATTTGTCGCATAGATCCACAGTGTATTCAAGTAGCTATGCTATATTGTGATGGCATGGATCCATAGTGTATGATTGGTGGCCATGACCTTGGTTTATGATGTCATCAGTCTATGATCTGAGTATGGGAATGCCTACCTCAGAATTGATATATATGATATTCTGCTGATGCTTGGATGTTTGCAGGTCTCTGATTAGATGTGCTTTTGGTTCTTGACACACACATGTAGCTTACAAAGTCTATCGACTGTCACTGGTTCCACTCTCAGAATTTGGGGGGCATTCTGTTATCCACAATTTTGGTCATCGTGATGATGTTATGATGATAGAAAATCAAGCTCTTCACTAAGAACATTTTCCTAAGAAAAGTTACATTTTTCTGCTTCCAGAAATCATACTTTTAAGGGATGTTCGCGGGCTACCTATATATTTTCCTGCGAGAATTCTTGATTCTCACAGGTTGCATTAAGCTGAAGTGCAAGGGGTTCACACTGTACCTAACTCTCAGTGTGCGAACATCTTCCAAAGGAAGGAAAAAGATGAAGTTCTCGATCCTTCTAGAAGGGAATCTTCTAGAAGGATGAGTTGTCATTCGAGTGGTTATCTAAGTACTGGATTTCCTGATATCTTGGGATCATTTCCTATCCAAGTAACTAATCTATTTTATCCTATATATTGAGGAGCTTGCTCATGGAAAAGGTTAGAAGCAAACTAGCAAGAAATTGATTGGAGAATTAGTGCAAGATTGTATGAAGGACTGATGCTACAACAACTAGAGACACCAACAAGGTCATCAAAAGTGGTTGATTTTCTTCATGCATGAGAAAGTGTGTGTGTCAGAGCTAGGAGCCATCGAAAGGAGATCTACAACATCAAGGCTCAGGTTGTAAGTTTCACTTTCTATAAACTTAATACAATAATATGTCCCTTTCCCATAAAGATGATGTCACTTTATTACATATCTCCTTGATCATATGTATAGATTAATTGTTGAATATATTGAATTGTCTTCACTTCGATTGGTTTGTTTTGTTGTGGTCTGGACGATACAAGAGCATTGGAGCGAAGCTTGGAACAACAGAGACCAAGGAAGCGATCAAAAGGTATGTACATGATTCTAGCCTCCTAGTTCCTTCAACAATTAAAGTCTAGGGAAAGAGTATTATTCTGTCTTGTTTTGTTCTAGATCCATGTGGATCTAGGGAGATTGGTTTGTGTCCGCACTCATGGATTTATCCTGAAAAAGTCGAGCATGAGGGCAAGAGAAAAATTGCAAAAAGGCTGACTTAGGTTGGGTGAAACTTCCTTTGGACAAGAGTAAGAAAGATGATTAGACTCAGGCATCATGACATTGACATAAGTTCATGATGCATGAGGCAACACAAACTCTCCATGTGTTTGGAAGAGTAACCAAACAAAGGAGGACACAACTCTATGTAGCGAGAACAACTTCCTAAGGCCATATTAGATCCCAAATCTTGACAAACAAAAAAAAGGATGTGCTTTGTCCAAGGGAGACTCATTGTGCTGCCAAAAAAGAATATATATTTCCTGTCCCCTCTTTTTTTTTTTTTTTTTTGTCTTTTTCAAATTTTTAAAGAGATTGAAAAACAATAAAAGAATGCTACGTTACAAAGGAGGAACGAGTGTCATAAGCATACTAGTTCCAGGCACAAGGAACACACTAATGCTCAGAGCAAGGAGACACGTGTAGGGAAAGGACACTCGGGAAAATCCCTCCATGGGTCAAGGTGTTTGGTCGTAGAGGCAAAGTGCTACAAGGCTTGCGTATAAGGCATGCTTCAAAGGTTCAGTTGAGAGCAACATGGAGTCAACATTAGGCCAAATATGCAGAGATTGAAATGTGATTAACAAGACACAATGAAACCCCCTTCAATGTATTTTTCATGAGCCTAGATAAGGTAAGCTCGGTGTTTTTTTTACGTTTAGAGACTCTGAAAAAAAAAAGAAGAAGACTCCACTGGGGTACCTTTTTCTAAAATAATCTAGTTGGTTCGAAAAAGGGGTAAAATAGCACCGAAAATACGTCTATTCAAAACAATTTTAACGAGTGTGACAAAGACAAGATCACTCGATGATATTTTCAATTTTAAGGAGTCTGAAAATAACTTAACTGTGGACTCACAACCTTTTTCTATATTTAGTCTCCTTAGCTCGAAAAAGTATAAATTTACCGAGGAGAACTTTCCTGGCGAGATGAATCTCCCGGGGTGTACCTTTTTCCTCCATAATCCATAGGTCGGAAAAAGGGGTAAACTCATGCCAGTAGATGTTCTTCAGGAACAATTTTAACGACTATGAAGGAACAAGGTCACTCGACGATCTTTTCAATTTTAAGGATTATGAAAAGAGCTTAACTATGGACTTCATAGGGGATGTTCTTCTGGACCAATTTAATATGTGTTAAATAACAAGGTCACTCAACGATCTTTTCAATTTTAGGGAGTCTGAAAAGATATTAACTATGGACTCTGTGGGGGTTCCTTTTTCGTAAATTTAGTTCCTCAGGCTCGAAAAAGGGTTAAACTTATACCTGAGAATACTCTTCTAGCAAACTGAAGTTCCTAAAGTATACCTTTGTTCGTAAAATTGACCATCTTGACTGAAAAGGGGTAAAATACTGCCATAAAGACATGCCTTCAAGTTTTAGTTTGGTGAGCGTGAAGGACAAAAATATCTCTCAACAATATTTTCATGTTTAGAGAGTCTGAAAAGGGCTTAAAGAAGACTCAAAGAGTTTACTTTTCTTAGTTAATATAGACAATATTGAAACATATAAATGTAGTCTCATTGGATGTTGCTTTCAGATCTCAAAGTGAGCTTGAAAGACAACAAAGCATGCTCATTTTGGGAGTCCTGAGGGTGAGGCCAAGAGTGATGATGCATCAGATGAATGAGGGCCAGTCTCGTAATCATGACAAGACTAATAAGGACTCCTGAGCCTAATCATTAGAGAACATGGATGCCAAAAATGCAATAAGGATCTATCTAGGGCATCCATGTAAAGGTAGGCTCTACCACCTAATCACGACACTTCCAAAGAAACAATGACGGTTCTGTGTCACACTTCGGTGGGATTGATCCTATGGAAAAGTGGAAAAGACAATGAGATGCAAAAAGTGGAGGTGGAATCCTAACTTATATACAAAAAGTTGGAAAAACGACTTTTACCAAAGGACCTTTGAAAGTGACCCATCTCCCAAAAAAGGTTACCAAACCAGAAGTGAAGTGCATCATAACATCCAATAAGAAATTCAAGAACCACATTAAATGATTTTCAAGACAAAAAATGACAAAAGGTTTCAAAAAAGTGGCAAAAAGGGCCACAAAAGTCTATAAATAGAAGTTAACAACTCATTTTCACCATTGCAATTTGAAAATTAACCAAAAGGTAAAAAATACCTCTTTGATAAAAGAGTTGATTTCGAGAGATTCAAAGGACGAAACGAACTTCCGCTTGGACCAAGGAAGTATAAAATTGATGCAGACCCCCGCTTGCTCTCCTTGGGGCTGCAAGACCTCCCGGTCTAGGATCTTCAATTCCAAACCGAATTGGCTCTCTAAGACTGTAATGGTCTCATTTGCGAATTAACATAGGCCCCTTCAGTCCTCTGGCGCAGGTTCTATGGAACCCGTGGGCCTTCTTCTTAGCACTCTAAGTGCTCTTAAATTTGTGGGCACTATCTCCTCTCCACTAGCCCCTTCCTGCATATTCCCCTCGGATATGACCTCGTGCAAGTGAATGATTGTGGGAACGACCAAGGGTGGTTTTGGGCCAACCCAATTTTCGCCTCGCAACTCACTACAAGGCGACATGTATCCTTTTGTTGATACCGTGGTTGAAATTGTGGCCCACCCTAAAAAATTTAATGTTCGGGCACTTTCTGGCCCTGCAATCGGGCATGACTGTCAATCTTACGATCTTGACAATGCTTCTGGGCTGATAGCTGAGATATGTCTCTTCCAAACCAACGATTCAGATCTAATTCTCCTGAATTGGATGATTGATATTTACTTCGTGTCTTTACCTGGAGTCAACATATATATGCCACCTTCCCTTTGGATCAGACGATTGAAGTTTACTTTGGATCTTTACCTGGGATCCATAGATTCATGCCACCTATTATTCAGATCTGATGGTTCATATCTACTTCGGATGATCCAATGCTTGATATTTACTTCGGATGATTGGACGGTCCCAAATTTCTTCGGGACTTCAAAACTTTGGCAAGTTCCCTCTCTTGCGTGTGAAAAAATTTAAGGCTCATGCACCTTGATTTTATTGGATGACTGTTGGTTGTCTAAATCGATGATCCAACGACCACTGTCACTCTCCCTCTGGAGATTCTGACTTCCTTTGAATTAGAATATTTTCTAAGTATCCAAAGGCTTCGACCTTTGCTCCTCCTTATATTCCTTCTATTGGGTCTCTTTTTCACTTATGAAAATATCTATCCCTCCTGAGCTTGATCCTTAGAGTATTTCGATTTCCCACGCACTCCTTGCGTTTCTAGGATTTTGTCAAACTCAGATCCGAAGGATTTATTGAAAATAAATTCTTCTCTCCCTCCTGACGTTCCTCTTGCTCGATTCACACCTTGTAGAGCTCCTCTTTACAAAGTTTTCTATAACTTTGTCTCTCTCTGAACGAAACACAAAGTTGTTCCTGTGCACTCCTTGCACTTTTGCTGATGAAGATCAACACTACCTCTCTTGATCTTCTCTGAGGTTAATTCACCTCTGTCAATGCACTCCTTGCGGACTATGTGCACTCCTTGTGCTCGAAAACTCAAAGAAGAGAAGAAATTGAAACTTATTCAATTCTTCACCAATTCATACATTCAAAACATGAACGACATATAAAAGCATAACAATGAATGAAAATAGATAAACACACAGAAAGTTCATATGCAGGAAAAACTGCTTTCTTTCTATTAAGATGAATGTCTGATTACAATATGTGGAGGCTGGACTATGACAGAGTCTCAACTCTCTCAAAACAAACTATTCTACTTCATATTCAATGAAAATACTCCTCCAACAACCTCATTTGGGCATACCATGCATCTACATCTACAGGAAGGTTCCTAGGGTTCCCTCTGACTACCTCTCCTATCAAAGTAACAACTAACAACTACTCAAGCTCCATTACATTCAATACTGAGAGTGAAATCCTAGACCTCTCATGATCATTCAGTTTTCGAGCGTTTCACTTTTCTTCAATCATCCGTTCAAAATAGATCTACAAAGTAAATGCCATCTTTTAGATTCTGATTAATTTAAAAAGGCACCCTATGGCACTAAGTTGTCCCTCCACATGGGATTTGATAACAATGCTCCTGCATCATACTCCACTTCTGGGAAAAACATGAGCTCCTTCTCATGGATCCCTCTGCCATGCTGTTGAGATCCTCCAGGGTCCCATACTTTCTCTTGGAGTTGTTTATTTTCTCCTTTTCCTTGCAACTTCTTTTTCCCTGCTGCTCATGCAGGTTTTCTTCTGTCCCTTACTTCTCTGATGACTGCTTCTTGTGTTGCTTCCAACATCAATATATTTATCTCCTCTATTTCTTTGTCTATATGGTCCATTAGTTGGTTTCCCCCCTGCAATATCCTCTGTTTCCTTTTCTCTCCATCAATTTCCAACTTGACTTGTTGGATAATATGCTTTTGCATTTTTACCCTTCTCTCCAGGGCCTCCATCTCTTCACACAAATAAACAAGATCCATGCTATATGTTTCTTCCTCTGCTTTAGGTTCGTATTCTATAATTATCTCTTGCTCAACTTCCTGACTGAAAAATTTGAGCCATTCCTCTGCATGCTCTTCTCCCCCTACTGTAGATGCCAATTCTAAAGTTGCCTTATGTTCATCTCCTTGGATGAAAATTTTGAGCAGTTCCACCAAATGCTCTTATTTCTCCATCTCTTGGGCACATTGAAATGTGTGCTCTTTCTCCTCTTAACCAATATGATCAATCTAAAATTTCATGTTATATTCATCTCCTATGACATTAGTTGGCCACTCTGTTGTAGAATCCAGTTCTGCAGTCTCACCACTGAGTCGCTGCTCAGCTTCTATTGGGCACTTTAATTGTCTAAATAAATAGATAATTAAGGTGTTCAATATAAATTTTCAAACCCAGGGAAGTTTTGTTATTGCAAGATAATTGTGCACAGTCTATGATAGATTGATGAAATAAAACACTAATCAAGTTGCAGTATTCAAAGAAACAAAGTTTTGAAAACTGAACATTAACACAAGTTGCCAACACAGTTGGAGTTCTAATCTACTATTGCAAAATTGGAATCACACTTGCATAATTGAAATCTAAATTGATGAGTGTATAAGAATCCTGGATTATCTGTTTTATTCTAATTTTCTATTTTATTCTTGCAGAAGGGAATTTTGTGCTAATTTCCGAAAAGAAATCTACTTTAATTACAGGAAGGAAATTCACACTTCTAATTCCTTTTACTTGAAAGCAGAGTTTTACCTAGTGCAGAAATATGATTCTCCAGTAGTATACAACACTTGACTTCTAATTCTCATGAGACACACTGATGCGCATTTGACAGGAAGGGATTGAACTATAACAACAATTGTATTCTAAGAATGCTAAACATATTAATCACACAAATCAAAGTAACTAATCTAAAACTCAAAACATTAAAACATAGGGGAGTCTGTGAGGAAGGTGGGCCCTTTCCTTCTCACTGAATCCACTCAAAAATAGGCTATAGTAGGTTAAAGAAACTCAATGCACTTCTTTATTGATTCACAAAAAGGGTTCAAATACAATATGTTCTTTCTTCACTCTCTGTTCCACAACTATATTTCACTCCAATGTTTACAAAAGATCTACTATTTAAAGACAGAGTCATTCAGTTCAAAATGGACTCAGAACAGCCTTAAGAATCTCAGATTCTCAAGTTGTTCATAAGATACAAGAGATCTGTCATATTTACGAAATTAGGAGAAAGAATCAGCATGAGCCAAGACGTATAACAACAAAGGATCAATCTTCAGGATTCGACTTTTAGGATCGGTGGCCATCTGTTGCAGCGTGTGTAACATATTTTAGGATTGGTACGCATCTGTTGCAGTTGGTGTAACAACTTCTAGGATTTGTGGCCTTCTGTTGCAACAAGTGTGACAACTTCCAGGAAAGGTGTGTAGTTGCTGTAGTCGTGTAACAACATGTAGGACTAGTGCACAACTATAACAATTGGTGTAACAACAATGATCTTTCTTCAAGTCTTGGTTATCTTACACATTTTGATAATTAGTTGCACATTTATGGGTAAAATATGAGAAATACTACCAATCAAACGTGTTAAGTAAATAAGAATATTAAATCAAGATCAATGATTCATACCTTGGGAAAAAGGGTCTTAGCAAGCACTAAAGTAGGCATTTAGCATAGAAATCTTAAGGTTGAAAGGGAAAAAGATATAGTGAAAAAGGAACATTTTTGGGTCCTAACATGCCCCCCAACTGAAGACATTGCATGTCATCATGCAAAACACTTTCAAGACTTACACTGAATCTAAGTTACGGAGGTGACTCCTCCCATGCAAACTGCTAAGACAAATCGCTAAGTACCGGTATGTAAAACTGTGTGTAGCCCCCAATATCTGTTATCTCAAAAAATTATCCTTCTTGCCTTGTCTTCTAGAACAAAATTATTTTAAGTGTGTAACAAAGGTTCTTGTGTTTGAGCTGTTGGTGAACCAACAACTACTCTATTACATTGAGATCTCCTCTGACTTACTGGTTCTTCTGGAGCAGTAAGGTCATATTCTGTCTTAACTGAGAGATTGATTGGTTCTTCAGGATGACCAGTGACTGGTACTTTCACTACTTTATACCCCACCTGAAAATAAATATTACCATGTTCAAAGAACATGATCTCTCTATTTTGGTCCATAGAAACTTTTGTGAGTGATAATATGTCCAAGGCTATCCCCCCTGGATTCTTCAGATGAGCAACCTGCAATTCTTCCTTTAAGGAATCCCATGACTTGTTCCTTTGGAATAGTTGATTCTGGCCTGACTAGTTCTTGTCGAATAGTCTTTCTTTGGGTAGCTGGTTCTTGTGTAACAACTAATTTTGGGATGGCTGTATCTTGTGGAACAATATCATCCTGGGTAGCTGGTTCTTGTGTAACAACCCTGTTATTTTAGGGGACTGGTTCTTGTGTGGCAGTCTCTTTAACAATGGAGGATAATGGATGAAAAATAGGTATTGTCTGTTCCATATCTTTCCAGCCAACTGATTCTTTAATAGACCTCGCTGACCAAGTTCCCCTCCTAATTAAGGTAGAGACAAAAATAAGGTCTTTCTTTTTCGTTACTTTAGGAGAAGGAGGGTGTTCTTCAACAATCTCAGAAGGAGGGTGTTCTTCAACAATCATACAAGGAGGAAATTCTGGGATGCTGGGGTCTAATATAATCTGTACTTCATCACTCATCGAGTGATGAACAAAATCATCAAGTGGAGATGATGATTCTGCTGTAACTTGTGTACATTCCTCTTGTAATGATAAAATGGTTGCTTGAAATTTCTTTCACAAGGTGAAACCTGGAATACGTACCTCCATAAATTCTGGTAAGGTATGAGTATGAGCAAAATCAGGGCACTCTGTGGTAGCATCTGGTACAACCTTGTTGATGCCTCTCTTAGATTTTCTTGTAGGCTGACGTTGTCTTTTCTGAGATGATTCAGTAGCAGTGGCAGTAGGGGTCTAAACTACTGTTGAAGCACGAGGAGGGTTTCTTTTGTCGATTATCCTCTGAGATTCTCGTCTAGATTGACATTTGGTGTTTTGAATTGAGTCATTGGAAGATACAGTAGGTGATGGAACTGTTGTTACAACAACATGAGGGTTTTGAGTTGTTGTTGGTTCCATAGGAGAAGAAGTCGAGGTACTTGCAGTTACAATGGAGGCTGGAATTGCTGTTGCAGTGGATCGCTCTGACCTAGTTCTTGTCCTGGGTAGTGTAAAGAGAGAAAGAAGGCTTTTCCTTTTCTTAGCTTTAGGGGTCAAAGGGAGTTCTTGAACAAATATTATTGCAACAGAGGGCTGCAGCTCATGAATTGGTCCATGGATTGCGTTGTCAACTGCTGGCTCAACCACAACTGAAGGCATAGGGTTTAACTGTTCTGGTTCAATACTTTCGAGGCATTTCTGAGCGGTGTGAGAGGTGCTTCTGATTTAGCATTTGGTATTCGGTGTTGTCTTATGGGAAGTTATGGTTGGGGCTTTAACTGCTGGTGTAGTCAAGGGCATAGGGTTTGACTGTTCTGGGTCGGCTATAACAATAGGCACATGAAATGGCTGTTCAGGATTGGCTATTATAGTAGGAACTTCAGGTAATGGGTCATTATGGATTCTCATTCCTCTATGAATAAAAAATCCTATGAATCTGTGATTGGAAAGACAATTCATGGGGTGCTTGGATTTCTTGAAAAAGTGATCCATATTACGCAATCAATGAAGAAGGTAATAGGGAATGTTTATTAGCTTCTGATGTCTCAAATGTGACAATAGAACAAAATCAAAAAAATATACAACTTGATATCTCCCTTCACATGTAATGTACCTTTTGATGAATTCTGATACCTTCCCCCATGGCTCTGGTAAGGAACTGACATATGCACCTTGGCCTTTTGTCTATACTCGCTCATTGCCCATGAGAAAAACCTTTTGTGCATCGGGAAGATGTGCTTTCTTGTT
The DNA here is from genome assembly GCA_009831015.1 of Picea engelmannii. Taxonomy (NCBI): domain Eukaryota; kingdom Viridiplantae; phylum Streptophyta; class Pinopsida; order Pinales; family Pinaceae; genus Picea; species Picea engelmannii. Next base: position 104,977 of record ML805945.1, on the reverse strand, counting down.
AAACCATTTTGCTCTTGTGGTTGGCAACCCTGTCACAATGGATATGCTCTCTTCTGTCACTGGAATCCACACTCCATGCACCATTGAATAGCCGTCTACAAGATTCTGACTGAACTCTAAGAATTCTACTTCATTAAACGCCTGCAACTTCTTAAAATAAGAAATCCAACCATCTTGCAGAAATATTTGATAAACATCTGGGTGCAACAACAATGCATCCATATTTTCTGGTTCATATCTTACGGGCGTTCACCCCATGACATTGCATTTGTATTCGACAATGAATTAGGAGGAGAAACCAACACCTAAACCAGAGATAGAGGAAGTTCGAATGTGCATTTTCATGAAGAGAGTAGTGTTGCAATGAAAATAAGCATGGTTGGAAGGTGGTGGAGGTGAAATATAAAAAGGGATTTTTCTATTAGGTTGATGTGGATTTTTCATCCCCCCCCCAACTAATCTGATTGGCTCGCGGTTTAACGAATTTAGGACAACCGGAAGGTAGGCATCAAAGTGTGATTTCATATTTATATCACTTAGACATGTAAGATTAGTAGCGTACCTCATAACTTACCACTCGAACTTATCTGTCAGGGTAACTGCACTATCCAACCGCCATTTGATCTGCATGGAATAGCTGTAATAATGAGAGATGGCTCTGGAACGTAAGAAATGACGATATGACAAGTGGATTCCTTTCTATGGTTGAACAATTGGAAAGCTGTGGATGTGGAGTTAAGTAATGATGAAGCGACTCTTGTTGAGACAGAGAGAGCATAAAGTGTTTTTGAAAAATGGTGGAAATTTGGACAAAACAACAATGTTGCCGTATGTAGAAATGGTAGAAATGTTAAAGAAGGTGGGTGAAGTAGCATGGAAAATAGCCAAAAGTAATAATAGCAATAGGTGTATCAACAAATATTTTGGCTGAAATGGTGGAATTAGGTGTAGCAGCATGTAAATCGACTAATTTGTTGTAAAAGAGTGTAACAACATGCAAGGCAAAAGAGTCGGGAAAATGGTGTAACGCCATGGAAATCGATCATGCGGTCGGAAAATGGTGTAATGGTACATGGTCATGTGGTCAGAAAACAATGTAACGACACATGGACATATGGTCAGAAAAACGTGTAACGGTACATGGTGTAACAACATGTAACCCCTCCAAACACATGTCACTTAGTTTTTTGGAAGTTTTTCAACTTCCAGAAACTAATCCTTTGGCTTCTTTTGCTGTAGTCTACCTTGTTGTTCTTTAATTTATCTGCACACAAGTAACTACCTGATACCTTTCTAGGATGAATTTATTAGCATAGTAAAGAAACATAAAATATTTAAGCAAAAACAAAGAAATTCAAATTTGCATAGTTTATTTATATACAAGGTGTTATTGAAAGCATAAAAAAAAAGTTCTAAGGTTCAGAAGGGGAAGGAGCAAGCTCCTTTCCTTTTAAGAATTGATAACCTATATCAACTGTACATCGAGATTTAAATTCTTCTTTGGATAGTGGATGTTGATGCAGATGCAAGCGATGACCATTTGCATGTAACTGTGTATTGGATCCATCAATAATGACCAATCAGACTGTCCCATTGGGAAAAACAGTGTCTACCTCGTAAGGTCCTAACCATTTTGTATGCAGCTTACCTTGGAATTCTTTAAAGCTTGAATCATACAACAGAGCCCAATATCCCTTTTTGAATGATTTCTTCTTGATGAATCGATCATGCCATTTTGTTCTCTGCTGTTGAATTAGTGTGGTTTGATGAATAGCGTCTAAACACTTCTCATCTAACTCGTTGAGCTATTGCAGTCTGGTCTTATATGCCATAGTCAAGTCAAGGTTGACTTCCAATGTAGTTCTTAGGGTTTGGATTTTGAATTCAATGGGAAAAATAGGGCTCTTTCCATATACCAGCTTGTAAGGAGAAAAACTAGTTGTGTTCCTCCAAGTATTTCGATAAGCCCATAGAGCTTCATGCAATCTATCAAACCAATCCCTACGATGTGACCTCACTATATTAGTAAGAATAGCTTCTTTGACTTTGTTGGTACTTTCTACCCGACCATTACCTTGTGGATGGTATGGAGAAGTTGTTCTATGCAAAACATGATATTTACTGAGTAGGGCTTCAAACTTATGCGATGTGAAAGGGGGTCCCCCATCAATTACTACTTCTCTGGGAACCTCAAAACTAACAAATATATCTTCAAACAAGAATGATAAGGCAACTTCTTCTGAGGCCCTGATGAGTGCTTTTGCCTCTACCCACTTGGTCATGTAATCTGTACAAACCAATATATAAAATTTCTGATTTGAAGGTGGGTTAATGGGCCCTATAAAATCCATGGCCCATATCTCAAAAGGATATAACACTACTTGAGGCTAGAGAGGCATCTCATCCCTATGATTTTTCTGAGCCATGTGTTGGAAACTGTCACAAGCTTGGACATATTTCTTTGCATCTTGAAATATGGTGGGCCAAAAATAACCCATCCTTAAAATTTTATGCCCAGTCCTTTTATCGGCAAAATGACCCCCACAAGGGCCATCATGGAAAGCTTTAAGAAGATCATAAACTTCATCATCCCTCACACATCTCCTGATTTCTTGATCCATGCCTGTGTAGAAAAGGTACCCCCCTATCCAACTATACCGAGCACTCTTCTGAATAATATTCCTTCTTTCTCTTGGAGATAGATGTGGAGGTACCTTCCCTGCAACCAAATAATTAACAATTTCTGCATACCAAGGTGAGTGAGTATATACTGCAAACAAATGTTCATCTGGACAGGAATCATCTACTGGTGAATTATCATCATTTATATGCAATCTTGAGAGAAACTCAACAACCACATTTTCTTTTCCTGGTCCATCTACTATAGTGATGTCAAATTCTTGAAGTAATAACAACCATCTTATCTGACAATTAATCTCGAAACTACTCACCACCGAAATCTGAAAACAACAACCATCTTGTCACTTGGGCATTAGTAATAGGTTTATTCATTAGATATTTAATTGTTTTATGATCAGTATGAATAAAATTAGGATAACCAATGATATAATGCCTAAATTTATTGATTGCATAAACTACTACCAAGAATTCTCTTTCAGTAACTGTATAATTTAACTCAACAGGAGCCATGTTCTTGCTGATATAGTAGATAACATAAGGATATTTGTCCTCTTGTTTCCCAAGTACTACACCAATTGCAGTGTCTGAGGCATCTGAACAAATGTGAAAAGGTAGAGCCCAATTGGGCCCTCTCAAAATGGGCGTTGTGGACAATTTCTGTTTTAGATATGCAAAAGACAGTTCACAATTGTTAGTCCAACGAAAGTCAAGATATTTTGTTAATAGAAAAAATAAGGGAGAGGCAAGTTTGGATTTTTTTTAATGAATCTCCTGTAATATCCAACATTCCCTAAAAAACTTCTTACCTCTTTTTGAGTTGATGGGGTTGGAATGTCTAAAATTACTTGGATTTTGGCTGGGTCTACCTGAATTCCTGCATAATAAATGAAGTGTCTGAGCACCACACCTTCGCTCATCATCATATGACATTTTTCTGTACTTAGAGAAAGATGATATTGTATACATTTTTTGAGCATTTTTTCCATATTAGTCAAAGCTTCATCGAAATCAATACCATAAGGTGTAAAATAATCCATGAATATTTCCATACAGTCATTCACCATATCAGAGAAAATACCAATCACAACTCTCTGGAAAGTGGTTGGTGCATTACACAAACCAAATGGGAGAACCTTGTAGGTAAACGTACCCCAAGGGCTGGTAAAGGTGGTCTTATCTTGGTCATGTGGAGCAATTTTTATCTGGTTATAGCCACTAAATACATCTAGGAAAGAGAAAAACTTTTTCCCAGATAAGTTGTCTAGAACCTGATCAATAAATGGCAGAGGGATATGATCCTTCTACATGGCCTTATTCAGGGCTCTATAGTCCACACCCACTCTCCATTTACCATTCTTTTTAGGTACGGCAGCCAATGTTGAAACCCACTCGCTGTCTGATATAGGGTAGATGAATCTGACATTGAGAAGTTTCTGGAGTTCTTCCTTAACAATTTCTTTAAGATTAGGGTTCATCCTCCTTTGGGGTTGGAAAATGGCTCGACATTATTCCTTGATGTATAAATGGTGGGTGCATAGTTAAGAGGAAATTCCTTTCATATCCATGTAATCCCAGGAAAATGATTCCTTATATTCAATCAATAACTTTATCAATCGACGAGTTTCAGCAAAAGATAAATCAGGGTTGATGTTCAAGGATTTTCTAGGTTCAATTTCTATAGTGATACTCTTTGAACTGACTTTAGGAAATAATTCAGTTGTTTCAGTAATTTTTTTTTCAACATTTGTTGTTTTAGTTGAATTGATTTGATTTACAACAATTTTAGAAAATAATTCTGGGCTCATTCCTTCCTGGGGAATAGGGTCGAAGATTCTACTTAATAGGTGGTGCATGTTCTGTGTAACAACAAAGGGGTCATAGATAAATCAATTGATTAAATCATCCTCTGTCTCATCTTTCAAACTCAGGGATTTTCCTATGGTTAACACAGGCAGAGTGATTTCATCCTCAATGTCCATCCATAAAGAATTTTAGGGTTCCACACTGGGTGTAGCATGAGGATAAAGGGTAAGTTTCTTGGTGTCATAACCATCAGAGATGGTCATTGAACCAGATCTACATCCAATGAAAGCATCGACTGTAGCTAACCAAGGTCATCCTAGAATTAGAGGGTGGTCTCCCAGACGGGTTTTGGGTTGCAATTTTGACAAAATCAATAGGATACTCCCATGAGTCAACTGAAATAACTAGATCATCAATTACTCCTTCTAGTCGGATGGTAGAACGATCATATAATTCTAAAACAATATGAGTAGTTCGGACTTGCATTCTGATTTGCAACAATTGGGTAGTCTCTATTGGAATAATGTTAATTTCTTCCCCTAAATCGACTAAGACATGGGAAATAAATGTTTGTCCAATTTTGACAGTGACTGTAGGGTTTCCTGGGTTGCCATATTTAATAGGTGGGGTTTTCCCTAACATCAGTTCAAACAATTCTCCCACTACGTGTACTGTGAGGGGGTCCCTAGGTTTCTTTCCAGGCTGTTTGATACAGAGGTCTCTCATAGTCTTCGCATAAATAGGGACATCCCTAATCGCTTGCAATAGTGGAATGTTAACATGCAAATTCTTCAATTCTCGTAAGAGATTGAAGGATGGTAATTCCACAGTTTTGGTAATTTCTAGTCTTTCAGGGTATGGGGGATCTGCTAATTCTATGATCGGTTGGTCAATTTCTTCTGTATCAGCAGATGGTTTTTCCCCTGATTCCTTGTCTAATTCTAAATATGGAGCATCTTCAATTATTGGCTCGACTATTCTCCTTGATCTCAATTTTATCTCGTCACAAGGCATAGGAGTAATAGATAGAGCTGGCACATTGTGTATATCAATATTCTGAATGACCTTATTATTTGGATTTGGGTTAGGTTGCACATGCATCTATTGTTCTATGGGGCATTGGGAGGTAACTGCAGCTATTTTTGTTGGTGCTAAGGTTGGAATTGTTGTTGATAGGGGTTCGGTTGGTGATGGTTTTGATAAATAAGATGTTGTTGAGGGCTTCTCCAATATGGGTTCCATTGCCCAAGGTGATTCTGTTGTTGGGGAATAAGTAACCATGCATTGGGATCCTGATAAGGAGGTGGCATATGATTCGGAGGGGGGGCATTCATCTGGACATATTGAAGCTGATTGTTCATATTATTCCAATAATTAAGTGTTGTAGGAGAGAATTGAGAGTTTGTACCTTGACCTCGTGGCTTCCATTGTCTCCTTTGTGTAATTATATAGGAAGCCTATGCTTCCTCATTAGTCACCTTCATTGATTCTTTTACACATGGTAAGGAGGGAAATTTTTTAGTGGGATGATCTAATTCACAAATAAGACATACTTGAACACCGTTCAGTGGACACTCCCTTTTTGGATGTTTGTCTCTGCACTTCAGACAGAAAATGGACAATGCCTTTTCTGCTTCTACTTTTTTCTGTTTAATATGGAGAGTATCAATTTGTGAAGCAAAAGAGTTAATCATCTCTATTTTGAAATCTTCTAACAAATTACCTATTTCTGCTCTTGTTTCCCCTCCATTGGCTGATTTCTGTACCCTTGAAAAAGTGGTATCCCTGGTAGCTGACTTATTCCTTATAGATCCTCAAGAGCATCTCTTACAAAGATTTACATTGTCATCATAGGATTCCTTAGATATATCTCCCTTGCTCAACATATTCAACATATCTAAACAATCATCTCTAACTCCTTTTAGAAAAATAGTTTTCATAATGTCCTTACTCGCATCTGGATGTCCAGACCTTTGTAGATTATAATGGAGTCACTCCACAAAATCTTCAAGGGTCTCGTCCTCCTTCTAAAACATTTTGAACAATTCCTCTCTTTGTTCCCTTGTTCGACAGTATTCTTGGTACTTGTTCAGGAAAAGCTACCTCATTTGTCCCCATGTTGAAATATTGTCTCCTCCAAGGTTCATGAACCATCTTAACGCATTACCCTTTAATGTAGCTGGAAACAATTTAAGCTTCTGCATAGTGGTAGTGTAGTCATAGCTTCTACATAGAATATCAAATTCAAATAGAAACTCATCTGGATCCTCTGTAGATAATCCATGAAAATTTGGCAGAGCTGAGAGAGGTATGTTTTTCATAGGAGCCATCCCTCGAGTGGGAATATCAGAAATAGTAAAGACCATGGTAGAGATTGTATTTTCATCATTTTCCTGATCTTCGTTGTTTGGTGGATTCTCATGGTGGAACTCTTCTTTATTATCCCCTTGATTTTCCATATGTTCTCTTTCTCTCCACTCAATATGGACAACGTCCCACTCTTCTTTAGTGACTATTTGCCCGTTGATATGATAAACAACTTCTTCTGGATTTTCCTTGTTCCGAACTACACTTCCTTTCTCTTCAATATTCTTTAGTGTTGCTTGTTGATTTGTTGGTGACAAATATTGTCAACCCCTGATAAAAATGATGTCTCAAAATGGGGTAATTCTAATGACCGAGGAATATGTCTTCTTGGAGGATTTGAAGGGTGAAAGATAGATCCTGAAGAAGAATCTGCTCTGGCTATAATCTCATCAACAAAGGTTGTCCTTCCCAGTGCAGGGTTCTTTCCTCCACGTCCTTTGGTACCTGTATGGTTAGTATTTTTGGGGATACGTCCTCTTGTTCTTTGATTCATGTAGACTAATCATTCCTAAGAAAATAAAACTAATGTGCTTACAAGAATCTCTAATTATCTTCCCCGACAACGACGCCAAAATGTTGGGCACTTTAATTGTCTAAATAAATAGATAATTAAGGTGTTTAATATAAATTTTCAAACCCAGGGAAGTTTTGTTATTGCAAGATAATTGTGCACAGTCTATGCTATAATGATGAAAGAAAACTCTAATCAAGTTGCAGTATTGAAAGAAACAGAGTTTTGAAAACTGAACATTAACACAAGTTGCCGTCAAATCTAGAGTTCTAATCTATTGTTGTAGAATTGGAATCACGCTTGCATAATTGAAATCTAAATTGATGAGTGTATACGAATCCCAGATTATTTGTTTTATTCTAATTTTATATTTTGTTCTTGCAAAAGGGAATTCCATGCTAATTGCTGAAAAGAAATCTACTTTAATTGTAGGAAGGAAATTCAGACTTCTAATTACTTTTACTTGAAAGAAGAGTTTTACCTAGTGCAGAAATACAATTCTCTAGCAGTATACAACACTTGACTTCTAATTCTCATGAGACACACTGATGCGCATTTGACAGGAAGGGACTGAACTGTAACAACAATTGTATTCTAAGAATGCTAAATAGATTAATCACACAAATCAAAGTAACTAATCTAAAACTCAAAACATCAAAACAGAGGGGAGTCTGTGAGGAAGGTGGGCCCTTCCTTCTCACCGAATCCACTCGAAAATAGGCTACAGTGGGTTAAAGAAACTCAATTCATTTCTTTACTGATTCACAAAAAGGTTTCAGATACAATATGCTCTTTCTTCACTCTATTTTCCACAGCTATATTTCGCTCCAATGTTTATAAAAGCTCTGCTATTTAAAGACATAATCATTCAGTTCAAAATGGACTCAAAACAACGTTGAGAATCCTAGATTCTCAAGATGTTCGTAAGATACAAGAGATCTGTCATATTCATGAAATCAGGAGAAAGAATCAGTGAGATCCAAGATGTATAACAACAAAGGATCAATCTTCAGGATTCAACTTTCAGGATTGATGGCCATCTGTTGCAGTGAGTGTAACAACTTTTAGGATTGGTGTGCATCTATTGCAATTGGTGTAACAACTTCCATGATTTGTGGTCGTCTATTGCAGCAAGTGTGACATCTTCCAGGAAAGGTGTGCAGTTGTTTTAGTCGTGTAACAACATGTAGGACTAGCATACAACTATAACAATTGGTGTAATGACAACAATATTTCTTCAAGTCTTGGCTGTATTACGCATTTTGATCATTAGTTGCACATTTATGGGTAAAATATGAGAAATACTACCAATCAAATGTGTTAAGTAAATAAGAATATAAAATCAAGATGAATGATTCATACCTTGGGAAAAAGGGTCTTAGCAAGCACTAAAGTAGGCATTTAGCATAGAAATGTTAAGGTTGAAAGGGCAAAAGATATAGTAAAAAAGGGACATTTCTGGGTCCTAAAAACTTCCTCTCTGACAAATTGACTTTTGTCATCTCCTCTTGTGTTGGTTCAACTCCAACTTCATCCAGCTGCTCCCCAGGCTAGTATGATCCTCTACCTGTTTCTAATTTGGCCTGTTGGAGATGCTTACTTTTCATATTTACTCTTCTTTCCTGGGATTCTAATTCCTCATACAACTCAATAAAATCTATGTTGTCTGCTTCCTCTTCTTTTACAAGATCCAATGCTGTAGTTATCTCCCTTTCAGCTTCCTGACTAAGAATTTTGAGCAATTTTGCTGAATGCTCTTCTCCTGAAATCTGCATGACTGTCTCTTGGAAACCATCTTCTAGTTTTGGATTGTCCAACCAATCTTCCAGCATCTTCAGCTCTCACTGCCATTGAGTGATCAATTCATCTGAATTCTCCTCTTTTTCTGCTGGGGAAAACATCAGAGTTTTCTCCTTCTCCTCCTCTTTGACAGTCTTTGTTGGCTGTCTTTCCTTTGCTACTCCTGCATCATAGACATAGTTAGATTTAAAAGAATTTGTCTCCATGGCCTCTTTATTAGATTATTGTTGCACTACCTCCTCATGTGCAACACTTGTATTAGCCTTTGCTGGACTATTTTGCAAGAAGATTTGAATTCCCCCAATGATCAGAACACACCTCTAATCTTCTTCCATCAACACTCCTTTCTGATATGAACTCTCAATTGAGTTAATCTCTTCTCCCTTTCCCACATGACAACTTGGGATTTTATCTCTTCCCACCTGGCAGTCTATGAGATGAACCAATCCCATCTCATTGCCCACCTAGAAATTTGAACTTTCAACACTCCTCCTTTGGAAGTATATGAGACCGTCCACTGATCTCTTTCTATTTCCCACCTAGCAACTTGAAACTCCATTTCTTCCCTCCCGGTAGTTTATGAGATCTCCTACTAATATCATATCATTGCCCACCTGGAAATATGAATTTCCATTCCTGTCCTCTTGACAGCCTATGGGATCCTCCAATGATCTCATTTCATTGCCCACCTGGCAATATGAAAATCCATCTCTTCTCTCCTGGCAGTTTCTAATATCTTTATCTGATCTCACCTCCTCCTCATCACTGAGGTGTCTCCCAATTTTTGGTTCATAGATGTGAATCAGTTCCTCCTCTATGTCACTAAGGGTTTCAGCATGCCTCAACCACTTCCTCAACTCTTGTTGTTGTTTTCTGGCCAACAACTTTTTAAGAGGCCATTTTACCTTCCTGTTCAGAGGCCATTCGTACCTCCAGTGTACCTTTGTCTCATGTTGCATATTCAATGTCAGCTATTCCATTCTTGCTCTTATCTCAATGAGATACTTGTCAAATTTTGCCTTACTTTTCTTCTTATGGTCTGCTCCTTGACCATACGTATGGCCTTCAATAACCATCTTTTCTGTCTTCAACCCTCCTGGCTATCTACCATTTGGTGCACATTTTCCAACAATATTTACAGAGCATCGGTACTCTGTCCCTTTTCCTTTACCTGATGTTCTACACACAAACTCCAGCTTCTGAGACCATTTGATGTCATCAGATTATTTCTATTCACGTTTTCACCTTTGCCTACAATCTATAGACACAATTCAGTTATTGATACTACTTGGTGTAGTCATATTGTCTTTTCTATCCCCTTCATTTGAAATCTATGAACAAATCAATGTTGATACCTCTTGATGATATCAAACTATCTCCTTCATCTTTTTTTCTCTTTTTTCTGCTGTCTACAAGAAAAAATTCATCTCTCATACCACTTGATACAGACCCCCCCTACTCTCCTCGGGGCTGCAAGACCTCCCGGTCTAGGATCTTCAATTCCAAACCGAATTGGCTCTCTGAGACTGTAATGGTCTCATTTTCAAATTAACACAGGCCCCTTCAGTCCTCTGGCACAGGTTCTATGGATCCCACGAGCCTTCTTCTTAGCACTCTGGGTGCTAGCTTCTCTCCACTATCCCCTTCCTACATATGCCCCTGGTCTATGACCTCACGCAAGTGAGTGATTGCAGGCGCGACCAAGGGTGGTTTTAGGCCAACCCACTTTTTTCCCTGCAACTCACTACAAGGCGCCA